>WIDE01000033.1:314492-364559 GCA_015039315.1 Clavulina sp. PMI_390
GACTTCAACTAAGAACACCAAAGTGTGAAACGGGGGACAACGAATTCAGGAGTTGGGGAGTGGGCAGCAACGACGACGAGAGAAAATGGAATGGGGGCTGACAAAAAGGGACAGGGACAGCAGCAGTTCAATCACGAGTTCGACGACGTAGGACAGATGGGAGTGGTTCATGGTACACACTGGAAGAAGGGGGGAAAATGGGAAGAATGGAATTGTGAAGGGAATACGAGGGGATTTATCCTTTCGGCAGACATACATCAACTACAGGACAGTCTTCCACAAGTACCCCGGCGCCCTCTCTTCGGCTAGGATCAGCAGAAGAGGAATGAATAAAACATGACAGGACATCAGGAGCATGCATCATATGGGGTCGTGGGCAGTCGTAGGAAGATCGTGGATGGAGGAAGAGATGCTGAGAGCAGAAAGGAAAGGAGACGGACAGCGAGGTAGAGAGGGAGAATGGGCGCGACCGGAATTCAGTATGGTCGCGTAATAAATAATCAGAATAAGAAAAGTCACGGCGCACGGAAGGGAGGGCGATGGAAAAAGACTCTAGCAATGGGCGCAGACTACCATACAACATGGCAGACCAGAAGCAAAGAAATGGAGAACAGGTGAGAGCGTCCGTTGTGATGACTTTTCATCATATTGTTTGGGGGAGGGGGTGCAGTAACGATAGGCGAGGTTCGCGCGCCACAGGCCTTCGCGAATGATCAGCACAAGATCAGAGCAAGAGACAGTAGCGCAAGCGCGGATGGAAAGTCGCCAGGTACGTAGCCAATTGACCTCACTGAGGACAGTAGCATACGAACCGAGTGAGACAAGCGAGACATTCATCCGATGACCCCAATACGATTACACACCCCACTCGGCCATTCCTCACGCTGAGGAACGGCCAACAGTTAACCCTTACCAAGATACACCGAGGGCGCGGAGACTCTGGAGCCTCCGCGTTGCCATTTCAGGACGGGGTGGGGAAGGCGGTTGGGAGGTTAGGAAGAAGGGGAAGAGGAAAAGCAAACGCGGCGCACGCATTCGCTTCATTGATGGAAACCGCCAACCCCGCGGGCGTTCCTACAAAAGCCATTGGCTTAGTAGTAGCCTCCTTGGTCGCGGTCGCGGCGGGTCGTGGGCTGCGGCGGCTGTTGAGTGCGGGTCGCGCTACGCAGGATGCGGTCAGAGGTCTTGAGCTCCTCCTCCTCAACCTTGCGAGGCTTGGGGACGGAGCCACGGCCATCATCCTGGGCGGCAGGGGCAGCCTGGGGACGGGACACAAGGCTCCAGTCGAAGACGTAATCGTACTGGTAGCCCTCACGGATGAAGAGATCACGGAAGAGCTTGCGGAGGTACGAGTAGTCAGGCTTGTCATCGAAGCGAAGAGCACGGCAATAGTTGAGGAAGATGCCAAACTCGTTGGGGAAGCCTCGGCAAAGGAGGTCGGTGGGAGTGGTCATCTTCTTCTCCATGATGCGGTCGTACTTCTGCTTCTTGGTTGCAGCTTTGAGACCTTGCCAGGGCAAGGCACCACGCAGGAAGTACATGAGCACGTAGGCGAGAGACTCGAGGTCATCACGGCGAGCTTGTTCTACACGGGGAATGTTGGGTCAGAACAACATCGATTCGGGACAATCAAATGATGCACTTACCGACGCCAAGATGGGTGTTGATGGAGGTGTAACGAGCAGTACCAGTGAGGTTCTTGTTCTCCCTGTAGGGGATGTGAAGATGGGTCTTGGGGTCACGGTACTTCTTGGCGAGACCAAAGTCAATGACGTTGACTTGGTTGCCGCGCTTGCCGATGCCCATGAGGAAGTTGTCGGGCTTGATATCGCGATGAATGAAGTTACGCGAGTGGATGTACTCGATGCGGGAGATCTATGAAAAGGGTGAGATAGTTTTGCTCGTCAGTCACGCCGCGAACAAGGGGGCAGGGCGATGCATGGCCCAAGCAAACCATGCGAACATGATCGCCAGGGGTTTAAGGGGAATAAACGTACGAGCTGGTCGGCAAGGAGCAGGACAGTCTTCAGGCTGAACTTGCGGTTGCAAAAGTTGAAAAGGTCCTCAAGACTGGGGCCGAGGAGGTCGAGGACCATGGCGTTGTAGTCGCACTCGGTGCCGAACCATCGCACAAAGGGGACGCCAACGCCGCCCGCAAGGGTCTTGTAGACCTTGCTCTCGTACTCGAGCTGAGGGTGCTTGGCCTTAACGGACTCAAGCTTGATAGCAACTTCTTCACCCGAGATGATGTTCACGCCGAGATAGATGTCACCTGGAGGGAAGAGGGTTGGCAACGTGTTGTCGTCAGTGCATCGCCCAAACACCGAATCAAATGGTTCGACATACCGAAGCTACCAGAGCCGATCTTCTTGCCTAAGCGGTACTTGCCACCGACGCGAAGATCCATTGGTTTCTGCTGAGGTTCTGACGTGGCTGGTTATAGAGTGGCTGAAAGGGGAACAAGTAGAAGGGGGGGCAAGGTTAGTACGCCTTTCAAAAGCGTAAGAGGATGGCGAAAATGGAAAGGGGATATGACGGAGCGAGACGCCAATGTGCAAGGAGGATAGCCTTATATGTTCGGCAGAGTAACATAGCAAAGCGCGGCCCTCAAGCTTATGGTGAGTCAAGGGAGCGGTTGCCGCGAGGCAGATCAAAACACCTGGCCAGGCCATATGGCTGATGAAGACCGCAGATAGCACCAGGCGGAAGATATTTAGCTTCTTGGATTGTCTGATGCCGACTTGGATAAATGTTTTGAGTGGCTGACGGCCACCCGCAACATCGGCCGTTGTTGACGTCGCTTCGGACGTTCCGCAGGCCGCGAAGCTCATCCCGTCTCGCTCCATCTAGCTCCCCTACTAGCAGGCCAACACACTTACTTGAAATGGATATGGGGCTCCTAAACGGAGAGACAGTGAAGAGGAAAGGGGAAATAGGTTTTGGTGGGTGGTGGTGGGTGCGAAAGTGTTCGTTGATGAAGGGATGGCCTTTAGGCAAACTCCGCGGCCAACCCTGAACCCTTTTCTTCATTGCCTCGTTTTGCATCCCTCACAGCCTCCGGCGAACAAATTTTTGGTATCCGCGCATCACTTTGCGTCTTATCTTATTTTCCAGATATTTTCTTTTATCCTTGCCACCTGTCATGGCTGCCATTTGGCTGACGCGTTGCCGTTTGCCAACTGTTTCGCACACCCCATTCACTGACCCTGACATGCTAGCGCCTTGTCAGCTTTTTGCTTTTGAAGATCATACATAATGATCCGAACTGTGTGGGGCAACGCGTAGAAGCTCGCTTTGCACATGTGCCTGGCGAGGCGTATCTCTCGTTGAAAGGTCAATCAAACATAAGCCTTCAGGGCAAGCAGGGGGTGGCTGTTTGCCTCATGGCCAACAGCGTCGCCATCGATCATCGATCGTCGTCCTTTTCTTCCTGCACTACGTCCGTGGTCGGTGATCGGGACGTCGATAACCGTTGTGTGCTTTTTTAGCCCGCTGATGCAAATTGTGTTTATGTGCTCGTTCGCAGGGCGGGTCAGCCGCTCGCTCCGTCCGATGAATGTCCCATCATCAATTCTCCGGAAATATGCCCATTTGCGCAGTGACCCCTTAACATGTCAGCCAGCGTCTCTGTGCCTGCCTGCAGCGTCAACTTTCTTCTCGCGTTATCTATGACCATCATCTCTGGGGGGTAGCCAATCGCCTTTATCTCCGAAATTTAAAATGCATATTTGTAACATAAACTCAAGGCTGCCATCTCAGCCTCAACCCTTGGTCCCAGACGAACCGAAATAATCCGAGAATCCTGCTTTTGACTACCTGCTCGCATGAGAGAGTCAGATGACGCCACGCACCCATATAAGCATGCGTTTGTTCCCAAGAGCTTCACTCTGGGTTCATGCTCTCTTCTGACCCACCTGCCTTCATTTCCCGACAATGCGGGGAAAGCAACGCCCATACCCGTTAATGCGTTCTGTTCGCCGGACCTCTCTCACTCAGCGTGCTTCTCCTCCACAACACCGTTCTCTAAGCAATCGATCATGCGAGGCCGATGGAGCTGGGCGCTTCTCACTCACTCACTCCATTGACAACTACTCCGCAAATACCGACAGTTGATTATATGATTACAGCATATGATATGAAAGCTCGACTGGATTATCGAACCGTCCGCCTGATCTCCCCGCCCAAATGGAAACTCCGGCGAGGAGCGAGCGGCTCTGGATCTGTACATAAAACCAACACATCATCCGACACTCCGACGTCATTTCTTGGACCCACAGCAATCTAGACCCTGATCAACAGGGTTCGTGCAAAACGTACCATACCAGTCAACATCATCGGCTTCATCATCCCCGTCGCTATTGCCGCTTCCCCTCACCGCGTCCATATCATCATTTCGGGTCCGCACAAAAATCAGACTGTCAGTCAAGCCTCGTTGCAGTGGAGACTCGGGAAGTGCGGCGCTAACTCCAATCAAATCGAAGCAGCAGCAAGTCCAGGATCCAGGACCCTCGCTCAAAGAGGTAATTCCCGCATTTGCATCACGACCTGTCCACAATCCCCGATACCTGGCTTTGGGAGTGTCTTATGTCTTCGGTTCCGATTTGTCGCGAGGTGCCCAATCCTTGGTATCTCCGGTAACCACAGCAATGGTTGGGCACAGATCTGGTTTGGTTGGATATAACAATATTATTTTTATCTACGACGATGCGTCTAAGGCTACAAGGTGTATATAAAGCATTCCAACAATGCAATGCATCATTCAACCACTCTCTTCCATCCACGATATGACAAAACATATGGCAGCGCAAGAGACCACACACAAGAACCAGGATATCCAAGACAAGAAAAACACCAAACACAATTAGTTTGTGGGGAGGAGGAAAGTAAGAATAGCAAGTAACGCGAATGCGGTTGTGAGGATGTAGTCCATGTGCAGGAGTAAGGTGGCTCGAAGGGAGTGATTAGGGGTAAATGAGTGTGCAGTCAAGGAGAGAATCCACAAGAAGACAAAAAAGAAGTAAGGCTACAGGTGTTCAGGGCAAATAAATCCAATGCAGAAACGACAACATGTTGAGTGTGGAGTTGGAGAATTTTCGAGAATGGAGGTCGGAGCCCGAAACGAGTCTATTAGACCATATTGTCGGTGTTCCTCTTCGTGGTGAGCATGCTGAACTGCGAAAGCTCAACGCTCTGGCCGCCGCCACCGATTGAGCTCTTGCCTGATGACCCAGAGTCGGAGCGATCACGGTGGGTCTCAGTCATCATTGACACGCTAACGCCCCCGTTGGAGGTCGTTGCCTGCATCGGCGAAGAGCCTTTGATGTTGGTCGTGCGCACAATCGAGGGGAGAGGGAAGTTGATGGGGGACCTGGGACGAGCAGCGTTGAACGCGACCGAGTTGGCCTTGGGGGCTTCGGCACCAGCGGCGTATGGGGGAGGAGCAGGGGCGGAACGAGTGTTAGCGGGGAGCTGCACCTTGAGAGGGGTGTACGGCGACACAAGCGGGAGCAGGGGCAGGCCTTTGCCTTCAGCGCTCAAGCGAGGCTTATTAACAGAGACATTGGACTCGGTGAACCCTGAAGCGCCAGCACCCGCAGTGCTGAGGCCGCCAAACTCGGTTGTCGCCGTGGTCGTGGTCGCGCCGTGCCCATTCTTGCTACGGCCTCGTGGGCTGAAGCTGATGAGATGCTTGACCTGGCTGCGGATGGATGAAGCCACTTGGGAGAAGGTGAATCCACGTTCGACTTCGTCCACACGGAAGGGAGAAGCCATGAGGCCGGAGCGACCCTTGATGTGGAGGCGACGCAGGAGATAGATGTGGTAAGGAAGGATAGTAATAAGGAGTAGGATGACCATGGCGGCAGAGAAATAGTCGACGGCAGTTGAGCCCTCAGGGAACATAGACCGAGCCGTAAGAGGTGTCGAAGACTGATATAGAGAACAATCTTGTCAACTTTTCCTAATATCAAAATGAAGGATATAGAAAGCACTCACGAAGATTTCTGGAGCCAACAGCTCCCTCCGCACAGCGGAAGAGAGACCCATGACTAGTGAGAGAACATGGTCAGCACAAGAGCAGAGGCCGGAACAAAGCTAGCACTTACGGGGAACGGAATGAGGGATCGAAGACATGGAGCGCGCAAAAGGTTTGGGTGGACTGAAAATGAGTTTCTTTTATAAAGGATATGCGACAGGAGACTCGTCGATGGCGACGCCTGCTCAACCAAACGAATTAGTACGAGAAGCAAGCAATGCATAGGCACAGCATCGAGACGCTTCGTACCTATGGCACTCAAGTTGTCAGGTGGATGAACGAAGAAAAGCAACGGCTTATACACAAGGGCACAAGGAAGAGAGGAGGGGCTGCGCAGAGGTGGAGCTGGTGCACGAGGGAGAAAAGCCACTGAGCGATATGCTCCAGCTATAAACCACGGCAGAGCATACAGTAGGTTTCTGCCAGAGTGGTCATCGGCTTGGGAGAACGGAACTAGTTGCCTCAGAAAGGCCAAAACCCCTTCGTTCAGTTCGGAGAATAGGCCAAAGTCCGGACGATTCAAACGATGCCTTTCTGCCTACGATAAAGGGAGCGCCCTGTATTTCAATTCATCCCCTGTCCGGATAATGAATGGTACGAGGCGGAATCTTGCTCTCGAATCTGTCAAGAATTGTGAGAAGTGTCTTGCAACAAAGGCGGATTCACGAACATTGTTCGCCTCCCACCTGCCTTTTTCGCTCTGTTCGCACTGGCGTGCAGGAGTTGTCGCCACATGGGCCGATGCTAGCCAGACAAAGAGCTGGCGATCCGGACCTAGGGGACAGTGGCTGGCTCCTTCAAAGATACCGATTCCACGCTTTCCTGTTGGACGACTGGAGAAACATAGTATTCCCACGCTGGTCCCAGATCCCACTACTTCCTTGCCTTGTCGAGTTACCTTACAATGTTGACAGCATGAAAGGGCTCGAAGACTGCGATCCTTATCAGTTGAAATGCGCCGCACAAAAAATACTCTGTGCATCGAAGATCTCACTGGATCGGCACTGGTTAAAACTGTAGTGAAGGACGCCTTTCTTCTCAGTAACCTCGCCTCCTTTCTTTGAGCCAAAGGGAAGGCAAATAGCTCTCACACTGACCCGTGGGAGACTTGCTCCTGTTGACCGGACAGGATCCAATCGGAAGGCGGCAATGTTGGCTGCCGTCGCCGCAGTCACCTCGAGCTCAACTATGGGACCAGATCACAAGGCTGAAAGGGAAGCAAACAAGTACCGCCGATGCTCCACGAAAGCTCTAGTTTGAGGCGATATATTGTGAGCTAAAGCTGTGGCCCAGAGTCCCTTCGTGGTGCTAGCAATGCTCAGTTGAGCGCTGTTACCATACGCAATCGGTTGGCACCATAGACATTCAGCGTTGCTTCCGAACCGGGACCTGCGGCTGCCAGAATATGTAGAAGATCCCCGAGGTGCCGCCTGCTGTATCCTGGGCTGTACCTGGAGACTAGCGGCAACCCAGCCAGTTTGCAGTCAGTGTAATCCCGCTAGACCAAATAGTGTGGTAAGCGTGACAACACATCAATTTCTACTTGGTTCATGCCTTGACGCGAGACCCCTCCCATCCCGTTCAAGCTATTCGTCACCGGACAGATACTCTTGGCCGAGTCAATGTTCAGGGTAGGGTGGCATACTACTTGACCAGAGAGAGGCACCCCACCAGCGCCTAGTGAAACTCCGCTTGTGATAGGATGCTTGCACGGTCCAATATCGCAAGCAATTGACAATACTTCGATCATCGGGCAACGGGATCGGGCTAATTTGATTAATTTTTTTGTATTTGGGTGAACCGTTTCGGTAAAAATTCTTTTACACTCTCGGACAACGCGTCTCTTGTTGATGTGTTTTTCTGGGGTCAGCCTCGACAAGAACAATATTTGCAGCGTTTCTCACGCCGTTGGATCTCTCAGCCACTATCTTCCAAGTCTCTCGCGGATAGTTTGTCTCCACCCCTGATTGGCAGTGAATTCTATCCCTTTTTTCATGACGTGTTAGACACAGCACCCTACAGTGTGTTATTTCCTCGTGTTTCCTGGTTCCTGCCGAGTGTATGCCGAGACAGAGCCACTTAGCAAAACTTTGACCTGACCACGTTTCCCCCCGCCCCACCCCCAGTTCCGAACCTCGCTTAATGTGGGACCACTCATGAAGGTGAGTATTTTGTCACATTGCCATACGACGCTGTCGTCTTGTCATGATTCCATAATGCTATGATGAATGAACACCGTCCTCCTGGTATATCGATTCCTTCCATTTTTATCTTCCTTCTCCGGCTGCCCTCAGTCCGTTTAGCCCGATTGGGTCTTACCCCTCCCGCGGTTGCTCCATATTATTAGAGCTGCACACTCTCACACCTCCAGAGCGAATCTTGCTTGCTCCATCGTCCCCATGAGAAATCATTTGCAGGTTATCGAGTTCATCGAGGCTGTGGAATGGGAACATCTTACACTAGGGGTTGGCGTTCAATGCGAGATCCAGACGGCCGTTACCATGAGAGTCGCGTGGAACGCCAACCACTCATGGGTTCCCTAGTGGATCTCAACGAGATGGAAGTTATGCGCATCTAGTCGCAGTGTTGATCTGATTCTCATGTGCGGGCAGATGCAGTGCCATTCCCGCTGGGAAGCGCACTGACTCCGTACGCAATTAGCAGCGACTCCTTTTGCAGGTTTTGGAGACGACTCCTATCCCTTGTCATGCGCTTTCTTTGTATAGAGTTACGTGTAATGCATCGAAAATCCGTCGTAGAAGGTTGGACGAGCAGGTGCCCCACCATTCCAGTGGCTCCGATTGCCGCCATGCCTCTGGAATCCATGACCGTTCAAAGCCACATCTGGGGAGCACCTGACACAGAAGCTTGCTTGGACCTGAGCATTCAAATGGAATGTATAATCCACCAACCATAAGCCTCGTAATCGCGCGCTCGATCTCATGATCTCCCGATTTTCCGGACCCGTTCCGGTAAAGTGCATAGTATTTTCGAGGGGGAACTTCAATATCCGACGACTGGGGTCATCGTAATCAGTAAGGACCTCCCCCATCCGAACTGCTCCCTCAATACCACTGAATTCAGTCCTCCCTCTCTTGCCACTCAGTCTCCCATCCACGCGCTGTACACGAGCACTGAACAAACGCTGTGCTGTGGCTCCACGGTTGTAGAATTAGTTGAAGATTGTTACCTCCCCGTATCACGCAATTCACTCCGGTTGCAAATGAATCGCGTCCAGTGCCACAAAGATCCCAGCTGATCCTCCGTTTCAACTCCCTGGTCTTGTCACCCTATCTGCATTTCTGGTGCGATGTCTGCCCTGCAGGGCATAGTGTTGATCACGACGCTTCCCTGGGTTCTGGACCCACAGAGGCTTCCCGATCCGTCGATGGATCGGTTGACTCCGAGGCGCCCAATTTCCCCGTTAGCAATTAGCAATTCACCCAGGCGGCTTCAAGAGAATCAAGCGCGCAGGCGAAAGGCGAAGCCATTGGCAAATCTGGGAAGATTCAGATAAAATGGGGCCACGTTTCCTGATGATTGCAGCACAAAAGACAAAAGGTTATGCTAAAAAAATATGGTACAATGAGGACAACCCGATATCAGGGATACTGAAAATGCGCGACAGGGAGGAGGTTTTTCATCGCGGGTGAAAAATAATATTAGAACAACCAGAAAACTGGAGATTTCACTCAGCGTCTCCTAGAGGATGGGAGGATGGGGAATCTGCAACGGATCGAGATGAAGGGTGGAATACAAAATGGCTGCAGAGTCATGGAGTCTATCCCAAATGGTGCCGAGGAAGCAAAAACTATTTGCCTAAAATTGATCCGACGCCTTCGCTCGATCCATTGGACTACGACTGTTGACTCGGGGTACCAACAGCCTTCATCGAGTTGGCAGGACGTCCTTTCGGACGAATCGTACTGGTTCCTGGTAGCCCTTGAACCGAACCTGCGCCACATTGCTTGCCATCTCGATGCCGCTGCAGACTCTCCGGACGAGTCAGGATCAGTCCACAGTCTGAGCAAGTGAGCTTGGTCACTGCATTGTTAGCAAAGGTAATAGACCACCTGCGCAACTCTGGCAGCAAGATATTCACGGGCCTCTCGGCAGCAGGTCTCAACAGCCAGCCGATGAGGGTGTCAGCATCGGCACGCATTTCGTCGGTGGCGCGGTTGTTGTCAGACTATTTGGTTCCGAGGATCAGTTGGGTGACAGGAGCTTAGACATAATCTAGTACAAAAATCGCGCACCGCTCGTCTTTTCACTTTCAGAGCCATCATAGCAAGCCATAAAGAATCAGCTAGGGGGTCTAGGGGGTCATATCTCGCTATACTAAGCGCCAGTGGAGTAACATGACATTCTTCGACATGACGCTTAGAGAAGACGATGTTGCCCGAGGGCCCGCGCACGGGCGGTATCAGAGGGCAAACTGGGCACCCTGTCCGCACCCTGCTTTCATTCATATCCGTCTGCTTCCGCATTGTCCGCTGTAAACTCTCCATAAAGTCATCTGGGAGATATTGGAGGGAGACAGGGGGAGGGAGTACGGTTTTCTGACGGAAACGAATGTGAGGGGGTAGTGATGCTTGGTCGATTGAGCGTTCGATAGTAGAGGGTTGTTGCGGGATGGTGTAAGGCCGAGAAGCTTCGGGTGGTCGACGTTGGATAGTGCGTGCGGGACGAGATGATGAGGGGGGAGGAGGGAGGTCATTGTTGATTGTGACAAAACTCGAAAGCTTCGAGGGAAGTGATTGAGATTGAGGCTCTGACGGTTTTCGGTATTGCTCGTCTTCCGACTCGTATTCGATATCCCCGTCGACCGCTGGCATGATGGGTCAGGAGCAAAAAAGGTGGAGATAGGATAGGAATCGGTCGAGGTAGAGGGGAAACGTCGAGCCGTCGGAAACAGGAAAGCGAAGGTGTGTGTTCACTTGGGGGGCTTTTATAGCTTTCATGACAGAGAGGAGCAATTCAGCGGTACTTCTTATGAAGCCACAATATAATATAGCACTGTGTGAGTGCACTTACGTGGAGATTGCGATCGGCGGGGTGGTGATATATACAGTGGCTTCAGAAGCTAGACTCCAACGTTTGCGATACACCGATAACTGAATAGGATTGGAACAATAGCGAATACCGTCGCGATTGGATTTTTCGATGCTGTTTTGGTAGTATTTGGCTCTGGCCGGCAACCAGGGGCCCGTCCTTGTTCAGAGCCAAGCAGCCGCACAAACGCTACCGAGGCAACTGTTAGCCAGAAAATTCACGAGAAATGCGGGAAGGACGATGGAGTGGAAGAGATAAACAGCCTTCTGGTGGGGCTCGTCCTTACCGATTCGTTCAGTTATCAGTGATGTGGTCGCAATGTCTGAGGGTGGTCGAGAGGCCTAGGCGAGGGCTGGGCCCACTCCGCTCACGTAAACGTAGCTTCGGAACTGCGTCTTGGCTGGGTGGATGCCGCCACAAGGCAGAGTTAAAGGAGAGCGGCGCTTTTGCCCAACAGGCTCGATGAGTCCCGTTGGCAGGAGCCGTAAGATAGTCGTGACTGTGACGGGGATTGTCGATGAAGCCGGTTTCTACATTAGGAAATTCTGCTTATAAATACATCCCTGAGCAGTGGCTTCGTAACCCTCCTTGCGGCGCGAACCACACAGCTTTGGATTCGACTCAGCTGATGGGATCAATTGGTATTCTACCACGTTCCATGGTGGTGCTGTGCCAAGTGCGAGTCATGGTCTCGTCCATCAGCCATGTTTTCCTTCGGCGCCTACGAAAAGGCAAAGCTGTGATCGTATTGGAAAACTGGCAAGTAGGACATGGCTGTACAACAATACATAATGACAGAAGACAAGAGCATGCTCTTTCGGGGGTATAAGCATAGAACATGATCCACATGGGTTCAAAGCCCCCATTGAGTGCTAGCTAGCGCGGAGGATCGAGCCGCTGGGCATGAGCTCTTGATATGGCGTGCCAGGCTGTCTGGTCGGCTCAATGGAGAGTCACATCCAGGGCACGTCAACTTGTTGACAAGTACCTGAATTTGCAGGTCCGCATGTCCGCGTAGTGCGGAAACATCCATCATAAGGGGACGATTGGCGCATGGGAGGCGCAATGTGTTGATTAAGCTGTTGGCCTCGGACAACGCAGCGGGGGAAGGTTTGTTTGTCGCCGAGCTCCGGCGTCTGGCTCTGAGTGCAATCATGACGATCCACAGAGCATCATCGGTATCATCAAGAACATCGCCCTTGATGATGCGACGGGCAGTAGGAGATACGTGCACTTCCTCAACGTGACGCTTCGAGAAAACAAGTTGAGCAGCATCACGACCCTTGGGTGGTCGAAGAGCGCACGCAGCGCAAACGCTGCTCTGACGGTGTTCCTTGCTGTCTGTTTGTTTGGACATGGTGTCAATAAGGGCGTCGACAAAGCCATCTGGCAATACTCGTAGAGAGAAGGGCCGCGCAAGTGACTGCGGGGCAATGTTCTTTCCACGAACAGTGCTATCACGAGCGGGAGATAAGGAGCGAGCGCTCCGTGGCCGATTGTATGGCTTCATCTTAGGGCGGGGCTCTGGCTGGCTGTTGCCATCAAGAGCCTCTCCACAGCCCTCCAGATCCCAGGGAACATTAGATTGTGGAGTGAACATCTGGAACGTCTGGGGTGGGGTCTCTGACTGGCCCAAAGCCGGCACCGAGCTGGACGGGAATCCAACGAGAGGAGGGTCGAGGGATGATAAGAAGTCGTCATAAATCGACCCGGAGACTCCAAAGAATGGAGACCCCTCGAGGTTGAAAGTTTGGCGGCTTGACTGTTGAGTGTGTTATTCAGCTAATCAACTTAGATTCGCATAGCAATACAACATTGACTAACCTCATCTGCTGCCTGTAGTAAAGAAGCAAACGACGCATTGGACTCCTGATCTTGTTTCATTGAAAGAAGCGTGTCGAGGGGTACTTCATTGACATTTGGAACGAGTCTGGTATCATCATGGTGCATAGCGCCAACGGCGAGGGAACCTGGATAGGTACCTCCAGGAAAGTTGACGTGCGCCTCTTCGTCCAAAACACGCCGGTAGGCCGGTGTGGCGTACATAGGAGCAGCATGCTGAGGATGATACCTAATGCAATAGTGTCAGGTGGAAAACTCATGTCAGCATCGAGATGAGTTGTGAATGAACGCACATTGAGGGAAGCCTTGCTAAAACGATGAATACTATTTGTATCTGATCCTTGCTGCCCTAAGTACAAGCTTCTCTGCAACGTGTATCTGAGAAATGCATTAGTCAGCACACGCTATCAGACATTCGGACTTCAGACTGGGTGATGGAGGAAAACGCTGTACTCACCCAAAACTGCGAGGTTCGATGTACTCTAAACATCAATCAGTATGACTTCACTTGATGGCACGATAACACATGGGCGGCACGTGTAGCGGCTATGCTTACCAGCGGTGGGGAGTAGATGTACCTCGAAGGAGACTGTAGGCGAAGTGGATAGTTCACTATGCGTGGAGGATTCTCTGGAATTTCACGAGTTCCGAGGTCGCGGGGTCGAGGCGACGGTTTCCAGGGGGGCAAATATGACCGCTCGGGCACCACTGAACTGATTGAGAGCCATCGCGAACGCAGGCAGAAGGGATAAAGGTAAGCAGCAGCTAGAATGAAGCACAAGACTAGGACTCACCTAGTTTTTTGACGATCGGGTTTTGGGGGACGAGATAGCACACCCAGCGGCGATGTGGTAGTGAAGAACATTCCACTGCCCCCCTTCAGCGCCTTTTTATGTTCACCATCGTTGCCTGCGATGGTCTCAGCGTTCGCAAAGCCTCGTCCGTAAAAGGGAATTTTGAGCGAGAAAGTGTTCACCGAGGTAGACGAAACGGCGCGAGCTACTCATGAGCATGTTCTATGCACTTGTTAAAGTGTATGGCCGAGATTCGAAAGGCTCAGACCCAGTACTTAGAGTGCAGGACGTCGAGCAAGGTGGGCGAAAGTGGGTACAAATAACGCGTGACATTGTCTTCCTTCCAAATAAGATAGGCGCTTATGAGATTGAATGGAGTTGGGTAGATCTGCCCTCATCTAAAAAGGCAATTGGCCCAGGACTGTCCTCTCAACCTGCACCAAGGTTGTATAGCGGTCCGACGTGGCTCTGGGGCGTATGATTGACGCTAGCGTTTACCAGGAGGTATGATTGAGAGAAGCTTCACTAAATAGGGATCACTAAGCATCATTGCGGCTCTAGAGCAGCAGGAGGTCGGATCGGAGGAGAATCCATCTCATCAGAGGAACAAGGTGCAACGACAGACAATATGAACCGAGACGAGGAACATTGATAGGGTATTTATTGGTTGAAAGTGCCTGGACCTATGGACGACTACAAAAGATGAGAAAGTAGATGGGTAATGTAGCGCTGAGAATGTGCAAGGCTCATTTATGTGGAAATGCGAAGAGCGAGACTCAGGATGCAGGGCTGTGGAAGAGGGATACGAGAGGGAAGATCTGGTACAGTTACAGGAGAGTAGGAAAGGACGAGAAAGGATAAGATGTAGCTATGACGTTTTATGAAGCGCCATGAAATGAGCCTAGAAGAAAACGTGGAGATTAGGTCAATAAGAGCTCACGGAGTACTCGGTGGGTAGTGCCGGACTCGCAAGCGAGTTGGGTAGATAAGAGGGATCTGCAATACGCGCCGACATCATTATGCGAAACTACAACTGGGAAGGAGCAGTCGACCGTCGCGCGAAAAGGCACCTACCGAGGAGTATCTGAAGGGCAACAACATCAAGGGTGGTCGTAAAGGACTCAAGTCATCCACAGGCGTGATCCAGTCACCCTAATGTTATCGGTTGTGTCTGGATCGCTGGTGCTGTGTTCACCTCTATGAGGGCAGGTTCGCTCATGCCGGACTTTGGTCTCAGGGCGCGTAAACTTC
Organism: Clavulina sp. PMI_390; assembly: GCA_015039315.1. Classification (NCBI taxonomy): domain Eukaryota; kingdom Fungi; phylum Basidiomycota; class Agaricomycetes; order Cantharellales; family Hydnaceae; genus Clavulina; species Clavulina sp. PMI_390. Next base: position 329,466 of record WIDE01000033.1, read on the forward strand.
TCAGGGCAAAACGAGCACATAAGGTTTGGGGCGCGCTCCATGGCATACTGGTACCCATAGGCTCGTAGAGCCGGCGCGTCCATGGAGAATGGGCGCTCGGGTACTTCGACGCTCAGATGATGGAGAAGCTCGTCGGCTTCACGACGCGCTTCTCGTGGATGAGGTCGGTTCTTAGGAGCGCGACGCTGCAGTCGTATTGCCATCAGGATCAGCCAGACCAGGTCGGTTCTTGAGTCAAAAGTGGCTCCTTGGAGTAGGCGAGAAGAGAGGGAGACAATGTGCCCTTCTTCGACATGACGCTTGCTCCATTTGAGCTTGGATTGACAGATTGGGCAAGTGGTTAACGTGTTCATATCCTCGGCGGCGGCTTTCTTGGTCATTGCAGCCTTCAGGCCATCAACGAAGTTGACGTCCTCCACCGCAGTGAGGCAGACTTGTCGATATACATCGGATGGGACTTGGAGAGGGATAATTTACAATGTGAATGAGGTGCTTAACCCGAAACTGCACGGTGATATGGACGAACCAAAGGTGTCTGGAGGAGACTGCATGAGTGTTTGATTCAGGGAGGAAGTGGCTGCACCCTGGTGAGCGCGCATGTCCTGGATGCTACAGGGCTGCAGTGTCTGTCGTTGAGGTTTGGAGCCGCACGAGGGTTTCTCTGCTATAAATGAGTTAGGCTGTGGTAACCGTATTGGATGTTTGTCAGTTCAATTCATTAGGTTCGCAATTCGGTGGCTCTGGAGGGTGCCGGGCGCGAAATGAAATGAACAACTGAATGAGATCGGCGCTCCCTCGTCCAGGATAGGCGCGGACTTTGAAAGCCACCACCCGGCTCTGAGAGCGCCTTTCTCCAGCGGCAGCAGCGCACTTTGATGCCACCCTCGGCCTTGCTCGACGTCAGGGCAGGCATGCGGTCCGTCTCGAATGAGCCACACAAAATATGATATCCTGACGGCTGGGTGTGGAACTGTCACTATATCCCGTCAGACCATGTTGACGAATAAATGGGCTTATCCCATGGCTCAACGTGACCAACAGTGCTTCATTTGGGCGATTGTTACGTACGAAGCGATGCCTCCGCTCACTGCTTCCGCTTCACTAGGCACAAACATGTAACGGTCGCGACGGAGTCGATTGTCGGCCATGTGTGCTCGCTAACTACCTCAGACCCACCACCTCGATAAGGATCATGGCCTAGAATGTCAAATTACACGGTGGGCTATGCGACTATTACGGCTATGACGCCCTAACCTAGGTTTAGCGATGGCTCGTTAATCACCAAATACTCCTTTAGAAGCCTATGGCCTGTAGCGAGAAGCAATGAGCTATCCTTACACTCCTTACCAGCGCACTCAAGGTTATTTGAGTGAATTGACCACGTCAGCGCTATCGGGGGGAAGTTTGTGGCAGGGAACGATCCTACGATCAGTCAGGCGAGGGACACAATGTGCAAGCGAAAAGTGGAGAAACCTCTCCGATGACAGAGCGAAGGAAGAGACAACAAAGCAGTTGTATTTTGCGATGGCCTACGAGCGCACACGATCACCAGAACATTCACAAGGTGGCCGGGATAGAAACTAGCATTTGATTGATATACAAGATCGAGACGAACTACGAACCACATTCTCTTAGCATACAAAAGGCACTGATGTTTTTGGATCGGCTCAGGGTGCGGCTAATCTATCATGACCGCGCGCTAATCGCTGGCCTCGTATGATGTGACAGATAAGGATCGAACCTGGACACCGGTGCAGATGAGTCATGAGGCCGATTTAGAGTGTTATGTTATCAAGATGAGAGGGCGAGGATTTTGGGACCCATCGCAGTAGGAAATACGTTACTAATGAAATGGCCATCCAAGAGGTCCTGTGTCAAAGACAAACCGAATGGCGAGCTCGATTGGGAGGGATACATCACGGGATAGGATAAGGAAGAGGGAGGGGGACCAAGGCACGTAGACTCGACGCGTGCTTGATGTTGGCTGCGCACAAAAGCTATTGTGTACCATTGCAGGTCTCCATATGACGATTTCGTGAATCGGCTCGCGAGAAGATATCGTGGCACTTGGGACAGGGATGAATCTCTTTTTCAGCGTGCTCAACACCGTACTGCGAAACCCAAGACATTTCTAAGGGTTCGGTGAAAGGTTGCAGCATAACACGTTCTGCCTCCATTTTCGCATAGGAATAAGAGGGCATATCACTTTTGGAACGGCGTGTTAGCCGCGCAAGGAGGTATGCCATCCACATTGCATCTTCCTCCGGATTGTGGCCTTGTCCCGCGAAGAGGCGCAAAGTGAGTATTGGGATGTGAATGGATTTAATATGCCGATTAACAGAGCCAGTGGTTTTGTTGCAGAAAGGGCAAAGCACCTTTTCTTTGGCTGGCGAAGCGACGGCGGTGAGAAGTTTGGGGAAGAAATCGCTCTCAAGCTTTCCCATGTCCACCTTCCGGTCATGGTAAGATGACAGAGTGAAGTTGACATGCACTGTAGGCGGGTCCATTGCTAGAGCTGAGGGGGATGGCCTACTGCTACAAAACGAAAAGACTCTTAAATATCCATGGCTTGCGGGTACTCATGGCTCTGAGAGACCATCGGAGGCATGGTATTGTAACGCGATAAACAAGCCCGATAGAGAGGAGCAAAGGCATCGACAATGGTTGTGGCTCTAGATGTGTATGCATAAGTCACTCTCAGAAGAAAAAAAAGTCCACGGGGAAGGCAAAGAAACAAGATACCCGAGGACTTGTACGTGAATCAAACGCCTCTAAAGTATGCTTTGCGTTGTCGATGGCTCTGAGCAGTGATACGGTTGCCGTTGCGGCGCCTTGGAGAGGCCCTCGATCGATGGTTGAATCGGAATGCGGCGCTATCACATAGAAGAAGCAGGGACAGATCTGAAGATCCTATCGACGATTTGAAGCAAGCTGGAGATGCGAGGAGAAAGACAGCAATATAGACGAATCAGCACCACATCCGCCGACGATTGACGCACTTGGCCCCACAGCTTTTCATGAGGTAACTTCAGGATAGACGCTATGAAAAATGTCACCCGATGACCAGTAGTTTATCAGTTTACAAAATATACTGGCCATGGAAGAAACCTCTAGTGCTTGATAAGGCCACAGTTGAGTTTCTTGAGTTACAATTGAGCCGTGGCCATACCTCTCTTGCGAAGCGACAAGCGTCGTATCCATTCCGCACGAGGTTGGCCTAGAACCAGACACGTAAGTAGATTATTAGTATAGTAGCCAACCAGCTATCTGTCAAGTGCCTACCAGAGGCGACGCCGCTGACGATTTCGACATACCCATCTAGTCTCTGGCGAAGCGATCCTGATCTTTGACAGCTATCGAGAAAATTACTAACAAGACCGATCAAACCCCCTGACCCTTCCTGATTCAATCAGTCAGCATACCATGGTCTATCAGGCCCCTATCATTCAATTATACCTTCCCATGGAAGATCCCATTCAGAGTCATTTCGTAAACTGCCTCAGTCGTGTTATGGAGAAAAAAAAAAATACCTTGTCTGATTACGCCGCTCCACGACGCCAAGCCCGTCGCATAGTCTTTCTACCTACAAGACAGCTAGTTAGGGAAAATCCTGATCTGTGTCAGCATTATCCAGCATACCTCATTAATTGGAACCCTACAGTCAGCCGCCGAGGCTTGACACGCTCGTACAATAAGCACGACGAAGGCCGTGTATGCCACATTCTCAAAATCGGTGAGTTGTACTTTCATGCCACGAATTTTCACGCGCCAAGCAGCCTTGCCATCTGCAGGGGGAATCTTTGGGAGGATGGTCTTCCAAATTCATGGATTGGATGTCCTAATGAATCAGACCTATGATCGTAATTTTTGTCTATATCAATACCATTACAGTCCCCAAACCTCTCAACAGATCGGGTATCGTCGACCGCTGACGAGGCCGGAATGACCAAGACAGGTGCCTGGATGAACACTCCAGCAACACGTTAGCAAGGCAGCAATCAACACCTATGAGCCAAGTCGGAGCCCCTGAAGGATACGATACAAGGCACCCAGTAGCTCAACTTGTACACTCAATCGCTCGGGAGTGGGGGAACGGAGCGGCCGGGCGTCATCATTGAGTACACAGTCCACATTTCAACTAATGTATGAGTTGACATTGCCAAAGCGTGCCCTAGCGATGCTATGATCACGCTTAGGAAAGATCACTCGCTTCAGTGCAATGTTCAACAACGCACCAGGCTTTACATACGTTAGCATCCTGTCGTGCTTGAACTAAACGATCGTCAATCCTCTGTTGGATCACCTACGTACGATCAGTGCTGACAAGATATCCTTTGAAAATAGGCGAGCAAGTTGCAATTGCAAGCTACAATGCCTGTTTGGTGAGCTAGTCATATGAAGACTAAGTAGCAGTTGACCTACCATAACCCCAGCAAGAGCAACTAGAAAGCCGAAGATTGGCACTCGTCTCGCCTCCTTTAGATCTCTTCCATGTAGAGTCATCTGGAGGGAGCAGCATCCTCTTCCAGACGGAGGTGCATATATATAGATATGATTGATATCTATTCTCAGTGAACGCATGCTCCGATTGTGCCTGGAACCAGGCGGCTGGCTCACTTACCTAAATTGTCTCCAAAGGCGGGATCTATGAATGGCGAAGGGATTTTTGAGTCCCGATAAATGGCGATATCGATGGCGAAGTGGCTACCGTGGCTCTCCTTAAGATTGGCGGTGGAAACCCTATAAGAAACAAGGAGAGGTGAAATTGCATTAAACCCACGCCTTCGAATATTGACCCTCACTTGTGCTTGGCTCCGTCAGCGGCCATTTCTTCCCGAACATCAAAAAGTCCAAGCTAGAATGTAGGCTCCATGAACCCATTGGAAGACTTGGTGCCGAAGCGTAGAAAAGATGTGATGCAAAGGAGCATCTTATTCGTCTGCAAGGCTTTGTGACCTACAGATGAACGATAATTGAGTGGGATAACGAAAGCAATGCGTCAAACTTCTTGCCTTAAGGCCATACTTTCTTCGAAGTTCTATCTAAAGTAGATAATCCAGGCCTTCCCCATGAGGAGCCCCGCGAGTAGCCTCCACCATGAAGTTTCCATACTCGGGCTGGAACGTTGGGCTACTGCAACATCACCAAGGGACTCTGAGAGCTTGAGCATCGAGGAGGCACTCACTAAGGACGCACTGGACGGAAGACGTTTGGTTCGAGCAATATCAGCTCTTCAAGGACCTCGCTTTATGGCAGAGCGAGGTGAGCAGTCTTGGCCTCGTCGTCGAGGTGGACGATTATGTATTCGATCTGCAGGTTGAGAGCCGTCAATGAAGAAGCATAGGTTGCTCAAGATAGAAGGTATCACGACACTACCTCATCGCCCCAGAGCGAAAGATCATCGTCTCGATCCTTATATAGCCTAAAAATGTCCAAACATCATGGCAAACCATGCTTTGCAGCGCTGTCAAGAACACAACCCATATTCCAACTTCCAAGCTTAGTTGGATCTTTGCAGTGCAAAAAGGCTCGCATTTATATACTTTATTGGAGCGCCAAGCACAAACGCTGTTGGAATTGATGGTGAGTCTTCAACTCCTTGATGACGACTGGTCATGACGCCAGTTCACCGCGACTTCCCCACAACGGTACTGTCCAAATGATCAGATTTCTTTTTAAATGCTGGCACCATATAGCCGGCCTATTGCGATTCTAAGATAGCTCAATATAGGACGCATCGAGTAAAACGTGAGGTTCGATTGGGTTAGAGTATGGAGCAGGCGAATCGCGCTTTAGCGCCGAGCGTCTGGTCCCTCTTCGCACACACGATGCACATCCAATGTGCCATTGGTAACGGTACATGTACATTGAGCTCGCAGCTCAAGAGTCTCTTGTAAATACACAACTAGATAGTCAGGGGGACTAGTTCTGGAACCAAACAAGCAAGCAAGCCCCAGGAACGAATGTGCGGGGTAGGATTCGGAATGAGGGAGATTGATGAGATCGCCGAGCGATAATAGAGAACGAATAAGAAAGGAGACCAGGAGAAATATCATCAGATACGTGCCATAGGAATCAGAGAAGCGAGGGCAATGATCCCAAGAAAGAGCGGTGGGCGGGAAAGCAGAGGAAAGAGAAAGCATGCATGCATGGGATAGCGATAAAAAAAAAGTGTCCAAGAAAGCGACGAAGTTTGATGGGATAGCGATAAGAAGCGAAAGATTGGGGGCAGTTGAGGCAAATCGGGATGGGAAGCGTGTTTAAGGAATGCGGAAAGTGGGTATGAAGGGCAACACTGATGAGGCTAAATCTAGATTGCGTGCACAATGAAGTCATACGATGTGCTCAGATCAGAAGCTGGGCTGCCGAGGCTTTCATCAAGACTCAGCGCCTGGCTGTCCGCTCGAGCTCTTCCGTATGGATACCCATACGGGTACCGTGGCTCGCTTGTCGACCTCACTGCCGCACGACCTGGGAACGGAATCGGTTGTGCAGAGGGCTGAAGGGGAGTCGCGGACGTGGGTGGGGAGTACGATGCATCCGTCATGACCGTGCGTGTCGACTGCACATGGATGTGCAACCCTTGGTTCACAGCTGGTCGGGAAGATGGGACCGCACCGAGGCCGACTCGCGCGTTGCCTCGTGCTACGTGAGCCTGGACGTGAGCATATGCGCTCGCACTGCGGGCCGGTGCTCCTGGGCGAGCAGTTGGTGGGTACGGGGATGATTGAGCCCGTGCTCGTGGTCGGGCAGGAGGAATGCGGGTGAATGCTGGGTTGACAGCAGCCAGTCTTGATTCTGCTGATCGTGTTCCGTCAATGTTGTCGAGCTTGCTGAACCCCGCAAAGCTGGGATCTTTGCGCATGGGGCCACCTGAGCCGGCAGAAAGGGTGTGTGCCCGCTTGCTTGCTGCTGAGTTCTGCGGATCATCATCGAGGTAAGTGACAAATTGGTCAAGGAAGCTAGGGGAGGGACATACGCTGCCTCCAGTGGCCACCGTGGTCATCGGAATGGGTGTCACACTGGCGAAATATCGCGCACGGATCTTCGTTCGAGAATGAAGGCTATTGGGACGTGGTCAGCGGAAGACCCATAGTAATTAAAATGAGAAAACTCACTTGGCAAGTAAGGTGACAGTGTACAGTGCACCAAGGGACTATGATGAAAAATCTATGAGCTGGGATTCCGCAATCACGATTCCATAAGCCTACGTACAGGAGCCAAAGCAAGAACAACTGGAATAACAGTATCAGTATCGCCTGATCCGCAAATTTGTAACGAGGACGTTACTCACGGAAGTGGAATTCCCAAATTGCGAACTAAAGAGAAGAAAGAGCGCAAGATGAGAACGTTGAGTTGGTACACTATTGATTAGGGCAGGGACTCACGATAACACAAGTGACAATGGCCACAAAACTATAATGCAAGGACACCGCCTTTGTCAGCCATGTTTCCCAAAAATACATTGAAGGCACCAATCGTCAACGCACCTCGTCACAGTGCCGGTACTAATGCTGTAAATCATCAACGAGTTGATCATGGTATCCGTCTTGTCGAAGCCTTTCTTCTGACGACGCAAGAGAAGGACGAGGGAGAGCGCGATGGCTGTGTCGGAGATAGCTTCAGCAGCCAACCAAGCAAGGACCAGCGATTTCTCATGAGCAGCGATGTCCGAAAAGTTGCCGTAGTAGTAGGCCTTGAATGCAGTGACTATAGGAGGCTAAATGAGCAGGCGTCCCAATCCAGATAGATAGGCAGTAGGGACGTACGAGCTCCAAGAGCTGGTGGCAATGCAGGTTATAGATGGGGGTCGGATGATCAGTGGAGTGCACATGGCAACAGAGTGGAGAAGCACTTACTGCATTGCCCCAGAACAAGGAGTTCGAGGAAGGCTCCCAACAGAATATTTCGGCTCACTATCCCCGCGCGAAACGAACAAAAATAGACTTTTAGCTCCTCATCTCCTAATTGAAGCACCCCACCGCCACTCACGTTGGTACACTCGATACGCAAAGAACGACTGGGTGGTGAACGATGCGACAGTGCTGATAGTCTGGTACGTCGTCCCTTCCCTGTAGGACCAGACAAGCCAAGGGGCAACAGCCGTGCCACAATAAAGGAGAAGAAAGGCGCGCACAAAAAGGAAATCCAAAAGCAGCGATGATGAGCCACGAGTACCAGCGGCGGAAGGAAGCGAGCAACGAGGGATATTACGGGGGCGTACCAGATTGCGCGGATCAGCAAGAAGCTGTTTCCAAAGTTTGAGACCAGGTACCAGTACATTGCTTTGGTAGCTGGAGGTGCGGTAGGTGCAGATCGCCAGAAGCATCATGAAAAGGGGTAAAATCAGCGATTTGTCACTATAGGGCGGGAGGGAAGAGCGTACTGCAGACACTGTGGAAGGGAGTCGTCAGTAGGCATGTCCCAGAGTGGCGGACGACAAGACTCACAGTTCAAAGGCTTGTAGGACCCTTGTGGTTGAGCGAACGTCAGCACAAGGTCTTGGGAGGGACAACCAAGGTGCTCAGTAACATACCATAGAAAGATTATCTAGGTACCCCATAGAACGCGTCAGCACAGGTTTGGCAACCACGAGGTTCGAGTGACGTACCATTGCCTTGACATAGACCGAGTCTCGAGGGAAGTTTTGAAAGTGCGTGTACGCTTGTACTGTGATAATGCCGAAGAGCCTGCGATATTGAATTGTGATTGTGGGGTATGGGTGTCGGGATGTCGTTGGTCAAGGCCATGTGGCAGAGGTGTGGAACAGGGGAATGAACACGAGTGTCAGCTCAGGGCTCCTTGGGCGGGATACGCGCCGTCGTAACGTGATAGTGCCTCAAACAGGAGGACAGAGAGACGCACATTGAAGTTATGACAATCCCGACCAACGCGCCTCCGTAGACGTTCACAAGGAGTGAGTGTAGTTCTGCTTGAATAGCCTGAATGTCCATCGTTGCATCCAAAGGGCGCCCACCCAGCGCCGAGCGTGAAGAAAAGACGAAAGAAAAAGAGACAAAGAGGAAAGTGGTGGAAGGACGCAGAGATCCTGAGAGATAATAGACGATCAAAAAGCTGGAGCTGTGTGGCGATCGGAGTCTGAAAAGGAGTCGAATTCGTTGGTAGCAGCGACGAACGGAGACAGGAGATGTCGATCATTTCTCCCCGCCCTGGGCTATTAAGAGGCCCAGCCACTATAGTAGAGTTCTGAATAGCAGAGAGTGGGAAATTCAACAGCCGAGAAAAATCTCTCCTAAGCCTGTGGTGCCGGGCGTGACGAAGCAACAGGAGCATCCGCCGAATGGGAAGCATCGCCACAGGAGGTGGAAGTGAGTAAGCCTTTGCGTCCCTGGCGATGCGATTGAAGGCATAGATCGATCGCAAGAGGACGGAGGACGACGGCCGTGGCCTCGAGGCAGAGCACAGCATTTGCTCAGAACATGGGTTGAGGTGGTGTCAACGCGAGGCGAGACGTGTGGGAGCGCATCAGTGGCGTGTTCAACATGAAATAGCATGTATTCGTATGACGAATCCTGAATCTACGTCAGCTGAATCAGAACATGTGGCCGACGTTTGGCGGTATAGTGAGTAGGTTTCTGCGGCGATGATGGTATGCAACAACAGAATATGTACGCACTTAGAGTGGTGAGAATGGCAATCTGTTAGATTCTCTAATCAGATGTAGAAGGCATATGTAGCTTCAGGAGGTTCGCCCAGACTCCGCGCCCAGGTAATCTGGCAGAAAGGCGAGCCTGAACTGCATTCAAACCCATGATCCCACAATCATTTATTGCTATAGAGTACGACTCCCCTAACCATGTCTGCGGGAGCGGGAAGCTCACCACCAGCAGTGAAGCGCATGCACATGGCTGAGGCGATAGGTCGGTGACCGCGGGCGGGGGCAGTCGGCGCCGTGCAGCTGGGCCCAGGGGTTGCCCGCTCGCGGGCTCCAGCTTCTGTGGGTCAGCAACCTTGGCGTTGCTGAGCAGATTGTTCCTAGATCTCGCTGCCCATCATGCTACTTGGTAGCAGATGACTAACAGAACAAAAACGACTCATTTACTGGGAATGATATGGTTGATGGGTGCAGAAACAAACTTGACAGTTCTCCTAGATCGGCAAGGGGCCGCAACACGTGGCTAAACAACCCTCGGCCACAACACTCCCACCTACCTCCTCCTTCAGACTGGGTTGAATCTGAGGCTCTACTTTATTCTCTTAGTGCGCTCACTCTTGTACTGGATTCCGATACAGAAAAATAGAGATTAGTTTCTCACCTCACTTGGGCGCACCGCGTGGCAGACGGGTGAGCGAGAACACGATGAGTTCACTTCGCTTTTAGCTCCAGCACCAAGCTCTTATCTCGAAGCTCTACATGTGATATCGCTGTTGTGCGCAGGATCGGATCACTACCAGTCAATTCTTCATGTTTCCATACTGCTGGAACGCTCGTAAAATAGCCCGATTACGCATTTGAGTGCTGCTAGGCCCTTCTGTGAAGCGGCATTGCGGCGCTTCCAACAACAATATCGATGCCACATTCACTATCGGACTCTGGTCCCCATCTGTGTTCAACACTACGAGAAAACTCGGAGAAACCTGTCGTATAGGAACATTGGTAACCCAAATGTGCCAGAATCCAACCTCTGAAAAAGATACTTTGTGAAATCCACTACTGTAGTGTTTCTGAAGCTCAGCCTTAACACCAGCCATCGACACTTCCTAGTCCCTTCGTTCGGCCAAAATTGACTTTGTTTCGTGATGAGGCACAATCTTACTCACTGGTACCCGTTTAAGCTTCGCGTTGCTGTTGGTGGGTGATGTCGCTGAGTATCGCTTCCCCAAGCCGACTAGTGCTTGTGCGCACCTCATCACATCATTTCCCAGCAACATGAGGACAATCATTCTTCCATTTCATTGTGCCTTGGAGCTTTGAAGACGAAGTCGGGCTGAGAGCCTCCTCCCATTCAGTGGATTGTCGGACTGTCGGACTATTGTCCCCATCCGCCCGCATCGAGGCAAAGTGCAGGGTGCGATCGAATAGATCATCTGCCTCCGCCCTCGATGTTGAGAGAAATTTCTAATCATTCCATCAAGCTTACAATGCAGATACATGTGGGATCAAGCTTCAGGGTTACACGTCTTTCACCACATAAGAAGCAGGGATATCCATTCTTATCTTCAAGTCCGACAACAGTACTACTGTGGCACGGGAGCCTTATATTTTAAACCCTCTGAGCCCCCCCGTTATCTGCCTATCTCTTACCTTGCCCCCGAATTCCGTCTATCATGACACTCCCAGTTGAGACCCGTCGCATCGTTCTTCGAAAGCGTCCTAATCATGGTCCCATCGATGAATTATTCGTATGTGTCTCCATTTCTTAATCCATGCTATTACAGCCATTCCTCACTACGACAATCACCGTCCAGGAACTCATCACGTCCCCGATCTCGGAGCCAGGGGATGGCGAGATATTCATTCGTGTGGACGTCTCATCACTCGACCCCGCCCAGCGAAACTGGATCAAGGACATTCGATCGTAAGTACTACCAGCGCCGAACCAGACCCCAGGTAACATGAGGATGATCACCAACGCTGGACTTCCCGCTTCCTGCCACTGTTGCAGATACTTGCCTCCGGTCCAACTTGGCGAGACGATGGTACGTGGACGCTACATCATCAGCCATCCCCTTCTCCTCGTATCTCATTCTATGACTTCCTCAACTGAGTCTTTGCCCACCTAGCGTGCGTTCGGAATTGCTACTGTACTTGCATCAGGCCCAAACACTACGCTGCGACCTGGCGACCAAGTTAGCGGCTTCGTGGGCTGGGCAGAGTACGCAGTGGTCCAGGAATCAACTATGAGGAAGATCAAGTACGTGTTTCTTAACTTGCTTGTGCATGCCTCCTTGCTTGACACTAACATGCAATGGTTTGATATTTGCGCATGACGAACTAGCCCAAATAACGAGTCTGGCGTCACTGTGATGGACTATCTTGGACCGCTCGGGCTTACTGGTTCGTCACTTTCACCCCTCATATGCAGTGGGTTTATCTCCAGGGTGAACGGAGCCAAACCTACCCGGATCACCACAACTCATGGACATAGTTTCACATTGACAGGTCTGACAGCATACTTCGTACGTTTGCAACCTTCTATTAGAGTGTTTGATTGCCCCTTTCCCGAATCAGTACTTTGTACTGCATGCGACGATGACGCTCCGAGACTTCCGCTCGGCACGTGCATCTTCCTCAGTCCCTAATCGCTCATCAAACTTGCATTTTATAGGGAATTCTTCGTAAAGGGGGCATCCAGCCGGGCCAAACTGTCGTGATCTCGGGCGCAGCAGGCGCAACGGGATCCATGGCATGCCAGGTTCGTCAAAACACGGGTTTCCATATCACCCCTTTTCCCCAAGAGTTTATGCCCATAAAAATGCCGCTAATATCTCTTTTTAGATTGCCCAGAACCTAGGCGCCAAAGTGTACGGTATCGCTGGATCGACCGCGAAATGCTCCTGGCTCGTCAATGAGTTGCGCATCGACGGAGCGTATTGCTACAAGGATCAAGGTTGGAAAGAAAAGTTCGAAAAAGAAGTCGGACTGCTGTACGTTGTCTCCTATATCTTTTTTGATATTTTTCTGGGAGCGGATTGAGTGTGCTGGGCTGTTCTTCTCGGGCTCCACCGTCTGCCCATTCTGCCGCCAAGCAAGCGGTGACGTGATCTGCTCTCTCTCTTTTTGCCATTATTCTGCTTTACTTGCCGAATGCTGATTATCGTATTGGGATTGGCCATGCTACGTGCAGAGATGTATACTTCGATAACGGTACGCCCCACCGTTTTACTCACCGTCAACGCTGGCAGCTCATACACGTATCCATACCCGGCGTCTTTCCTCAAACACGATTGATGGTGATGATGCCGATACGCCCTTTGGACTCTTAGTGGGTGGAGAAATGCTGGACTACTTCCTCACCCGCTTGAACATCGGCGCGCGCACTGTTCTATGCGGGACCATCTCAGACGCCACCACCACCACCAACGCCACCACTCCATATGGGATCATCAATCATGGGAACCTCATCAGGTTTAGAGCAAGCATGAACGGATTCTTGGTGTAAGTACATTTTTGTCATCGTTGTTGGTGATGTGCGTCATTTCTGCTTTTTTTGGCGAGGCGCTACTTTCCGCGCATCTCCGTATGAAAAGATATGAATTAGGGGCGGGGCCTTCGGTTGCACTGCGCTACAATTGCTCATGGGCCTAACTGCTTGAGCCACGGAGTCTCCTGATATTCCCTCTGCGTCATCATTGTCTTCGATGTGCCATGCTTTGCATAGCCGAAAACGCAACTCGCTCGATTGGCTAACGCGTGCTTCGTCGTCATAGCCTTGATTATACCTCTGAGTACCCGACAGCGGAGGCGGACATCACCCAATGGATGCGCGACGGCAAGATTAGGCACAAATTTCACGTCGAGTCGGGGTTGGAGAAGTGTCCTCATGCGCTCAAGTTGTTATTCTCAGGAGGCAACACGGGCAAGCTGTACGTGACGCTCGCGGTCCATCGATCCGATCATGGCACTGACCGAGCAGGGTTACCCCCTTCATTGTGCGGCCACAGGGTAGTCAAGATCTCCAAGGAGAGCTCCGGTTGGTGAGGAGTGGTTTATGGGGAAGGGACGGATGCTCTGCGGGTTCCTCCGCCCGTCGCTCCACACAACCCCGCGATGTTGTGCACTGAACCTCTGCCCTTGGTGGAGGCGGCTTGGAGGGGTATGGAAATTGATGATAATTAAGATGGAGTCGATTGGATGACTCGAAGCCTCTGTGAAGCACGTCTGCTGTACTCGCCACGACAAGTACCGTACCGAATGCCGTATGCAATATCCGACTGGGTCGGTTACTCACGCCCATTTGCGAGAGCCAAGGGATTAGCGCCTTTATTTATCTCATTCAAAAAAGTGACTCATATTCGTGGCCGGCCCTGCATTCTCATTCTATTCTTGAAAATATGTAGGGTCTTCAGGCCTGAGGGTTGACTGGCGGCGGCGCCTCCAAACGCTAATCTATATTTTCTTGAGCTGTTTTCCCCCCTCCCTTACCCTTGCTAGTCGTTTTACTCGTCGTCCTAGTCATGAACCCGCCCTCTCCTTCCCCTCTCTCGAGGTGGGGTCCGACATTTCCGGGAAATGAAAGCCATCTCCGGCTTTCCAACGTATGATTGCGATGATGATCGACCACTACCAACAACAATAGTTTATTTGGCCTTGTGTTGATCGAACCCGCCCATTCCGATCGCACGGAGACACCCAGAATCGTAAATGGACCCCTGCGCCTGCACCATGGCCTTGCCGCCTCATAAGTACCATTCAAAGGGGGCGGTAAGGTTGAAAACAATCCAATCCCCCTCGCCGACGCCATGGCTAGTTATGCAGATGGTGTCGCAAGCCTCACCCTCTCCATGGTAAGTCCCATTCGCGCCTGCACATCCTGCCACCCACCCTCATCAACGCTCGCTAACGCCGATCCCTCATCACCATCCAATGTAGACCTCGATGTTGAGTGGGTGAGTCCACCTTTTTACCAACCAAGGCCAAAAAAAACTCGTCTCTGATCGTCTCCAACAGTAGCGCTAGCCTGTCTGAAAACGTCGACCCCATTCGACTATGGATCATCCAGCTTGGTACGCGTCTATCGCTCATTTATCTCCCTGGACCCTATGTCCTAACCAACACTTGGTTCGATAGGAATAATCATCATGACCACACAGCTCCTCTCGTTAGGCCTAAGACAGATTCGCCAACCAAAAGGTGGGTCGCTCCCCTTAATTTTTTGGCGGCGACGAGACTGATTTGTCGCTATAGTCATCGCTGAGGTGCTCTGCGGGTTCGTTCCTCCACCTCCTTCACCTCTCCTCTATTACAGATGCGCTCAACTATATCCCTCGTTTGTAGTATTATTCTGGGTCCAACGCTCATGGGTCGTGTCCCTGGATTCACCGACACGTTTTTCCCTGTCGAATCTCGAGGCTACCTGTACTTGTGAGTTTTTTTTTTCTTCCATCGCTCTCGACTACTCATCGCCCTTGATCTGACGGCTGCTTTTTTCATCACAGAACGGCAACCATCGGCCTGGTGTTTTTCCTCTTCCTTGTCGGCCTCGAGATCGACCTGCGCGTCATCCAGCGGAACGCGCGAAGCTCGATTATCATATCAATTGGAGGTACGCAAATAGCCACACTTTCGAATTTACAACATCCTTCGCAAAGCCGCGACTCCGGGCCCGCTTGAGCGGGAGAGCCTGTCAAGTAAATGCTTAGCGTTCGCGTTTGCTGTTGTTTTGTTTTGCTGCGTCATGTGAAAATCCGAGGGAAGCAAGGGCTGACTCCAATTCAATTGCATGTGACACTTTTAGCTATCCTGTTACCGCTCGCGATTGGCTTCGCCATGGCAGTCCCGATATACCACGAGTTCATTGACGTGAGTCTCATCCGTTCGAGCGGGCGTGTTTTGATTTCTAATTTTGGCATAATTTTTGACATTCATAGACCGAGTATATCCCCTTTGGACATTTTGCGCTCTTCGTGGCTGTCGCATACAGGTTCGAATCTTTGGCTCCAATATTGGAGACAAATGAAAATTTGACAGCCCCAATTTTTCCTATTTCGTAGTATTACTGCCTTCCCCGTGCTATGCCGTATCCTGAGCGAGCTGAAGCTTCTCGATACCACCCTTGGTATTGTTGTTCTCAGCGCAGGTGTTGGCAATGACATTGTGGGCTGGACCCTTCTCGCATTAACCATGGCGCTGGTTAATGCTGGTTCGCCTTCGTTCACACCTGCCACCTTCAATCTTTACCTCTTTGGATCGTCCTCTCCTTCTGATGTGTCCACGCTCTCCTCCTCTTCAACGGCCGCCGCCCTCTACATCCTTTTCCTCGCGATTGTCTGGTCCCTCATCATTTTGCTCCCCGTCAAGTCGCTCATGCTCAAGATCGCACACTGGACAGGGTCCACTTCTCATTCGTCTGGGCCCTCACCGCTTATGATGACGGCATCGATTCTTCTCATGTTTGGGAGTGCCTACGTGACCGATATCATTGGTGTGCACGCCATCTTTGGCGCGTTCCTGGCGGGTTTGGCAATCCCCCATGAAGGCGGACTGGCGATCGCACTGACAGAGAAGCTAGAAGATCTTACGGGAGTTGTGTTCTTGCCTCTCGTGAGTTCTTGTGTCTAACCACGTTCGATATATCTCGTGAACTCACATGAGACCTGCAGTATTTCATGTATTCAGGGCTGTCTACGGATCTGGGATTGCTCAACACAGGTAAATATGGCACCCAACAGTGAGCTACGAATCTTACCGCTGATCAATCTTTCGATGTTCAGGCCGCATCTGGGTTTTCACGCTTGCGATCATCGTCACGGCATACTTTGGAAAGATGGTCGGTGGCCTATTCGGTGCCAAAGCTGCTGGGTTCAACTGGCGTGAATCGGCGACTGTTGGCACGTTGCTGAGCTGCAAGGGGTATGTGTGTTTTACCTCTTCTTAAATTGAAGGAGTACTGATTGGCTAAATTCCTAACTGATAGTCTCGTGGAGCTGATTGTTCTGAATATCGGGCTCCAGGCGGGCATCCTGTCCACGCGCGTCTTCTCGATGTTCGTTCTAGAAGCCTTGGTGCTCACATTCTTCACAACCCCCATGACTCTCTTCTTCTACCCTGAGAGCGCTTACCAGCGAGTCAAATTGGTTGCTGGTGCTGACCTCGGTAAGTGCCATATTGTATGATTGTCAGCTCTCCATTAACGTTTTCCATTATTTTCAGATGCCGATGATAACAAGCCATCTCGCCCACTTACCCCTGATGACCTTCTCCAATATCCTTCGAAGCAGCGACTTACTGTGGTGCTCGATCAGGCTGAGAATATGCCCGCCTTGATGACCCTCACTCGCTTCCTGCAACCCTCTCCATCGTCGTACTTTTCGCGTTCGGCACCAAAGACACCCTATTCCCTCTCTCGAGTCGCCTCCACCTACAATGCAACAAAACGCAACTCGTCCAGTGAGATCACCCCTCTCTTGACACCGCATTCCCAATCAAGAACACTCGCTCGCTCTGAGTCTTCTTCCACCACACCATCAACCTCCGCACAGTCCCCATTGGTCCACCAGCTACCAATTCCATTCTCCCTGCCTGCTAACCGCTCGATATCGATATCGATTGATGCTCTCCGTCTCATCGAACTCACCGATCGCACGTCCTCGATGCTCATGAAATCCACGATGGCCAACGAACTCCTACGCACTGATCCGCTCCTAAACATGTATCGCACGTTCGGTGGGCTACATGATATCGGCGGTGGAGAGGGTAGTGGAGTCGGTGCGTCCCTGAGCATTGAGCGGAAGGAAGAATGGGCTCAGGCGGTCCTAGAATTCGCGGGTACGAGGGGTAGCGAGCTTGTTCTGGTTGGATGGGTGGGCCCTGAATTCAGAGGAGGGGTGTCGTCCGCTACCGCCCGGTCAACTGGAGGTGGCACTGGCTCGGCGACTCCTGCGTCTGTCCAGGCCGAGGCATCGAATCCCTTCGACACAGTTTTCCATCGTCATCTGTATCTTGGCGCAGATTTGGCTGTCCCCAAGATGCAAGCTGTGTCTGGGAGGAAGAAGAGTACTGCCACGGCCAGCCCCGCAGGCTCGCACTTCGTGCGACGCATCTTTGCCCAGGCTCTTGCGACATCAGTAGACGTAGCTGTTTATGTTGATCGCCAAGGCTCAGCAGGCAGTGTGGGAGGTGGCAAGCTCCGCATCCTGCTGCCATTCTTTGGAGGTCCAGATGATCGTCTTGCGCTTGATTTCGTGGTTCAGCTCTGCGCTCATGAGGGCGTCAGTGCAGTGATAGTCAGGATGCGGAAAGAGGAGCAGGATGAGGTTGAATCCCCTCTACAGGTGGATGTTGCTTTGCCTGGCATGAAAGGGCACGCTCAGCAAGGTTCATCGGAGTCTGAGTCTAGCGACGAGGATGAGTGGGATGACCGTCGATCTCTCGTGAGTTCACTTTCCCTACTGTCTTTATCGACCGCCGAAATCCGCGAATGCTAATATATTCCTCCCTTGATCCTACAGCGCTCTGTCAAGTCCG
Source organism: Clavulina sp. PMI_390 (assembly GCA_015039315.1). Lineage (NCBI taxonomy): Eukaryota > Fungi > Basidiomycota > Agaricomycetes > Cantharellales > Hydnaceae > Clavulina > Clavulina sp. PMI_390. The sequence continues at coordinate 347,614 of WIDE01000033.1, forward strand.
CATATGGCACTTTCACCTTCCCCGACACCATCTATCCTAACCAGCCTACCATGATGCGTCTCGAATCTGACATGGCTGATAACCTGACATGGGCCCGTCACTCCCAGTCAACTTCCTCGTCAACTTCCTTTACGCGATCCCGAATTCACTTCATTGAGCGTTCAACAACCACACCGCTGCGCGATGTGGTTGGCATGATCCAAGCTGATGTTGCCGAAGACGGGCGCGACGGACGCCTGCTCGTAGCGGTCGGCCGAAGCAAGCGCCTTGCCACGCTCTCCCATCTGGATGAGCTGGACGACATTTTTGATACTGTGCTCGGTGGTGGAGAGTCTGCATCCGTCAATGTTGCGTCGGAGTTACGCAAGACTATTGGCGATGTGGGCGCCGGCATCATCGTTGGCAGCAGTGGCAAGGCGCCTGTGCCCTTGCTGGTGTTGCAGGCAGCAGACGGCGAACTCCTGTCTGTCTGAACTACCCCTATCTATTGACATTCGTTTGAGAGGCCAGCGAGTTCTGCGGACTGTTTGTATGTTTTGTTTTTATGACATTTGATGACTGCTACGACTCCTACTGTATCATTCTTGTTATTAAGGCTTCCCCACATCTCGCTATCTCTCATTCCCCCGGTTCTCTTGTACATACCCCTGCAATTTTCTTTTCGTCTCGCTCAATGTTTGTTCTGCAAAAGTGATGTATGTAGCTTTCATCCGTGTTCGCGTGCAATATACATGAACGTGCATTGATATCCTTGTGAGACTTGGACTGAGGCATCGTGCGCAAAAATTGCGGCGTAGTAGACTTTGGGTGGATATCCCTTTGTTCGATGCAGGTGATGGGTTGCCCTGAGCGCGAATTCGCGATCGGCGCGCAGTTGTTTTTGGGTACTGTCTTCGGGAAGCTTAGTCGACGTGCGCCAACAGAGTGTAGAAGGCTGCTTTACTCCGGAGAGAGCGCATTAATGTAAATGTTGATGGAATGCAGTGAACGAGTCCATCGTTCGCGCCTCTAGCCGGGATGAAGTATGAAAGCGTTGGGGATCGACTTGGTCGGCAGGATGTCGTGATCGCCTCAATCATGCCAAGAAGCTTCCGACCGCCCAGCCTTGGACTTGTCTTAAGAACATCGTAGACATATAATGAGGCACATAGTGTAAATCTACTGCAGCTGTGTTGTGGTTGAGGCATTTTCGTGACGATCGGAGAAACAATTGATAGGAGCGGCCAGGGTCGCAAGCATGACCCAGTGTTTGGCATAGTGGACTTCGACGCCGACATCAAGACTGGTCGAATCTGTAAGGACTTACTATATAGGTTCCCAATCAGGTCTGCGGGGCATTCTCTCCACAGCTGGAACGCCCCTTACGGCCCCACGCCGTTCCTATCACTCTCTTCCTTCCTACCACCAACGAGCTTACGACTCGACCTGAACGTCCGCGATGGTTTGGCTCGGTACTGGAAGGATCAGCTTACAGAGCTCTGTTGGCCAAGTCTTGGCCACAGCACAAGAGCAGGTCAGTGGATCCCCCACATCCGAAGAACGTGCTCTGGTTTCTGACTAGAACTATTTTTACGATCCCACGTGCTGGCTGGTGCAAAATCGATGCCGTGGTACTAGGGCGGACTGCTGAGCGGGTATGATGGCTTCACTAGGGCCTACAAACGATCCTTGCGCTCATGATCCTTTGATCTCTCTAGGAAAGATCCAACTGCGTTCAACACTTCTGACCCTATCAGATTATGGATCATTCAGTTAGGTGCGTCAGCCACTCTGGGCTACCTCAAATTCAGGAACGCTCACAGTTGACGTCTACCACTTCCCAATCATTCTAGGCGTAATCATCATGACCACTCAGCTACTGGCGCTTCTGTTGAGCAAGCTCAGACAGCCTCGAGGTAAGGCCCAACTCCTGCTTCGTCTTTCGATGCACCATCGTTCTCACACCGGGCTATTTTCTAGTCATTGCCGAAGTGATTTGTGGGTGCGTCAGGGACTGATGTTCTCCTGTCATCACGTCACGAACTGACTGCTTTCCCCACAAACTGGTAGTATCTTTCTAGGGCCAACTGTGATGGGTCGTGTGCCTGGATTCACCGAGCACATCTTTCCAACCGATTCTCGACCATATCTCAACTTGTGAGGCGCCAAAAAAAAACTCTATACTTCAAACCCGTCATTAACGGAGCTGATCATTCTACCACAGGACGGCTACGATTGGATTGGTCTTTTTCTTGTTCTTAGTTGGATTGGAAATCGACCTTCGTGTCATCAAGAGGAATGCGCGTAGTTCATTCATCATCTCCATCGGAGGTCAGTAGCCGTTTTCTGAGTCCCCAAATGGCAATGGCGAGTCTGATAGATTTATTTGGCCTTAGCAATCCTACTCCCTTTGGGCATTGGTTTTGGGATGGCTGTTCCCATCTACAACCAGTTTGTCGATGTGAGGGGCCGTGCTTATATGAAAGTAATGATGCAGCTCTGATCTTGTATCCGGCAGAAATCAACGACCTTCGGAGATTTCGCGTTGTTCGTCGCTGTAGCGTATAGGTTCGTCTCTCGTATAGTGTTTAGTCGTTCTATTGCGCTCACTGTCGTATTGTAGTATCACAGCGTTCCCGGTATTGGTGAGCCAAACCCCACTAATGACCATGCATCGATTCACATTCTAACCGCTCCGACAGTGTCGAATCTTGACAGAACTCAAGCTTCTGGATACCACCATTGGAATTGTCGTACTAAGTGCTGGTGTAGGCAACGACATTGTTGGGTGGACACTTCTTGCCCTTACCGTTGCGCTCGTCAACGCCGGCTCGGGCCTGACAGCGCTGTACATCCTCCTCGTTGCCATTGGGTGGTCCATATTCATCCTGGTCCCCGTCAAACGCACTATGCTATGGATTGCCCACCGTACAGGCAGCACTGAGAATGGCCCGACTCCACTTATGATGACAATCTCGATTATGCTCATGTTTGCTTCGGCGTTCTTCACGGACGTGATTGGTGTCCATGCGATTTTTGGAGCGTTCCTTGCTGGGTTGGCCATCCCTCACGAGGGTGGATTAGCGATTGCTCTGACTGAGAAGTTGGAGGACCTCACGTCGATTGTCTTCCTCCCGCTGGTAAGCGTAGAAACTGTTCGAATCATCACCATGCATCTATTCTGATACAGTCTAATGCAGTATTTTATGTACTCGGGGCTCTCCACCGATCTGGGGCTTCTGAACAACGGTAGGCGCCGGCCCAATAGTCTTCGTTGCGCAGCTTCACTCACCGCATGATTTCCAAGGCATTACTTGGGGCTACACAATCGCTATTATTACCACAGCTTACTTTGGCAAAATGGTCGGAGGGCTGTTTGGCGCAAGGGGTGCAGGCTTCACTTGGCGAGAATCAGCAACTGTGGGGACCCTGCTCAGCTGCAAGGGGTACGTATCATGCAGCTCTATGAAACCCAGGTTTCTTGCTGAGTCCTTCCTAGACTGGTCGAATTAATCGTCCTGAACATTGGTCTTGCCGCTGGTATCCTGTCAACTCGAGTCTTCTCGATGTTCGTGCTGGAAGCCCTCGCATTGACATTCTTTACGACTCCTATGACACTAATGTACTATCCCTCGTCCTCTCGCAAGCGAGTAACTGTGACTGGAGGAGACTTCTCAGCTGTTGGTGAGTCTCAAACGCGTAGCTCCAGTAGCAAATTTTGATCGATTGTTTTTGCTTTGCCTGGCAGATGGCGAGCCGAAGCCGCGACCATCCAATGCAGATTCGTTCGACCGATTGATGCTCTCCAGCTCCAAGCATCGCCTCACAGTTGTCCTCGACAAAACCGAACATATGCCAGGCTTGATGACCATTACTCGATTCCTTCAGGCTGCTCCATCTCCATCGGTCTCTCGACCTTCTTCTCCCACCTCGTCCTCGTCAAATCACGATAGGCCACAATCTCAGGCACACGTGCTTCCTCCACCTCAGGTTTCGATCGATGCTTTGCGGCTAGTTGAACTGACCGAGCGAACCTCTATGCTCATGAAGTCCGCTGCCGCCGATGAGCTGCTCCAGAGCGATTCAATGCTCTCGACTTATCGAGCTTTTGGAGATCTGCATGATATCCACGTTTCATCCTCCCTCAGCATCGTCTCTCATGACGGATTCGCCAAATCTGTCGTGGATCACGCGAGTAGGCATTTCTCAGACCTGGTTGTCCTCTCATGGGTCGCACCAGCAGCTAGACCGCAACCTGCCGCTCATCCCAAGCCTCCCACTACACCTGGCGCTGAGCCCAAAGCAGCCGGAGCTGGTCCCTCGACGAATAGCCCTGTTGACACATACAATCCGTTCGATGCACTCTTCCGTTCCACCGGTACAGCTGACCAATCCTCTACATCCCATCCGCCTAAAAGCAGTGCCCTCGATTCACGCTTTGTGCGACGTGTCTTCAATGAGGCACTTCCTTCCGTTGATGTCGCACTCTTCATCGACCGTTCCTCCCTGACTGGACGCATTGGGACGGGCGGAAGGCAGCACATCTTCCTGCCATTCTTTGGTGGACCAGATGACAGGCTGGCTCTCGCTTCTGTGATGCAGTTGTGTGCACACGAGGGGCTCAGCGCCACCATTGTGAAAATGACCAAGACGGAACACTCAGAGGTCGAGGAGTCTGAGGGGGCCGAAGAAGAAGGAGAGCTGTCGGAGAAGGCTGGAGAAGACGATTGGAAGCCCAAGGAGGAGTTGCAGAAGCCTGCCGCTGCGGTCACGCGAAACTCCGCCGTATCACGTACTGGGGGAACGCGGAGTCGAGGGCATACTGCCCACAACGCCGCAGAGGTGCCTGGGTTCCCCGCTGATCACTCTCTCGGAATCGTGAGTCTCGATTTTGGAGCCTCGTTTGATTTTCTTTCGGGTTGTTGTCTCAGATTCGAGATTGGCGTCTCACCTTTTTCGGCGATATTGCCTGCCCTCGTTCTCGGCCTTTATTCTCGTAATACTTTATCGGGGCGGTTCTTGACTTCTTTTTTTTTTTTCGCGTATGAATTATGATCCCTTTACAGCAGGAGACATTCCCAGATTCTGTATACGCCAGGCAGACGACCACGACTCGACTCGAATCCGAGACGGCGGACAACATCGCATGGGTACGCCTTTCTTCCCTTCTTCTGTGTCTTGACATTTTTATTATCTGTCATTCGCTAATGAGTTTCCTTTCCAGACGCAACACAGCGAGCCTCGAGTTCCAACTCGTGCGCACGAGCAAGTCCGTTTCGTGGAGGCCTCTAGCCCCAGGCCTATTCGGCATGTGGTCGAGATGGTCGATGCAGAGTTCTCGGACGTCAGACTGATTATTGCGACTGGTCGGTCGCGAAGACTAGCAGCGCAGTCGCATCAAGACGAGATGAATGAGCTGCTGTCCGGTGGAGGGTCTAGTGGACTCGGAGCATCGCTGAACGTATCGGAAGTGCGCAAGACTGTGGGGGATGTGGCTGCGGGCTTGTTATTCGCTGGCGCAGGAGGAGCCAGTAGTCGTGCGGCGCTGGTGGTCTTCCAGGCGGCGGATGTGTCACTTTGACGCCATTCACAGCAGCTTGTTTAGTTTTGACGTCTCCACACATACTCTCTCTCTCTCTCTCTCTCTCTCTCTCTCTCTCTCTCTACCACGATGCGTGCCAGCCGCCTGCAAATGGTCTTGTACGATTGCATGCCTTGTATAATTGCTTGGGACCCCAAAGATGGGGATTTCCCTCTCACGATTGCCATTCACGACACGTTTCTCTCTCCATGCAGTCTGTTCTAGTCTGTCACGTCAAAGTCAGCGTTGTACCTCCATAGTTCTGCCTTTCATCCATTCAAGTCTGCGAGATAACGCCATTCCCTATGCCCCGCATGACATATTTCATCGATGCATGACTTCCTTTGCGAAGCCAAGGACATTGGGGGAGGGGATGCGCATATGCCCGATAGTGTCGGATGATCCTCTGGACCATCTATTAGGAGGTTATTGATTCCTATATCCGAGGAGGTCGTTATCCCCATTTATTTGCGTGGATGAGGGAATTAGTTAACCCATGTCATTTGCCAAATGCCATGGACTGGATGTGATTGGCTGCAGCTCAAACTCCCACGGTCACCTCTCACACCCAAACGTTGGCCCCCTAAACTTTTCTTTTTCACTCGCCAAAACGGACATGCTTGCAGGCCACCTCGTATCTCGATCAACTGTTTTTCATAATTTTGGAACTTCACGTGCCCCGCCCGGGAGGTGATCTGGGCGCGTTGTCCTGCACGATACATCTGAATGACTGCGAATTTTTGTGGCAGCTGAATGAAATCTCAAGCCACGATGATAGCACACACATCCCTTCATGAAATGATTCAGTTCCCCTTGGAGGATCTTGTTCTGGATTCATTGCTCCAACTCCCTACCAGATTAGAGTTGCATTGCAATCTTACGAGGCTTGAATAGCTGAATGAAGAAGCGCAATCTTTTCGGTTCATAACAACAGCAATTCTCTTTTGGAGCTCGTCCGCAACTTCCATCTGCCCCAATAGTCCTCGACTCGAGGCGCCCGTTTCCTTCGCTGGCAGTCCTTATCCCCCATCTAGTCATCTACCCCGCGCGCGCACTAAACGCGGAACTCGAACCCTTTTTCATATCTTTTTTCTGGCTCGTTAGAGTTTGAGGGCCGCTCAACTCACTCATTTGGTACTGGGCTCATCTGCTTTAAAGCTCCCCCTGCTCGCCACCGTCCCGCTCCCTCCCCCTTCATCTCTCTATCAATCTCCAACCACCCCTCAGCGCCTCTAAGTGGAGGCATCAACGACTGTCAACCCCTCATACTCAGGGGTTCGTTGTCTGGTTCTTGCGTGGCGCAGATATAGCTCCCTAACTACGCACATCGTATACATATTATACAGAGAGTCAACATTACTGAATTATCTCTGTCTCGGCCTGTTGATCCCTCCGACCATCTCGCCTTCTCGACATCTCTCTTGCAACCTCCCTTGACTGCATCAACCAACTAGCTCCCACTTTCTGGCGGTGCTTGACCTGATCAGCATGAACGCCTCACGCTTGGTAGAGAAGTCGCGCACACATGGTAAAGGCAACAAAAATTACAAGAGTGAGTCGAGGAGAGTGCATGGCGGTGTGTTGCAGCACCTGCGCTTGGGCCCATTGGCTGACTTGTGTCTGTGTGTGTTGCGCTCGATCTAGCGATCGTCTGCACTCGCTATGCTTCTGGGTTCTGCGAGTACGATGACGAGTGCTGGTTTATTCATGACCAGGGGCAAGGACAACACCGCCCGACCGTAGCTTCCGCCTTTCCTACCACTTCATCTGCAATATTCTTTACCCCAACGCCCTCATCGACTCGCCCCTCTGCACATGACACAGAAGGCCCTGCCCCGTCCCTACCGCGCCTCATTATTCCTTCGACTTCGCCGCACATTGCATCCGCCGCCGGGGCTCCGAAGCGAGGTGCGTAAATTGTTTAGATTATTATGACTGACATACGTGAGGATCCGCCCGAGAGCTGACTGTCCACTCCGCATTGGGCGCGCCCTTCATTTTTCTACTCTTATAGCTCAGCCATGCTTTGCGTTCCAGCGGAACGCGTGCCTCAAGGGTGATCTCTGTAGCTAGTAAGTTCAAACAATTACGACGGAGCTTTTTCCCCACATCAATCGCGCGTGCGGCGCTTATCGCCACGCCGAAAAATCGGGTTATCCTTGGCACATGGTTGGATCTGACTTGTCCCTCGTTTTCTCCAGCCGCCACGACACCACGTCGCCGCCGAAAAGTTCGCCGCCACCTACATCGTCATCTACCCCCTCATCTCGCGCCATGTCGGATCGGGGCCGCACGTCTGGAAGTATGTTCCGATTTCTCGCTCGTCTTAATCATCGTCATCATCGTTGGGACCAATACTGACGAGCTTGCTATGATCCTTGCGCCTATCTGTGTACCTCTATCTTCGGCGCTTGCAATCTTCGCGCGCGCGATGTCTCCTCCCAGAGCAACCGTGCTTCGATCTCATGCGAACGGGTATCTGCCCAAAAGGCGAATCGTGCATCTTGTATGACGACTTTTTATTCAATCAACTGTGCTGATCCACGCTGACTCCCAACCCTTCGGCCCACAGTAGTCACGAAGATATAGGACGATATATCCAATGGTTCCGAGGTGAGTCACGGAGGATCTAGACTGCGCAACATTCGCCCACGAAAGCTGATCTTGTAACGCACGCGCCAGATGTGGACTGCAAGCTATACCCTCAGGGCAAGTGCAAGCATGGTGATACATGTCTGTTCCGTCATGCTTCGCCAGCATCAAGCCCAGACCCTGCTCCAGCCCCTGTTCTTCATCGTCCTCAGGCCCGTCGCTTGTTCGATCCCTATCAGAATGAAGGTTCGTTATGTTTCTTCCCTCACTCCCACCGATGTGCTCATACCGTCTCTCCCCTGTGCTGACACCGATGCCCGAATGTGTTCCTTTCATTTTTAGATCGCGCGTGCCCTTTCTCTACCGATAACATGATTTGCGCGAACCGCGACATGTGCTACGTGCACGGTTTCCCGGCCGCTTCGCACCTCGCACCGCCGTCGCCCCCGCGTCTGTATTCTTCGTCGGCGTCAGGGCTCCGCATGCCAGTATCGGACCCCTTTGCGCCCTCCCCTGCTTCCGCCTACTCTCACCCTCCCTCATCTTACCGATACCCGCTTTATGAACGGCACGCACGATCGGACAGCGCCGGATCCTTTGAGGAATTAGGATCATTTTCCGCTTCATCATCTTTGTCATCATACCCCCCATCCCTGAGCTCCCCGTCCTCGTTTGAATCGCAGCTGTCACGGCTCTCGTTATCGACTCCGAATAGCGCGGGCAGCTATCGAGATGAGTTCATGATGGATTACAACAGCAGGAAGAATGTGGACGATCCGTTGGGGATCATGCGCTGCATCGATGACTCTGACGACGAATACTTGGTGTATGAAGGTATGTTGCTATTGCTGCTTTTTTGGGTCGTCTGACCAGGTCCACTGATTCATGCGCCGTGCCTATACAGCAGCACCCTATCGTCGATGAACAGCTCGTGACCCTTTTCGCCATATCTGCATAACCTGAGCTCGTGTTCCGCATCTTCGCTTTCGCTGCTACTCGTCCTTGGATCCTCATCTTGTTATATCGTCATCATCATCATCGTCAGCATCTTCCTCAACCTCATCATCATCATCATCAACGCATTCTCCCTTATTGGGAACCTTACCCCGCATCTCTAACTCTATCGCCATCATCATACATCCATGGTAGACCACCCGTTACCTTAATTGCTGAAACCATCTTTCTCCTCATCTTGACAAGGGCGTTGAACTCTTCGCGCTCTGGTAGTATATACACGCCTCATGCACATGCCCCTCCCATCCTCTTTTTCTCACCGTCATCCACATCACTGTTCTTGTGTATTTGCGCGCCTCTGACTGCTCGGACCTCGTCTCCTCTGCTGCTTGAGACTCTGTCCTCATATCTTGTGTTCTTATTTGTGTATGTGGTTCGTTCCGCTGTTCTCCCGAATGATTCCGTTGTGTACAATGAAACAGAAAATTAATTTGTCTTGGATCTTGGGGGCAGCTCAGCTCGTGACACATCGGAGGGACGGATTCTCGACGGAGGAATTGTTTTGTCAGTCACTGATCGCCTTTTGATGTGCGTTGCAAGCTTAAGCGTATCCGTGCCAATGCCGCAAATACCGCCGGTAATTGTCATCGCTATCGCTATCTGTATATGTATATCGATATGGTCTCCAGCAGCCTGCTTCGGTGTTGGGTAGGCCGTCGACGACTGGCAGGAAATTGCTGATCAAAACCGGAGAATTGGTGGAGGTCATCATTTCACTTATATATACAAGTGATTTGTGGGCCATGGCGACAATTTGCAGGCCACTCAGATCGACCGCTGGGCTGGGAATGACCCTTCATGTGCCCTGTACAGCGGCTGCCAAGAAATAAGCAATGAGTGTCATTTGCGCTGGTCGTTGTATTTAAAGCTGCTAAAGGTACCGCGGCGATGGAGGACCTGAAACTTGAGAAGCGGGGTGCAATAACGCAAAGACGTCCAGGATCAACGAAGGGGCGTTCGAAGATGTACCGTGAGGACGAAGAGAAGGTAGATGGACGATTATCGGGGTATCTGGAGCCGAAATTTTGGCAAAACCGCTTGGATAACGCTGCCAAAGTTACGTCATGGAACCACACGTCACACTGCGTCACGGCCACAAACACTTGGCAGTTGTGAGTTGCAACCAGAAAAGCAGGGCCTCTAGCGCTGATATGAAGTCCAATGGGTCCCAATATAGTCTGCCACACTAATGCTAGATGCTGGAGGTGAAATCTCGACCCCTAATGCTCCATGAACCTCCGCTATCACGATCGTGATAGGATCAACCTTGGGACTCAAACTCCACTCGCATGGCTCTGATGTGAGGATATAGACCTTGTGACGAGAAATGGAACCATCTGGCATGCGGCGTTGGAGCCGATGTGGTAGCTTGATTTCATGCTCTGATAATTGGTACTGCGGTGCAACACTTCCTCCAATACCATCAGCGCCGTCTCAGATATTGCCTCGGCGTTGTCAGTCCAGCGTTGCAATGACAGTTTCGTCGAAAGGTTGATCCTGCGGGGATCAAGCTAACCTTTACGTCGGTATTCAACCTTTGCTCGGGATCGTATAAAGTCCCTGCATAGCCCAAGGGCAGAATGCCAGTGCCTCAGGTTACTACAAGTTCAACCGACACATTCAGCTACGATGAGGTTTACTTTGCTCGCAACTTTGCTCGCTCCTTTAGTCTCCCTAGTCTCGTCTACCCCACTCGAGCCCCGCTCTCCTTTGAACCCTAGTTTGGGCAGTGCAGTGCAACTCAATCCGTCTGGCGGTGGCACCTATCCCCGTGTCGCCACCGTTAGTGGCTACCTCCTCAGCACATTCACCGTTATCACCAATGGCGTGCACACCCTGACTGTGACCAAGTCAACTGACAACGGTAACACATGGTCTGCACTTGGCACCATTGCGACGGGAACCGGAGATTTGGACAACGCCTTCCTGGTCCAGCTTAATAACGGACATGTAGTCGCCACTTTCCGCAACCACGACAAGAACTCCAGTGGAGCGTATACCTACTACCGGTGAGGATTTATGTTCTGGGCCAATCATTCGAGAATGCTGTCACTCATCGTGTCATTCTCCATGCCTCTAGCATCACGGCCTGCATTTCGACGGACGGTGGTGCGACATGGGCATTCCTCTCTCAAGTTGATCAACGCACTGCCAGCGGTGTCAATGGTCTCTGGGTACGTCATACATCTTGTAAACTCTGCTTCGACCCCAGCTCATCTTCCAAACTCCATGCGCGTCTCAGGAACCCTTCGCGCGGATTAGCTCAGCCGGGGCCCTCCAAGGTAAATCACTCCCCTTATTGCCCTCGGTTAGAGCTCCACGGTGGCTGACCGCGCGGTGCCAATTGGCCGCAACTCCTCCAATTGAACAGTTTATTACGCTGCCGAGAACAGCTCAAGTGATCAAGACATCCTTATGCGCACATCCACCGATAATGGTGCGACCTGGAGCGCAGCCACCACTGTTGCCGGTGGATCGACGACCGGCCGTGATGGGGTAAGCTCGTATGATGCATCAGTTTTTTCGATCTAGGATCTGACAATCGGATCAATGCTCCTCAGATGCCCGCTTGCACCAACTTCAACGACGGATCGACCGCCCTAATCTGTGTCTTTGAGACCACCGAGGGCACCGGTACATTCACCGTCAAGCGCGTTCTGTCAAGGAATGATGGTGCTACCTGGGGCGAGCGTGAACAAGTCTACATCCCCACTGGAACCAGTAACAACGGTGTGTTCTATTCGGTCCCCAGTTGACTCTTCAGTGACTTAGTCAACTTTGCCGTTAGCGGGAGCTCCCTTCATTACCACAACTACTGGTGGTACCCTCGTTGTCTCCTTTATGACCGATGAGGATACCTCGCTTCATCAGTGGTAAGCGACAACTTCCTCGTGGTCGACAGAGCGCGTGAATTCTAAAGGGCTTGTATTCTATCACTCAAGGGTCACTGGCGCAAGCATGAAGATCGTTACCTCCAACTCTGTGGATCCTGAGGTCTGGGGCCAGAAGACGACTGTGTTCGGCGTTCAGGTAAATTACGCCATGTGCTCATTCGATCCACAATCACTGATATCTCTCCGTGCTCCTGCGTAGGCTAACTGGCCGGGTCTCCATGCTCTGAGCGATGGATCTATTCTGGGTTGTGTGGATTACAGCGGCGCCAAGTGCAAGCGCATCACCTTCTCTTAAAGTTCAGATCTTAATCTGATCGTCTCAACACATCCGCCCGGTGACTGCTTTGTGGATGATATCGACGAGGTTTTTTGATAGCTTTTCAACTACCTTAATAGTGATAGCTTGGTGCCTTGATCGGTTGTAGTGAACTCGTTGTTGAGAGCGCTGATATACCATCCAACATCGTATCCTGCTAGTAAGAAGAAGGCAATTTCCCAGCACGAGTTCCACAAGTAGATTGAGAAACGGCATCTTCATTCTCAATCCGTGGCGTGTCGATGTATAGCATATATGATACTGGATGCTGATTCTCGGATTCAAGCCCTAGAAACTTCTGAGCTAGTTAATATACAATAGGGACCACGTATGAGAAGTTCGTTAGTTCTCCGTCCTTCTCGGGGTATTTTCTGGATTTTGATAGGTCAATCAATCTCCAAACTTACCCAGGAGAGGACAGTGCAACAATTTGACGGGAGATCAGTGGAAGGTAGGATATGACGATGGAGGTGCACATTTAATGCAGGTCTTTCCGAGATCTCCGACATCCACCACATGATCCATCCGAAAGGTGAAGTCCTATCTAATCTAGTCACATCACTATGCAATTGCGAACGGCACGAGGCAATGTCGCCGCTGGCCAATCCACGACGAACCCTCCTTCAAACATTTCATCAAGGCGAGCTAGGGCTGCCGCACATGATGGACGATTGTTTGCGTTCTGGTCCCACATATCCTCAAGCAGATTCCAGAATGCTACCTCTACATCGTATGAGAGATCCACTTGAACGGGAGAACTGGTGGGCCGCCTAGGTCGTCGACCCTTCAAGATATACCAAGCTACTTGCCATTCAAGCTGGATTTCCGAGAATGGTTTCTCGCCAGTCCACATATTAAAACATATCATGGCCAATGCGTAGACATCACTTTTACAGGTGGGGTTGAACTCATTCGTTGGACTGTCGCAGAGCTCGGGGGCTAAAAATCGGACCTCCCCACTTCCTCTGCGATTTGAGCGTGTTCGACTGACTTCGTGACGAATATGAGTGAGGTTAAAGTCACATAGCCGGGGATTCCCATCGTTGTCAAAAAGAACATTTCCCTGTTGAGCATTCCGAAACATCCGCACAATAAGTTAGTGATGACAAAACGCAAATGAGTGCTTACGGGGTGAAGGTTTCCATGTGTGATAGGCGGTTGAAGAGAATGTAGATAAGCTAGTCCGTGAGCAATCCCAAGCAGCTGGCCAATTTGTAGCAGGACTTCATAATGAGCCTGGGAAATCTCAAAAGAACGAAGAGTAGCTCACAATACTCTGGAACTTGTCTACATCGAGTATTTGCCCGCGAACAAGCAAGTTACGAAGCGATCCTCCCTCCATAAATGGCATAATCGTGAGGGGAGGCCCTTCTAGACTCTCACGATAGATACCAAGGGACGACACTATATTGGAGTGGCGCAGTAGGGAATTGGTCATGGCTTCACGACACAGAAGCTGAGTCAATCGACGGAATGTAAGCAGGAGAAGAACCTGAGTGGAGTGGACGATGTTACTTTGCTGGTTTCCTGGCCCCCAGGTTCACTCCACTCTTTTCCAGTTAGAAATATTTCTCGGACAACTATCTGTTGTCCACCCATGTTTCCACGGTAGGTGGTCGCCTCACCACCCCGCCCCAGAGGCGTGTTCCTTACAAAATTAATGTTACCTAGCTGTAATGGGCTTGGGATAGAACCGAAATAGTAGCAGAAGTCCTGTAGACACCGCAAAATCTCAACACGCTCTTTAGAGCTATCTTCATGAGTTTGGAAATCCTATAAAGCAATAATGGTGAATTCTCCCTCGCTTCGGCGCTTTCAAACCCACCTTGTAGATTTGGTCTAGGATATCAGTTTTTTCATCGTGATGGAGGTTAGAGAAGTCATACTGCAGACTAATCTGGAGCCTTCCTTGCAAAGCAACCGGCATCTTTGGAGCGCTATTGTCCGGGACCCTCACAATATTGCTTTGTAGAACCTGTGAATCGAATTGTTACAGATGGAAGAGTTGATGGGCAGTGAACCTACCTGTTGTATGAACATCTTTTGGTCTTCCAAAATAGTACTAGGCCCTGTGGATAGTAGCGTTAGTGCGATAGAGTCTTCCGGGCTCAAGCGTAATGACGGTGCGGCCACAAATGGGAGTATTGAGATAGCAGGGACGAATCGATGTGGCAAGGAAAGTGAAGTGGCATAGAAAACTTGCCAAGTATACGTTTCAACCTCGCCAAGATCTCATTACTCTCTGGACGATCTGCGGGCTCTGTTGCCCACATCTCTTGGAGCAACATCCAAAAATTCCGTCCAATGGGCGAACGTGCTTTGGCAGAGTTGGGAGGGTCTGGTCGTTTCTTCTCCTTAATTCTTGATACTACATCTAATTCATCTTGGATTTCATGAAAGGGCTTTTCACGGGTCCAAAGATTGAAAAAGATCATTGCAAGGGAAAATATATCACTAGAAGGGCTAGTGAAAAATTCCGACCCAGTAGAGCCCATGAAAACTATCAAGAAATCAGCTGAAGCTCATTTGGAAGAAAAACAATACTATTCATACCTTCGACAAGCTCAGGGGCTAGGAAGCGTAGGTTTCCGCCCATTTTCTCTTGATTAAAAGTATGTGCTCGAGTTACCTCGTGGCGAACACGGCCGAGTCCAAAGTCACACAGATACGGGTTCCCAGCCTCGTCAAGGAGGACGTTTCCCTAGTGGGCGACAGTATAGACTGATTTAGCAGAATGATCACAAGTATACCAAGAGTGCGAGTAGTTACTGGGTGGAGATCCCCATGTATTACAGGAGGATGCCGTGAGTGCAAATATCCCACCCCTTGAGTGATGCCTACGGCCTCATAGGCATTTCAGAGATTTCAGTTCCCTTTCACTGTTCCAGACCCTATGGACCGCGATCGATGCGGAGACGCACAATGATCTTGAACTCTTCAAATGAGAGCGTTTGAGTCTTCAATAAGTCGCTGAGTGAACCACGTTCAAGAAATGCTACGACCATGAGGGGAGGTGTGTCATTCTCATAATATATCCCCAAGAATGGAAGGATGTTGGGATGCCGCAACAGTGAATGAATTATGGTTTCGCGATGCACAAGCTGAGATATATCAGTAGCGAGATAGCGTCAAAATTCAGGGGGATCACTTACTTGAGTTATCATCTTTTCCCGCGGGGTACCATAGTCGCGTGACATCAATATAACTTCCCGAACCACAACGTCGCGTTTTCCAATCCATCCACGATAGACCATAGCTTCACCTCCACGCCCAAGCCTATACCGAGGAGACCTGTCGAATTTAACGTTATCTAGGGTGAAGGCCTTCGGAAGAGAACTCAGTTGGTAGCATGCATCTTGCAGGCGCGCTAAAGCTTTCCCATACTCTGGGGAGTCATCAGGGAGGCTTTTCAAGCGCTATGAAGCGAATAAGTGAGCAAAAGCCATTTCTTGCAGCTTAAGTGAGCCAAAATCTGGTTTCGTACGTTATAGAGTTGATCCAGCGTCTAAGTCATCAGTCGTGGTACCCGTCCGATGAACCCACATAGATTCGCTACTAATTTAGCATCACCCCGCATATGAGAGACTGTGGGACCTGACCTCGTCTGGTAGAAGGCCAGTAGCTTTATGGACTGATCGCGACATGTGGTTTCGCGAGGGTGACCAAGCGAGATAGTGATCGTACACTTATAGCAGGTGCCAGACAGTCGTGGAACCTGCCGAATGCAAGAAAAAGCTTCAATTGCACATGGATGATCAAGCTTTTAGTGGGTGCAGTACTCAGACTGAATGAAAGCAAGGTATTAGATGGTTTTCCAGTTCGCTATGGTGATTCTCTCCGGAGGGCGAGGGACCCCTTCCGCGAGGCGTCCATGATGGGTTTTTTTTGGACCCTTGATCTGAGAATTCATTTATCATCCACCTCCTTTAGCCAATACGAAAGTTACGCAGATGAAATCGAGAACATTGATTGTTCTCTATTATATTGATCACCTGTAATTGCATAAAGAAGCGGCATCCTTGGTTTCACCATTTGCTTACTCTCATTCACAACCACTACTATTCATAGGTCAGAAGCTACACTCTTGCATTAGCACGTGCGATGGGGTAGGAGCGAAGATTGCAACTCTGATGCCGTACCGAATGAATATCGCCTGTGTTAAAATAGTCAAAGGGCCTCGAGGAGCAAGCACCGCAGATCAACTGAATCATACCATATGCTCATTTCATCCACAATCGCTGATATCTCTCTCCACTCCTGCACAGGCCAACTGAGGAATGGATCTATTTTGGGCTATGTGGATTATATGTATGGCGGCTAGAAGTGACAATAAGTACAGTTGATAGTTTGCAAATCAATCGAGTAGTTTCAGAGTAGTTCAGCAGTTTCAGGATAGTTTCAGGATAGTTTCAGAATAGTTTCAGAATAGTTTCGGAGTGCAGCTGCAGCTTGCAGTTTTAGATTCTGACGTCAGTGAACTACAGGCTCTCCGTGCGACGACAAGAACGGCATCGACATCGACCTGAGGCTGCTCGCCGCCGTCATTTCCCTCGCCGTCATCGTCAAATGG
>WIDE01000330.1:0-10035 GCA_015039315.1 Clavulina sp. PMI_390
ATTGTCGCAGGTACCATGATGATGAATGGGATGTCTCCACCCCGAACTTTTACGAATCTAGCTGCGTTAGGAGCGGCTATTTTTGTCGGCATTCCTTTTTATTTTTCGCTCTGTTGTTCTTCTGATTGTGTTATTTGTCTGTCTACCTGATGCAGAGGTGTCGGGAGTGCTTTTCCCCACTGTGGTTTTTATTGCAGCCTGGCACCGCCACTCGGTGATGGTACTTGTGTTTGCGAATGAGTTCTGTATCACCACGTATTCTGATTCTTTGATCATAATTTAGTGTGTTTCTAGTCTAGCCGCCAGTGCTCTCCAAGGATTTTTGTGTTCATCCTATCTGCTTTGACGAGCATCTTGTACGAGAGCACCCACATCGTCGCAATAGGTTGAGTGGATATCAGTCTGCGTTGTTGTTGATAAATATGATGAAGACATACAAAGCAGCGCTCTGCTCAGAGTCTGCTGTCTGAACGAGCCAAATCCCGAGGCTGAAGGGTAACAAATCTGATGATTGTAGGGCGTGCTGCTAAGAAGCAGGAAATGGACGACTACATGGTACCGAATAGTAAGGGAAAGTCTTGTATGACGAGAAATGTATAAAGAGAACGAGAGAATGAGCTCATGAGGTTGAGAGACCAGTCTAGATGAGACAATGAAGATAAGGGAGGGATGCATGAGACATGAAGATGAAGCTTGCTATTAGAAATGGATGATCAAATCCAAAGGAAATAAAGATAATTATAGAAAAATGCTGCTACAAGTTAATGCAAGTGGGGGGTGTCCAGTGCGTAGGGTCCAAAATTTGCGCTACAGGTGAATGAAATGAGTGAACAGAAATTTGTCCGTGATGATTGACGCTGCTCGGCAGGTCTGACAATGCTAAAATGATGCAATCGTGCAAGAAGAATGTTGAACGTCCATGTATTCATGTGAAGTGAAGTGATTAGAGCTTGTTATTAGCGTAGAGTGCGAGTAGAGTGACGCTGCAAGCGACACAAGCAATGCTGAAAGCCCATCTATACGGAAAAGAATAATGAGTAAAAAGGCCCGAAGAATCGATACAGAGCGTAGGAGATATCAACATACAGGCAAGCCCAAGCCCAAAGATCATCGTGATAGGGTCGATGCACCGACACGCTGGCGACAGTCTTCTCGCTCACCGCGCTTGCTGTTCTGGCCACTGTCGGCTTGATAGGTGTCTTGGCCTTGGGGGATAACGACATGCGGGCGAAGAACTTTTCGGTGCAAGGAGCGCTGCCGTTGACAGGGATGACGCTCGGTATGGAATCGACTTCGCGGCGGAGCGAGCCTATGCTCGAGATTGAGAGGCCCTTCGGGTTCTTCTTTGTCTTGATGCCAGGCCTGTTGATTTGGGGAGCGGCAGTGGAAGTGGGCTTGGGGCCACTTGCAATCACCTTCTCGTTCGAGGAATTGGAGCCGGAGCGCGAGGCGGGGGCAGGAGGGGGAGGAGCGCTGAGGTTTGAATGGGCGTAGTCGGTGTGGCGCCAGATGAGGCAAGCACCAACCAACCATAAGAGCGGGAACACTGGAGAGAGGACAATGAGCGCCTATATGCACATATACTATCGAGAATATGACTTACCAAAACCCATAAAGAAGATTGTGCGGGTGATGTTGTGCTTCTTCTGAGGGAGGGCGCCGCTTTCGATATCGCTAGGGCGAGCGACAGCCACAGGAAGTGATGCCTGTCTCTTGGTGGATGACGAGCTTGAGGTTGAACCAACAAGGGGAGGAGGCATGCCTCGGTTGGAGCGAACTTCGGGATAGGCGGGTTGTGGAAACTATACGGAAACATGAGGAAAAATAGGTTGAGGAACAGCGATCTCAAGAATACTATCCTAAATCGACACGTACCACTGCTCGGCTCCCAGTGGGGCCAGTAATGGAGTCAGCACGCGCGTCCGAGCCAATAGAGGTCGTTGTCTCGGCGGAGGCCCTCCCCGCCAAGTCCATGCTGCTGCCAAGAGTTGCGAGGCTAATGCGGATGGCAGGTGGTACTTGGATTTGCTGCGCAGCCGTGAAAGGCGGAGTCTCCTTGCGTACAGGAAGACGGAGAGGCTGCGTCTGGGCTTCGGGGGTGACACTTCTGCTGCGGGGAAAGATTGACACATTCTCGAAGATGGCCGAGTCTACGTGGTAGAGGTCATCCTCGTCTTCCTCATCGTCCTCCCCATCAGAAGGATCGGAGACTTGGAAAGTCTCGCGGTCAACGAAGACGCCAGTGAAAGGATTTGGGACGCGAGTACGGTTCACCTCGGGACCGTTGAAGGATGTGATCGTATTCGATGAGTTGGAGTGCTGAATGGGGAAAGGAGGGATGGGAGTAGTGGTCGTCATGATTGATGAAAAAGTCTAGGTCGCGTAGGAGTTTCCTGGACGTTCAAGGCTATAATTCAGGATGAAGTTGAGTAGAGCTGACTCGATGGGGGTGTTTGTCGTGTAGACTGGGTAAGAAAGGAAGGTTGGGAGACTGCGTAGGAGTCGTAAGAATCGGCCAAGTCTCAAACAAAGGCAATAACGGCGAAGTAGATGAGAAATGGAGCACCAGCTCGCAAAAGATTTCAGTCAAGAAAGAAGAGGTGAGAAGGGTAAAGCAAATCGCAAGCCGTGTGTAGAGTGAAACCGGGTTGGGGGGGAGAGTTGGCAACGCGGAGGTACAGGGGTCTTATACTTTCAGAATATAATGAGCAATCTGGTCAATCACACCAAGTATTTGAGGCTCCGCCAATCTCAATTTGAAAATTATATGGTTGCTGCATTCTCTCGCTAGGCCTGGACCGGACGTTAAGGGGGTGGTAGACAAAGGCATATTGCAAGACGTGGGAGTTGCATCACGTGATGGTCCATCCCCTGTCATTTTCAGGAGTTGCCGAACCGAAAGTAACACCCATGGTACGCCCCGCGAACGACAAGCCATGGAGGTGGTCAACCACATCTCACCCAAACACGCAGAAGCGAGACGCTGAACAGCGAAAAAGGGTAACTACCTTCGAGACCGACGAAGTTGCCTAGAATACCACTAGCACCACTACACCTGTAAAAACCTCGCAATCCCACCAGGATTGAGCTGCACACCAGCAGCCGACACCACACGCTCACCAGCGATTGTGGACCCCAGACCTGGGGACCTTCACGCAAGAAGGTGTTGAGGAACAGATAAACAAAAACACGCTCTATGTGCACATAACACGCCCGTACCGCCCACTGACAAACTACACAAGGCATCGCGCTTCTCATCAGCCATGGGCAGACAGCCCCCCCCCCCTCCCGAGTCGTGCCACTGAAAATTTACGCGCCTAGAAATGAGCCTGCGCAAAGGCGGCGGGAAATTAAACATCACACAGTACTAAGCTACCGGCCGCGATGCTTGACCGAGCTGACAAATCAGCGCCAAGCGAGATAGACTGCTGCAAACCCCCAGCCCCATCATCATGGAGCATCCCGAGGCCGGGAGCCTTAAGAGGCGCTCGTGGCTCAATGCGCGGAGCCAATCGAGGCGGCCCACGAGGCAATTTTGACGGCAGCAGCCGCAAGGCAACTCGCCGCTTCAAGTAAGCTCTCTAACCTCGTACATGTATAAAACCAAAAGCGCTCTGCGCACTGCTACCATAGCGTAACTTAAGCTTACATGTACACTAAAGAGACCTAAAAGCCCCCCAGAATAAAATTAAGATATTTACTCCCCTCCTGCTAATATCTAGCAGATGAGAAAAAACTCTTGCCCCAGGTGTCGAGCCCACAAACTATACAACACCCGAGCTGAATTTACTGCTGGACATACAGGTAAGCTCGGGTCAACCTGTCCCGGTAGCCCACTTGATACCGACACATGATGACTGTCATGATCCGAGGCCGATCGGACCAGAAGCAGCGCATGCAAGTGGACCCCACCTGCTCGGTCTGGCACATCGACAGGGGGAAAAACCTTTACCGCTCCTTACACGCACTTGATACACAATAAAAACGGAACGCATGATACTGGCTTTTGGACCTCCGCTGGACGAGAATGGCTGTCTCCCGCCGTTGAGCAGCCCTATGAAGACTCTGCGGAGGTATTTGGTAACGGACCTTCGATGACAGGATGTGGCTGGGCGACGAGGTATACGGAGGCCCTCGATGACCAGCAATGGCTCATCAAGGATCCTCCAAAAGCCCCGGATGAACCCAAATACATCCCCGAGATTGAGATAAATTCACCCAACCTTAAAAATCACTCTCAATTAATAGCGCTGACCGGCGCGAGTAGCGAGATGAGCACGACTACACGTGTGGAGACCTCCACACGGGCAGACAAGCCCAACCCCAAACCAGGGAACCAAGCTCCGTGTGCCAATGCACTAACCGGTGCTACCAATGGCAACACAACCCTCCCCTCCCACCAGAGCGGAGCGAGTAAAATGAATGAATCTACGAGCCCGCTACGCCTCCGAGGCGGTGCCGAGAATAATCACCCCCCTAGACGATCACCTGCAGCTATAGGAATCGCAACTCTCAATATCCGGGGTGCAAACAGTCAGCAGACAAAGGACAAATGGCCAAGAGCCCTCAACCTTCTCCACAGAAATAAAATAGCGATTGCAGCGCTACAAGAAACTCACTCGACTCAGAAACAGATAGATGGCCTCAACAAAGACCACTCAAGCTGGGAGATACACCACACAAGCAGCCCCGGCCGTGAGAGACGTAAAGCGGGTATTGCACTAGTCATTAACAAAGAAAAACTCCCAATGAAAGGCATAAAGATACGTGAGATTATCCCAGGGAGAGCAATATGGGCCCGCATCCCGTGGAGAAAAGGTATCCGAATCAAAATCCTGGCTGTTTATGCTCCGAACGACCCGGAGGAAAATGCTGCTTTCTGGTCTGAGATCCAAGACGCGCTAAAATGCCCCGGGAACGGCACCGTCACCCCAGTAGACTTCATCGTAGGCGATACTAATATGGTGGAGGACCCACGCGACAGATGGCCACAAAGGGCTGATGAGACACAAGCGATGGCATTCCAGGAACTCAAGAATGCGTACAGGCTACAAGATGGCTGGCGACGCTTCTACCCCTATCCAGATCGCCAACCAAGTTTTTTCCAGTCAGAAGAACAAGGCGGAAGCATGTCCAGGATCGATCGAATATACTGTACTGAAGAGATGTATAACCGTAGCACTGAGTGGAAAATATTTGACCCCCTTATCGCAAAGTTGGACCACCATATTGCAGCAGTCTGGCTCAAGGATTACAAGACGCCCACACAGGGGCCAGGCCGGTGGTCGATGCCCCTGAGCCTTCTTGATGACCCAAAATTCATCAAGGCAGTCGACAAAGCCGGTAAATCGCTACAAACGAAAATGGAGTTCGCTCAGCAGGCTCGATCAGACGAATCGAACCCACAGAAAGTTATGCAGACATTTCTATCATGGATAAAAGAGATATCACATACCTTCTCGGGAGAAAGGAGCGGCCGTATCATGACCCTCATTGGGAAACTCCAAGAAGACCTAACCGAACTGACAAACGTTGAAGAATCTGCCGAGAGCTACGAGTGGAGCCAGCGCCAGGCATCTGCAATCCGCCAACAAATATATGGGCTCACAATTGACAGACAAGAAGACATTCGGACAGCAAATATAACCATGCGACGAATTCAGAACGAAACACTCAACAAGGAGTGGTGTAAGAAAGGTAAAGAGAAGAAGGCCAGAGACGTGTTCCATAGATTACGTCGTCCACCAGCTGACCCCAATAATAACGACTCAGATGACGAGAGTGGAAACAGCGAAGCTGGACTAGACGAGATGGAGGTTGATGACACAGAAGACCCAGAATCTGAACAATCAGACAGCGAGTCCGATACTGAAAGCATGGACGTAGACAGACCGGATGCCAGTAACCCAAGGGAGTCACAATTTGCCACCAAATCGAGAGAGATGGCGGAAATAATGGCGAAATATTACAAGAAGCTCCAGAAAGACACAGAAGACCCCATGGTTAGAACAAGGGCTATGGAGGATGTCCACCTACACGCGCCGAAATGTACGGCGGAACAGTCGATGGATATGCAAAGGGCGATCACGTATGAGGAAGTCGAAGCTTCACTTAAACACTCCCCAATAGGAAAATCACCGGGCCTAAATGGCATCCCAAGCGAGCTCTACAAGAGAATGCAAGAAAGATACAACCAGACGCGAGACTCGAAGAAACCAACTGCAGATATTGTCAGAATCCTACAAATTCTTTTCAACGATGTCGAGAACCATGGAGTCACGGAAGCAGCGCTCTGCGATGGATGGATATGCCCTATATACAAGAAAAAAGACGCCTCACTACCTGAGAACTATAGACCAATCACCGTCCTTAACACAGAATATAAACTCTTAACGACCTGCATAATGTTCCGAATAGCCTCAATTGCTCCATTGATCATACACGAATCACAAGCCGGGTTTGTACCTGGACGCAGTATACACGATCAAATAGAACTTGTTAAACGAATGATTGAACTGTGCGAACGTGTGGAGGAGAACGGGTTAATCCTGGCCCTTGACCAGGAGAAAGCCTACGACCGCATCCTACACTCCTACCTATGGAAAATACTGGAATCGTCTGGGTTCCCGAAACACACCATCTCCCTAATCTCAAGTCTGTACAAAAACGCAGAGAGCGTAGTAATGGTAAATGGCGACCTAAGCCGCCGCTTCAGAATAACACGAGGAGTAAGACAGGGGGACCCCCTCTCGTGCCTACTATTCCTCATAGCTATAGAACCGCTATCAAGCATGATCAGGTCCTCTGACGAGATCACTGGACTGGAAATTAAAACAGGACTCGAATCTGCACGCCATGCCCTTATAGCCCTCTTTGCTGATGATGCAACGGTGTTCCTGTCCAAAAACGATAAGCCCAGCTCCCTCTGGAGAATTCTAGACCTATGGTGCGACGCATCAGGCGCCAAATTCAACAAACCCAAAACGGTAGCAATACCAGTAGGAAGTAAAGCATACAGGAAGCAACTGATCGAGAGCGGAAAACTAAACCCCACTCATAATGACACCGAGAGGCTAGATCTGTTTGGTATAATGAATATATTGCATGATGGTGAGGCCACACGAATACTGGGGGCCTTCCTAGGCAACCATGTCTCTAATGAACATAAATGGCCTGAAATAGTTGAGCGAATCACAGCAGCACTGGATCGCTGGAACAATCACCACCCAACTATGATAGGCCGAAGAATAATAACACAAATTACGGTAGGAGGCATGACCCAATTCCTAGCACGAGCACAAGGAATGCCAGACAAAATCAAAAAGCAGCTACACCAGATAACGTGGCGTTTCATCTGGAATACCCCGACAGGACCCCCGCCCATAAAGAACGAAATGCTATATGCCCCAATCACGGCTGGAGGAATGGGTGCTCTAGACATTCTGAGTCGATCAGAAGCACTCGACCTTATCCGCCTCCAACAAATGATAAACACCGATCCTCGCCGTCCGCTTGCTACAGATGCAGCGAATGCAGTAATCTATGAAAGTCTGCCTACAAGTGAAAGGAAAAATGTACCACCCAGAACTCGCTCAAAATTCTTTCTCCAGAATGTGTACAAAAGAGAAAAGTACACTGCAAGAAGACTTCCAGAAGATATACGACAAATGCTTAATACAAGTAAGAAGCACGATGTATACTTTAATGCTCTGCAGTTATCAAATCAACACAAACTTGAGCTTCCTGTGTGGCACCATATTGGCGTCACCGAGAGAGCCAACATTCACAAGGACATACTGAAATGCCTACAGGAGAACCATAGCCTTCGGACTGTTGGCGAATTATTGTTCAATATCCTCTTACCGGATAATACAGCATACCACCGAGAATGGGACCCATGGTGCCCATGTACGCATTGTGCAGAACTTAGACACCAGAAGTGCTTTGAACCAAAGAAATGTATTGAAGCTCAAGAAGCTATACTCGGATCTTTATCGCCAATGTTTGACCCAGATGAACCAACAACAGAGAACAAGAAAACCATACACTATCACGAATACTGGCCAATCCAAAGCGGGAAAATTATTCCTTTTAATAAACAGCTCAACAGTAGCAAAAATCTATCAGATAATCTCCGAGTTTTTAGCAAATTACCCTGCCAACAACCTGCTGAGCCCATGGCACCGGCTGGAACAGAAAACCTCCCCCACATTGACGAGTTAACAGTGCATACAGATGGATCCTGCTTTGACAATGGATCAGATCATGCCAGCGCCGGAAGTGGCGGATATTTCCGTAGAGACGACCCTCGAAACTTCGCAGTCCGAGTGGGAAATAACCTCACCCAGTCGAATAACACCGGAGAGATGCTAGCGGTCCTCCTGACCGCTCAAAGAGTCCCGCCCTTTGCGCATTTACATATCAAAACAGACTCCACCTGGGTGATTGGAAATCTCACTATAAACGAACAATCAAATGCTGATAAAGGATATATTGACGTGAAAAATGCAGCTCTCATCAGAGCAACTGCAAGTACACTCCGTATGAGACCCGGAGAAACCGACTTTGAATGGGTCAAAGGGCACTCAGGGATTGAAGGAAACGAAGAAGCAGATGCTCTTGCTAGTGAGGGAGCAAGCCTACCCGACGTAGAGAAGACGGAGCTAAAGATACCCCGCACCCACTCCCTAACAGGAGCAAAGCTCAGTTCACTTACTCAGAGAACCCTCTACCGAGGTATACGCGCTAAAAAAGACAAGGAAATCGAGATGAAACGTCGAGTAGAGGAGAACCTGGAAGGGGCACGAATTGCAGCGCTGGAAATATCAGGCACTAATCCCACAAATGAACGGATCTGGACATCAATCCTGACCAACAAAGACCATCCCAACAATATACGAATATTCCTCTGGAAATTGATGCACAATGCCTACAAAATTGGACCCTACTGGAAACCAATTGCCAAGTATGAAGATCGTGCTCAATGTTCAGGACGCCTATGTGAAGGAAAAGATGAAACAATGCACCATATCCTCTTCGAGTGCCCACACAATCAAAGTGACACGGTGTGGAAGACTGCGCAAAGAATACTGAGCAATAAAGACGTCGAATGGCCGGAAAACTTTAGCCTAGACTACATCAGAGCGTGTGGTGTGCTAGAAATTCATAATGAGGATGACGAGAGCAATACACGCCGAGCTGGAGCCACCCGATTATTCTCCATAGTAGTATCCGAGTGCGCATATCTTATATGGAAACTCCGAAACGAGCGTATTTTTGGACGAAACGGCAACGAGGACAACAGTGATAGCGAAGACGAAAATGCGCCACAGCGGGAGATATCAAAAACAGAAGCACGGAATAGAACCCTCTCAACATTAGACACCCGACTAGCAGTGGACCGCTTAACACTTAGGGTCGGAAAACTCCCGCCAAAACGGAGGCAGCAATATAAGAGGAAGGTTCTAAACACATGGAGCGGTGTTATTGTCCTCGGAGATGGCTCCAGCCCCCCAGAGGACTGGACGCGTGAGCGTGGGGTTTTAGTGGGTAGATCGTTGCTACGGCCGGTTGACAATGGATAGTAATCTATTACTACGCCGTGTCTACAGCACGAGTCCCACACTACCAGTCATACTGGTGTGCATAAAGCATTTCCCCATGCTGGGACGAAATATCTTTTCAACTGATTGTTCGGTGGCAACACCCTACAACATCAAACGGAGTGCGGAGGGCCGCAGTGCAGCCGCTTCGCTCTCATATCGTTCCACCAAAAAAAAAAAAAAAAAAAAACCAATTGCCGTCTTCCATAGCCGGTGAGTTTTTGGCACTCCTGAAGTAATTGCACATCGATAGGACTGATACTCTATGCGCTGAATCGGAGTTTATGGGATTCAAATACTAACTAAATGCTGAACCTCCCTCCAACGAGGCGATAAAACGCTTGGCCGAAATGGCCATATGGCATCCAAAGGCTTATTGCGCAGCCACAGCCGTCTTCATCGACATCCAGATCCCGCCTCGACTATAAAGAGT
>WIDE01000034.1:0-103648 GCA_015039315.1 Clavulina sp. PMI_390
CCCGACCCGACCCCGACCCCGACCCCGACCCGACCCGACCCCGACCCGACCCCGACCCCGATAGCTGCTGTGCAGATATGGAAGGGACATAAGGCCGCACTGGCTCGCAAAGCCGCCCTTGCTGGTGCGGGGAAGCATTCTAGGGTGACCTCAAATCATATATACTACGCGATTGCCAGTATGATTTGATGATAGACGGTCAATTATGATGGTAGTTGATGTATTATACACGATGCTAGGTATTGAGATGGGGGAGAACAGGGCTGATCCCTGTTCGGTGTTGCTTGCATTGCTGACGGATATGGGGAAGTTTTGCCCCCTAATGGGCACCATTTCTGGGGGAGATAGAACTGAATAAGCGTACTGTATAATTGTGGAAATGGTGCAAGGCCGCAATCGCTCGCAAGCAAGGGGTCTTTGTCGGGCAAGCCAGGGATTTGCGTGTGGACCTCAAAGCGCATTATTTTATGTATGTTGACATGAAAAAAGATTTATAAGCCTATTCTAATATACCTGGTACATCGTACATGGTGGTAATAGCAAGGGCTGGCGAGCACATTGTTGAACCCTGTTCGACGTTGTTCATGTCACCAACGGTGGTGAGGACATTTTGCCCCCTAAAAGGCACCAGTTTTAGAGGTTAGTGGGTGGCCTCTATGGGCTGTAAAAGTATGGGGGATGGGGGTCGCCGCACTACATCGCAACAGGGGGGCCTTTCTCATCCAAGGGCGATTAGATGGCAACAGTGAAGCACTGGTTTTCGACGCTCTTTGATGCAAATGATAATTCATAGGTCTAATATAATACGATTGATATGTTACACATGTGGCTAGGCATAAGAGATGGAGAAATAATGTTGAACCCTGTTCGACGTTGTTCGTGTTGCTGACGGCGGTGAGGACATTTTGCCCCCTAAAAGGCACCGGTTTCAGAGGCTACTGGGTGGCCTGTATGACCTGTAGAAACATGGAGGATGGGGGACGCCGCACTACGTCGCAACAGGGGGGCCTTTCTCATGCAAGGGGGCGATTAGATGGCAACAGTGAAACGCTGGTTTTCAACGTTCTTTGACACAGAGGATAATTTATAGGTCTAATATAACACGATTGATATGTTACACATGTGGCTAGGTATAAGAGATGGAGAAATAATGTTGAACCCTGTTCGACATTGTTCATGTCGCCAACGGCGGTGAGGACATTTTGCCCCCTAAAAGGCACCAGTTTTAGAGGTTAGTGGGTGGCCTCTGTGGGCTGTAAAAGTATGGGGGATGGCGAGCGTCGCACTACGACGCAAGGTTCGTTGCTGCCATTGACGACGCCAAAGGGGGGTATAGACAGCGCTGAGAGATGAAACAAAATAACCATTGATTATTGCACTACTAGTATCTACATTATGCGCGGTAAAGTAAAGTAAAACTCGGTGGTCAATGCGTTATAGTCCGGGACTATAACGATGTGGAATAGAATCAAAACTTGAGGATAGGTGGACTGGAAGTGAAGAAAAGATACCTTGTGGCTGGGAGCCCTTAGAGTTGGTACACCACCAACTGATGCTTGACTAAGGGGTGGTTCCAGCCTCCAGAAAAAGTTGCACCAGGATGTGTGCTTGATGTTGGACTAAAACCACTTCCACTATGCTGTAAAACTGGATGTGGGAAGCAAGAGAGCGGGAGCCAGGAAAGTTGAGATACCCACCATAGCATTGAACGGTTGAAAAGAGCCAGGGCTGTATCCATTGATGCCAATCCAACCATAGATATGAGCTGCGGAACGAGAGAAAAACAATTAACGCTGTTGCGCTGACGCGCGCAAAGGTCTGGAACAAATGGATAAGGTAACTCACGCAAACACCATACTCCCCCAACAGACTATCCTTCCCTGATCACACCATCCTTGCGCTCTCCAAAACGCCCGGCAGATTGTGCAGTTGCTTGTCGGCGAACAAAAAGTCGAACGGCTTGTTATGCCGATACCGCGGGCGCGATAATGTGCACATAGGGTTGATACGACGGGAGAAAGAGAAAACTTGGATGGGAGGCGGTTTGCGGGGTCGAGTAGAAGAAGAAGGGGAGCCTGCACTTGCGCAGAAGTGGGTGGTCATCTGGAGAACGCAAGTTTAAAAAAACGTTGAAGAAGGATTGATGCTTTCCGTGGGCTATCTATGAGCGGTCGGAAAGTAAAGTAAAGAGAAAACGCGCTCACCGGTCATAGAGCACTCGGGCACCGTGGTGGAATGAGCTTGGCTGCTGCGTAGATCAAGGTGTGGTCAGTGACGAAGCGCAATCCTCCAACAAAATACCCCGGCGAGAAGCGCTTGGCACGCGTAACATATTGATGAAAGCTGCTGGAAAGAGTGGTGGATTAATGGTAGATGATTTGGTAGGCCGTAAGCTTGACAGTGCGCTGCCAGTACGTAGAGGCCGGTTGTTCGAGAATGCGGCTGGGGTGCAAGCGACGGAGATGTGTGCCGATAATTAGTTTTCTGATAAGCAGAGGTATTATATAGTTTAAACAGGCACCTTGATACAGATCTGCCTGTATCCCTGAGCACTCGAGTCACCGCAAGGACGATCCGTGTCGCACCTACAGCCGATGTCGCGTTGGGTGATCACTTGTTGATTTGTTGCAGTCCGAGGGGCAAGACGGCGGAGAAAACACTCCCAAAGCGATGAAATCAAGAGATAGTTGTAAGCCCTTACGGCGTCAAGCAGTAGTGAGCTGTAGTTCGCTTCAGACTGATGGCGCAAGGTTGGGACGAAAACAAGCGGCACATCGTCACGTTGTCACGCAGGGGCACGCTTTCGCCAGACACCAAAAGCCCTGACGCTAGACACCGTGTTATTCCCGTCAGGCCATCCATCATATAGGCAGATCTCCTCTAGAGCGCTTTTACAGTAGCTGATTTCAATATCGATAACGATAACGCGACCCGCAACTTTCAACGGAAGTGACTTGGCTTATCTGATCACTCGGTTTTATGGCGCCGACCAGTGTTAGTCTCCGTTCTCGCCGTTGAACATACTCGCAATCATACCCGCTCCTCCACCCGCTGGGTCAAAGGTTTGTTGATCAACTTGTATGCGAGGGAGGAATGGCCGATGGGCGGCATGTAACTTATAGGCTAGAGCGTCCTTTGTTATATGATAAATCAAGACGTTGTCTTTCCCGAATGTCGCCACAAGGGCGCAACTAACATCTCATACGAAGCTAAAACAGAGAGCGGCCCCAAAGTGGAATGAAATTGAGTGTAAGTACGGCGGTACACAGCACCAAGCCACAGTGGGATCAAGAGCCAACAAACGCGGTAGTGTGACTCTTGTACAGAGTCGCCGACTTGAGCAGTGCACCGTCAGTAGAGCTGATAAACTGAACCTCAAGGTTGGTCCTGTTGTGGAACAAAAGCTTGCTAAAGCCGTAGAGGTTATCGTTAGCCCAGGTGACGTAACTCGGTGGGCTGGAGCTCAGCGAGGAAAAACCCTCGACGTTTCCAGCGGCACCATTCACGACTATATCAGACAGTACGCAGCACGGACAGTCAGCCATCAATGATATCCTAAAGTCGAGTCCACATCACACTTACTATACCACGGAGAGGTAGGATTATTGAGCCCCGCTGGATCAACAGTACCGTTGGTGATCGGAGCGATGAGTTGCATGTTATGGACGTGACCTAGACCAGAAAATAGAAACGGCATCAAGAAACGGTGCATGTCGAATAGAGGACGACGCACCAAAGACGGCTAGATCGACTCCGTACTGGTTGAAGATTGGCTCAAAGGCGGTTTGACAAACCGTGCACGCTGTCCCGTCAGTGTACCACCTAATTTGGACATAGTAAGAGTTAGCCAAGTTCTTTAGTAATGACTCCACCATCGCGACGTACGGTCGATGTCCAGCAACAATGATCCAGGCTACGATACGGGATTGTGGGCCATCATCAGCCATCGACGATGGACCAGCAGTTAGGCGGACGTACGAGTAATCGTGCGATCGACGCTCGCGAGGTCGGCCTGCAAGAATTGGATTTGCTGGTTCTGCGCACCGAACGGGCCATTGACGAGATTCTGCGAACCGCCTTTCTCCTCGGGACCAACAAGCCCTTTGCCGAGGTCGGTCTCAGTGTCGATCATGACAAAGTGGGCCATCCCGTAGTCTGATAAGCGGTGGCGAGATCAGTTGCGGGATATACAAGAAGTCAACACAAGGGCACACATACCAAAGGAGTACCAGAATGGAGGCTGAGCGAGAGACGCAGCGGCGGCCCGCTTGCGACGTGCAGCAACGACAGACGAAGTGGAAGGCGAAGAGGAGGCGGCTGGTAGGATGTTGCCAAAGCGGTTGACATACCCCGTAAAGTTCGTCTGACCAGTGACGCAAGGGAACAAGGGAACCTCGACACAATCGGCTGTATCGATAGACGTCGTCAATACAAAGGGCATAAGATGTAAACCTCGATGTAAAGAGCCAACGTACCCTCGTGGTTCCCGGGACTGACCATGTACGGTTTCATACGCGAGACAGAAGCGAGCTCATTGAAAAACTGCTCTACAAGGCCCTCGTACTAATCGAGGTAAAAGTGTGAATGAATCGCTGTCAGTGAGATAGCTTGAGCAAACCAAACATACAATGTCGGACTCTGAAAGAACACCAAGCGGATCGCTAACAATCCAATCATCTAAAGAAACCTTTCATAGTGAGCGCCGAGACGAGCGCTTGACTGGCGA
Organism: Clavulina sp. PMI_390; assembly: GCA_015039315.1. Lineage (NCBI taxonomy): Eukaryota > Fungi > Basidiomycota > Agaricomycetes > Cantharellales > Hydnaceae > Clavulina > Clavulina sp. PMI_390. The sequence goes on from WIDE01000034.1 coordinate 4,727, forward strand.
GGAAGCATCACAACTCACCGGCGTATGCAAGATCACCTGGGTGAATCTAAAGTATGGGAGAGAAGGGGTCACAGTTGTGAACCACGTATGATACTATGACGCTCTTACCACAAAGTCGTAATCGGCGGCAGTGTCAAACAATCTCCCAATCGTCGTATGGTTGAGTGCTGGATCAATAGCAGGGATGGCATCACGCTTTTTGACGGTCACACCGTCAGCGCCAAAAACGCCCATATCAATAACGGCGGCAACAGTAAATGGAGAGGTGTCCCCAGCCTTGCGAGCCGTAACAAACGAGTCAATTGAAGAGTTGGTGGAGTCAATCTTGTAGTCTATTGAGCGGCAGTGGTCGATGAGCGGAGTAAGCGACTAAGCAAGAACGATGGAATGAAGATTGGCTTACAGTATGTCGTCGCAGGCTGAAGCCCAGAAATAAGGACTGAATTGGCCCAGGTCCGCGAGGTCTTGTAGGTGACGCTGGACGCCGAGGATGCTGTGGAGTTTAGGGAGGTCGGGCTAGTACCATAGTGGACGGTCGGAGCTGAAAGTTGCTTGTACGTGTTCCAGCCAACAGCCATTGCTGTTGAAATGAGCATAGCCCCCCAACGAATGGCGCGTTTTGAGATGGACAGCCGTCAGACTAGCTCCAAAACTTCAGAATCATAGCTCACCAGTAGGACCTTGGAACGCTAAACGTTGTTGTACGGGCGTCGAAAGATCAGTGGGAATGGGCGGAAGCTGCTTAACAGCAGCTAAGGCAGGGAGCGCAAACGTCGCGAGACTCAGAGCAGCGAGCATGGCGACAACTGGACGGGAGTGCGAAAGGGAAAAAACCCAACCCCAGGAGAAAAATGGTCGAGGGTTTTAAGAAGATCGTCCCATGAACGGCATGAAGTGACCGTTGGATGGGGAGATTCTCCTGGCCTGATGGTCGTTGTGGAGCACCTGGCAATGGAATTGGGTGTGCACGAGGGTTTCACGCATGTTCGTCGTGGAGCGCATGGTTGCAACTTCTAAAGAGAATTAGGCGGGAGAAGCGGGGACCCATTACTCGTCGGATTGATTAGGAGCCGCAACAAAGAGATAGTGGACTGAGAAGACAGCACGCCATGCGGAGTCTGCCGCTCCCTCGGTCCCGAAAATCATCGACCTCTCTCGTCTCCGGCCGACGCAAAGCTCCAGAAACTATTCAATCGGTAATTAGGCTCACGCACGAGTGCATCCAATCATGTCCGTTGGGTATAAATATTATTAGAAGATCCAGCGCGAAAGCAACATCACAATATAGCGAGGCCCGGTTAGGAGGAATGATGACGACCCCCTCTTGAGAGCTCATCAAGGCTTCTGCTTTTGGGTAACTCGATCCAAGCGACTAGATGAGTAGACTGCTCGTCTACTCCCACGCACGTTCGCCAACTCCTTACAACTCAGCCTTGATATGCTCGGTCGCAGCCTTCACCTGCTCAGTCGCCTCCTCCGCCTTCTTCTCAACGAAGGCTGCGAGAATGTTGGCCTTGATCTTGATCTCATCGAGCTTACGAGGCGCCAGGGTCTTCTTCTTGAGGATTGTCGCTAGGCTATCATAGGTGGGACGGGAGGTTGCCGAACGATTAGCATAAGCGTCCAAGCTTCCGCGCTGAGGGACACATACCGCTTTGCCTCCTTCTCGATGTAGCCCTCCGTGCCGTTTGTAAGCTTCTCCATCACCTTGAGGTAATACTTGCCCTTCTCGCCGAGTGTCTCACCGAGCGACAAAGCCTCCTGGTACAGCTGCGCGCGAGTGTTGGGAAGGGAGACGAACTGTGAAGCAAGGGTGTCCAAAGAAGCAACACGACCAGCCTACAGAACATGCGTGATAATAGTTGGCCTAAGTACCAAGCTGTACCCAGTCACAGCATCGCCGGACGCACCTGATCGTTCAAGCCTCCACCAACAGCACGATGTGTCCCGCAGTGCTCGTTCAAGAAGTTGGTGAAGTCAGCCTCGCTTCGGCCAATGTTGTAATCAATAGGATTCTTGTCTTCGCCACGGGGGAAGAACTTGATGGTCGGGAAGCTCGAGACACCAAACTTGCTACCAATAGGACGGTTCTGGTCGGCATCAGCATTGAAGTCGGCGATAACGCACTGTTGAGCGTGAAATAGGTGATGAAGGGGTTGAACGAGTCGCAAGAGTAGGTTGGAGAGTGATGGAAGATCAAGCGAGGGAAATGAGGCGAATGTGAGCTAGAGTTGAGCGACAAATATGAAGCCACTTGTTGGACGTACGTTGGTATCAGCCTCAAAGTTCTTGGCGACTAGCCCAAGAAACCAAATCAGAACGCGTGATGAATATGAGACGGCTGACGATGCCAAACCCACCAACTGAGAGAGTAGGCTTCATGCTCTTGCAGTGCCCGCTGTACCGGAGAACAACATCAGCTGAAATGTTTCGTCAACGAGTTCACTAAACGATCTTACCACCACGGCGCAGTGAAAGCTAATGAAAACAGTGCAGGGTCGACTCAGTAAAACTGTACACCGGGATAGCTAAAAGCGCAGAAGAACTGACCAACGAGAACATCCTTAGTCTTGTCGTACACAACCTCGTCAAAAGAGCCAGAGTCGATGATGCGATAGGCTGGTGGAGGAGGTCCCTTGACCTTCACGGGCACACCAACCTTCTTCGACACACTAGAAAGAGGCGATTCCGGCGACTGTCAGCCAAATGCCTAAAATACCCGACAGCACTCCCAACGTACAAGCTGACGAGGTCCTCGATGTCTCGGCCACCCTCGTAAGGCTCCGGATCCGAGTTGACACCATTCGGGAACCACTTGAGAGCTACCAGGATCACCAGCAATAATTAAAAACAACACGATGGAGCGAGTATGATTGTGTCAGCGAGAAGGCTCCTTGGGTGTCGCGGACGTGATGGATAACGACGTACTAGGGAAACCTTTAACGTCATACTTTTGCCCAATATCTTTTCCATCTCCGTCAGCATCGATCTTGACGATGCTAACCTTGTTCTACGAGGGCACACGATGGGATATGTCAGTGGAACCAGCATGTATGTGGCACTTATCCGCAACTCCCACCTTGTGCTTCGCGAAAGTGTCGGCGAGCTGCTCGTATACTGGAGCAAGGTTCTATGATATTCTGGTGTGAGTAAATCGAAAGGGAGGAACTAAATGAGATGCCTTACTTTGCAGTGGCCGCTGCATCCACGTCCATACGATTGGTCATCCAGTCAGCAAATATTCACCTCCACATCTCGAACGAGAAGCTTACCACCAGGTGGCGTAGCTAATAAAAGATGGTCAGTACAAGAATGTAACGAGCATAGATGTGTGCGTACAATTCGACTAGAGCGGGCTTGTCACCAATCTCGCTCCACGTCTTAGTGTTGACCTCGAGCACATTCGACGCCGCCCAAGCAAGCGGCGCCAGCAGTAGACCAGCAGCGAACGAGAACCTCATTGGGTGTTTTCAGCAAGATAGGAAAAAAGTAGACGGCAGACGAGGACGAAAAGAAAGGACGGAGGCGGTAGGTGGAGGATTGATATATTGGGATGTGATACGTGGAGGCCACTCGGTGAATCTAAGCGCCCTGCCACCCCGCCGGTCCCGACGCAGAAATTTCGATCGGTCATCACTCTCAGTCAGCAACCTTTCTTACTGTAATACTGACTCGCTCGAAACAATCCTCGAGTATAAAACTTGGGAGCCATCTGTTCCGACTGCATCCAAGTTTCATTTCTCTTGCTCTCTTCCTCCTCATCCATCCATGGCTTCGTCACATCAACCCATCGATCACAACGAGAATGACAATCATGAGCTAGACGAAGAATACATCGATCCGAACGATATTCTCCTTGAAGACACAGAAGAAGGCGATGTACCTATGGATGAAGATGATGATGAAGCCGATGACGCCGTGGGCGACCTTCCACCCTCCTCGCATCCCCCTCAAGGTGAAGATGCCGATGACCAAATGGTCCTCGAAGACACCTCTATCCAGCAGTTCCCCTTCCATCGACAGCCTGTTTACGCCATCTCCGTTCACCCTACCTTGCCCCTCGCTGCCTCTGGAGGCGAAGATGAGCTTGGCTACGTCTGGGATATCACCACTGGCGAGCAAATTCTCAAGCTCACCGGCCATACGGATAGCGTCACAAACACAGCATTCAGCGTCGATGGGACACTTTTGGCTACGGGTGGCATGGATGGGAAGGCGCGCATATGGAGGAGAGTAGCCAAGGATGAAAGTGGACGAACCTGGGAGTTCTTGACCGAGTTATTAGGACCAGATGAAATCATGGTATGCGTGTCGCTCTGTGCTCGCAATCTCTCCCTGTGCTAATATTCAACTCTCAAACGCATACAGTGGCTCCAATGGCATCCCAAGGGCAACGTCCTTCTTGCCGGTGGAAACGATGCGACATTATGGCTTTGGCAACGTACGTTGGGTTGCCCTCTCTCTTTCTTTCTCTCGTTGCTCATTCTATCTTCCCTTGGCTCTCAAATGTTCTGCAGTCCCATCCGGTAACACTATGCAAGTCTTCGCGGGACACGATTCACCCATTCACGCCGGCTCGTTCACACCTGACGGCAAACGGATCCTAACAGGCGACGAATCTGGGAATCTCTTCTTCTGGGACCCACGAGAGACCACGCCAGTATGGAAGCTCTCTGCTTCCGATGGCCGCTTTGCCCTCGAGGGAGGTATCACCTCAATTGGTATCAATCCCTCATCAACACTTGCCGTCGTGGGCGGCGCAACGGGCGGGATTCGCGTCGTGAATCTGGCAAAGGGCAGTGTGGTCGGTGCGCTAGAGGGCCATGAAGAGGGAGAGTCGATCGAGGCTATCAAGTTTCTTGAATTTGGAGCTGCTGGGGCGGGAATGGTCGCAACTGGGGGAACAGACGGCAAGATATGCGTATGGGATCTCTCGAATATGAATTTGAGAACAACGCTCCAACACTCGGTGAGTTGGCCCGTTTCTTGTTTTTCCTTGGCTGGGTTCTCCCTGCTTGCGCAGCATCACTGCTTTGAATCATCTCCCGTAACATAGTCGCTTACTCGCCATTATACCTCTCGACGATATCCAGGATGCAATCACTACGCTTCTCCCACACCCCGCTCCATCAGCGCATGTCATAACATCTGCATCAGCTGATCGCACTGTCAAGACCTGGGATGCCCGAGCAGGCAAGCTGCTCAAAGATAATGTGGGACACCAAGGGCCGGTCTTCCGCGCCGCCCTTGGGATGGACGGCAGCGTGGTCACAACAGGAAGTGAGGATGGTGTATGCTTGGTGTTCTCAACCTCGGCATAGATATTTGCGGTCATTGATACAAACGACTCCTGATCATGGCCACTCTCTTTAATTACTGTAATCTTATTATACCCGAATCCTTCGACTTGAAGTGCATAAATGCTCCAATAGTGTAATAGAATCACTCCACTTTTCTGCGAATCGTTCGAGACATCGCCCAGGTTCCCGACACCACGTACGCAATTCAATCAACTCACCCACAATCGCCAGGATGAATTGTTCCCGATAAATGTAGACTGGTGTCAGAGCTTGTTTCAAGGAATTTATCCCACATTTTGTCGAGAGATGGAGGAACCGCCCTTGAAGCATCACTGAGACGTCCGGGATTTCCCGACAACGCCTGATCATGAATGAAATGTAATTCAGCGTGGTATCGTTGACGCAGGAATATTCCGTTGTCCCTCCTTTGCGGTTGAGAAAATAACGTGTACTCGTCCCCCCGTTGTCTCTCCTGGATGACGTATGAATATGTAAAACTAAGACATTCCTTGGTTCAGCATGCTAGTTTCTACCGTTCAGTGGAATAGATCCAACTCCTCCCTCGAGCGAGCAAAGGTACAAACTCTTAACATTTATATCCAGTTAAAACGACAAAGTCTCACTTTCCGTCTGCTGGACATTCCTCTTTCCTTCAAGCACTCTGAAGTCTCAGCGGTATCAAAGCAAATATCGACACGTGTTCTACCGCACAGATGAGTCATCGATGCCTATGACGTGTGACCTTGGCTGCGAGATTGATCCGCCCAGCGTCGACAATGATATCACTGAGCTGCGCGCTTTAGTATAAAGGACGTCCAGAGGAATGCTCGTTCGACCCCCTCGATTCGAGAATATCTAACAGAGTTGCTCTCATATTGTCTCGCCATGTCTTCTGGTTCAACCGCATTCCCATCAACCGATTCCACTGCCAACCCTCACAACCCCGGCGAACGTTTCCAAGAAGCTCCACCCAACGCACACGACAACATCGATAGCAAAGATCAACGCTCTCACAAGAATACTGTTGCCGCTGCATCAGAAGCAAACAAAGCCCAGAAACAGGCCGAGGAAGCAGAGGGACTCGCACCCACTGAGGTGGCAAAATCGGTACGTGTACGCGGGACCGATCGAGTCTCGATCATCTTGATGACTCTCATCGGCAATATCCATCGCCTCTTGTTGATTCCTCGACAATTCATTCGCCTCCCTCGATGTATGGTTCATCATTGCTGACCTATCTTTGTAATTTTTCCCTTCTCTCGTCCAGCATGGAAACGACCCATCTCGTGGGGCTGTGATTGACGAGCAGATCCAGAACGAAGAAGCGGAATACCTGCGCCAGAAGGGCAAGGCATAAATAACCCATATTATATTATCCGCGCCGGTCAGGATGTAGCATTACATTTTGCCACATGTATTACATCGCCAAGCAGTGCCACTGCCAATGGTCGACCTAGTCGATGAACTTGGCCCCATTACCCAATCAGACAATGAAACACCCAAGGAGCGAAGACAGTCTAACCATGAAATGACATGCAATCACAGTTAAAATCGGCGGTAACACAAGTCAGCATTTACAAAAAAAATCCGCAGGAGTTGTAAAATACAGTGACCCTACGCAAGGATGATTCTGCTATCGACGATATGGCGTAGAATTTAGTCGTTGTAACCACGTATTTTCTTCGCCTTGAGCACCCCATCTCCAGATTCTGCATCAGGGTCATAACCAAGCGACTTCCAAACCTCCTTCTGCCGATCTTTTGCTTGTTTTCCAGTAAGCTTCTCGTATTCTGCCACTGACAGCGGACGCTCGCCGTGTGGGGTTGCGCGCAGAGCGTGGCGACGCTCAGGGAAGAAGTCGAAGATGGCAGAGTGAGTGGCAACCTATCGAGTTGCAGGCCTTCAGGTGAGATTGCAGTTGTTACTTCTGGCCAAGAAAGTACATACTCGATTATCCCAGAATACAATGGTGTTCTTCTTCCACCTGATACGCACTTGGAAGTCGGGATTGTTGGACAGTTGTGCGAATAAAAAGTCGAGGATAGCGTCGCTCTCCGCTTTTGGGATGCCAATAATCTTTCGGGTGAAACCTGAGCATCCGACGAAATAAGCTTAGTCAGGCTCACGAGATCACGGAATGCGCAACAGTGCAGCGATATCTCACCAGGATTGACAAAAACGCTTTTCCAACCCGTCACGGGATGGACTCGGACGACGGGATGCACGGTCTCGAGCTCATGCCTTCGAACGTGTGTGCCCGCGGAGCGAGAGCCAACAGCTTGGGCGACACCGCTGTGAAGAGCGGTGAGTCCTTCTAGGTATGTCTGCATGGGGGCTGAAAGGGAGGAGTAGAGAGCATAACTACGCAAGGAATGATCAGCGTGGCGAGAGTGACAGGACGAACTACGATCTCACCCGCTGCTCCAAATAGTATCTCCACCCGTTTCGGGAGCTGTGATAACTTTCAAAGAAGTGGTTCCTGGCGGTTGTAGCTATACAGCGGCCGAATAAAAGGATTATGTTGAGGTGAAATGTCAATGGAACAAAGAAACCCACCTCGTACGTTACGTCGCTATGGTAGAGCTCAACCTTGCTGAAGGCCGTGCTGTCAGGGGGGCGACGACCATCAGTATAGACAACTAGCGAGGAGGAACTGTTTAGTCCTAGCCTGAAGAGCCTGAAGCGATTGTGGTTCATTCACCATGGACTTCTTCGAGACCAGCAGGCATGCCCGTAGTGGCATGTTTATGGAGTGTGCCAAAGTGTCGAGCGAGTTCGAGCTGCTCTTCGATCGATATTTCCTGGTCATCAAATACTATGCACGACATGATCTGAGCTCACAACATATGGTGTGAAATAATAACGATATCCTTACCCACAACGGTACGCTCCGCAACAAGGAGAGCTCTAGAATGGATGAGACAAAATAATGAGAGCGAGAATTGGAACATAGTATTTCATAGAGCATACAATTCATCCTTCTGGGCATCAGTAAGATGACGCAGGTCAAGGCCCTCCAACTTCGTGCCGATCGCTGGAGTAAGATGATCAACTTTGCTGGCAGCGGAGAAAAGGGACTTCTTCTCAGGGTCAGCCCTCAGTCCGACATCTACATGGGTAAATTCGGTGAGCGGCTCCCAGTCAACCTTTGGCCAGACGGGCTACATTCGCTGGGATGAGTATCGGGAATGGCCAGGGATCGGAAGCACGACGTGCCTTGTACTTTGCATGCTCATATGAATCATTCTCCTCTTGGGGAGGGATATTAGAGTAGAAGGGGTTGAACGAGAGCGTTTCGAGCTTCTCAACAACAGGAAGGATTACGGTGCTACTGTCAGTTAGTGCGACTGGAGGAACCATGGTGGATGGGGGTATTCCAGATCAAATCCATTACTCTTATATACGGTCGCATGCTGTCACCGAGGTGAGAAAAATGACACCAATGGCGAATCTGGATGGTGTGATAAGTCGCAAGAGGAAGCAAACACAATTGTGTTGGCGGTGCCAAACTAGGAAGGCGATCACGTGCCTCCATGGGCAAAGCCAAACGTGTCGCGAAGGCCAAGGCAACTGGCGCTTCTTCTGCTATCGATATCCCGGAGGACGAGCAATGGCGTATCATCAAAGAATCGGGCATCCTCGAGGGCATGAAACATCGGGCTGAACCTGCGCCACCCGACAACTATGATTCCGACGAGGATGACAGCGACTCCGAGCTACCGGAAGGCGACTATCCTAACGAGCTCAACGGTCTACGGACCAGCGAGGATGAGCCACCGGACACCCCAGAGCTCTTCTTCCAGGCTATTATTCTTACCATCCCAATGTGCTTTCTCTACACGATGATGGACATGTATGTGTGCCGCATTCCAGAAGTGATTTGCCCATCTCAACGTCCTCCGTTTTTAGGCTAGGGAGAATGCAATATGCAATGCACCCAACATTATGGGAGGAAGTAAAGCGTACTGGCTCGGTTGCTCCAGGTCGGCTCTCATAACCCCTCTCTATCATCCAAGCATATGTTGTTTTCGCTGACTATAGCTACCTTCAGTCATCTTCGGTCTCGTATTCTATAGTATGTTACCTTCGGTGAATTTCCTCGGTCTATCCTCATCTCACTTTCCTTGTTCGTTCAGGCAACAACCGCAAGCACCTGCGCTTCACTCAAGCCGTTTTCTTCTGCGTATCCATCGCTGTTGGTACCCGACTTGTGTGGATTGTAAACAAAATGGGTTACAACACCATTATTGAGCAGGTACGTCCTCTCTCTGCGGCTCATTGCTCAACTACTGACGCTCCTCGTCCTGTCATCGTAGTCCCCTCCACTCGCTGTCATCTGGATTTACCTCATCATCCAAATGAACTTGACGCCTACTATCATCTCCCTTGCCGTTGTGTCCGCACTCGTCCGCTTTCTCAAACTCAAAATTGTATTCAATTAGTTTCCACTAATCCAATCATCTGAGCCCAACTAGTATCGTGCTTGACCAAACACCACACTCTCTGGCCATGTTTTGATTCGCTCCTCTGTGCTACTCCCGACTACGCCTCGTTAAATACCCTCCGAGGCGCTATTGCTTCTCTCTTGATGCGTAAGATCGGCGACACCGACGCTCCAGGCAGCGCCTCCCTGGCGGCCATGCCTATCGGGAACGAGCCAGCTCCAACGAGCTTACAAATGGGATATCCTCAATCAGGCTAACACGCTCGCGGTTGCGCAAGCACTCCTCTTGGTACGGGCGAAGATCTGGGAGGCTCCACTGTCCATTCCATCTATACCCCTTGCCTTGCATCCAACCTTTCAGAGGAACAGGGCATCCAATCGCCACGTGTAACGTCGGGTACTGGTCGAGGACGTCGTCTAATGCATCCATCACGTCGGCAAGGTCATCACGGGAGCCTATCGCCTGGCCACCATCAAGAGATGCTCCCCACAGCCGTAAGTCCGCAAGCTGTGGGAGAATAGGAGTAGCCGACACCGATGAGCCGCACAGACCGCGAAGGAACTCTACGAAGCCGTATCCGGCTTGGAGGTGAATTGTGCCCAGCTCTGGACTGCTTTGGAGAGTCGGAATTAAATCGGCGGCGTGCACATGGTCGACGACCATCATTTGCAGCGAGGGCATCGTCGGCCATGGGATCGCAGGTATATCACCGACGCTCCCGAAACGTTTCATGGACCTCGGTTTGCGCCGGTAATCGTCGTAGTTTGTCTGGTTCGGCAACACTGCTAGGCAGCGCAAGTTTGGCAGCGCATCAAAGCACGGTCCAAAGGCCCAGCAGGGATCGTGGAGAAATAACTTTTCTAAGAGAGGGAAACTGAAAGGCTCGTGCTCGCCATCAATTTTGTAAGGAATAGACTCCTGTGGAAGGGCCAAAGATTTTAAGCGAGTGCATTTGAGTAGAAACGCTCGGTCATATTCATAGTTCCAAGACTCATCGAGTTTGATGGACAGATCTTGAAGAGCATCAGGGTCGATCAAGTAAAAAGGATTTGGTTGGTTCCATCCCAAGTGAAATGAGTGGAGAGGAGTCAAGGTTTGGAGGATTTGGTTTGGTATATCATAATCGTTGAAGCGGGGAGACTGAAGCAGCAGATGCTTCAGATGAGGAGTAGGAAACGGCGATGGGAAGAATTCGAGGCGTCCGCCTCCATATCGAAGAGATCGGATGCGATGAGAATAAGAGCCGAGGATGGAGTGGAATGTTGGAACAGTGTATGCGCGGGAGTCTGTTCGCCGGATAATATGAACATGGACATCCAACTTGGTGTTTTTGGAGCGATTCAAGAAAACGCGAACCATGGCAAAGTTTGGCCATGGCTTGTCCAAAATCACCACCTGTGCCCATAATCGAGCATCGCCCATCGCTTCTGAATGCCAACGACGGCAAGTCCAGAGGAGTAAACGCCAGTTGACCACTGGATTGGCTCTTTTCGCTTCAGGGACTTCGTACTCGTCTACGTCATTAATCTCTGCCAGCATGGACGCTCCTATAAATATAGTAGACAATCGCTCGTCTGGCTTTGTCACATGGTGGAAGATCTCCAGCAGAACTTCGGACGGGAGTCGATGGACAACAGGTGACATCGCTCTCTTGGTAGTAAGTGGTGCATCTTACGGGAAGGATCAGCTGTCGCCGTTGGCTAACTCCCGCAAAAGAAGTCATTTGGAACGCACCCATTAAGATTCACGTTCTTACTCATTCGATCGTGCGCAGGGCGAGCGTTAGATTAGCAAAATCCCAGCAGATGGCGGCAGTTTGAGGGTTGAACCTGAGCGTTGGAGCTGGTCAACGTCACGCCTGACGGATGGCGGTCACCAGTGGTTCACTTCCCCGCTTATTACAGAACCGAAAGAATATAAGGCCACGTTTAACAGTATAGCATTGCAGCATGTTAACGGACCATATAATTCGGAATAGCAACAAGTACAGTCCACATAACGGACAGGCGTGAGTAGATGAAAATCGTCAATAGTCAAGGAGATATCACAGAGCATGATAGGAAACAACTAATGCAAAGATGGATAGCAACAAAAGCAAAATAGCAAGGTCTCGAGAGTGATCAATGGGAAGGCTGTAACAAGATGGAGCTCGGTCTGTCTATAGCTTGGAGCTCTCCTTGACCCCCTTTCCTTTCCTCGAGAAGATGCCCTTGGGCGGGGGGACATATGTCCCTACAGTCGAGGTTGGCCCATCTCGCCCGGCCGCGATATCTTTTGCTGCTCTATCCCGCAACTCGCGCCGCAGCATCTTGCCAGCGGGAGATTTTGGTACCGCAGGAATGGTGTAGACACCTATTGCAGGATACATACTTGTAAATGATTGGGTTAAACCTGGGAGGAAACAACGCATACGTACCGCCACGCAGCTGCTTGTAGTGTGCCAGGCGATCCTGTACCCATTGGTAGACATCAGGCTCAAATTTGGCCCCTGGCCTGAGCAGTGCTGGATCGCGCGGCACAATATAGGCTCTGTAGAAATGGCAACAAAATAACAGTGAGAAAAGGGAGCTCATCTGAGGCCAAACGGAGGACCGAGAGAGGACACAACAACTCACCGTGGAGGCTCGTCGCCAGTCCTGGCTTCCTTGACCCCAGCAACAGCTACATCGAGCACCTGCGGGTGGGTTAAGAGCACGTTCTCCACTTCCACCGGTGACACTACACGTGGTTTTTGTGGAAAGAGAGGAAGCGCCAAGCGGGGGTAGTGGTACTTATTATTAGCGAGATGGATCGCGAGAACGCATAAAGGGGGAAGATTACATACCCTGGTACCCTTTGTACTTCATGAACTCTTTGATACGGTCAACAACGGTGCTGGAGGAGAAAAGAGGCATGGCAATTAGAACCTCATATCGTTCCTCTCCAATCACGAAAAGGAAAGCGAGACGGGATACGCACAACCACCCGTCAGAGTCGAATTGGACGACATCGCCGGATCGTAACCATCCATCCTCCACAATAGTCTTTGCGGTCGCCTCAGGCTTGTTGAAGTACCCCCTGGATAGGATTAAATCCTTAGCACTACGAACGAACAAGCTGCACAAACACAGCGAAAGGAGAAGCGGAACAGAAACGCACTTCATGCGGTTAGGGCCTCGAAGGATTAACTCGCCGCGGGCACCCTCCTTGACATCCACCATTGGCGACCACCTGCCATTCTTGTCGTAATAGCCCGAATCCGGATCGACGACGCGACCCTCGATGCCAGCCAGGAGGACTCCCGATGAGCCAGGTTTGGTATCAAACCCGAATGGCACATAGCTGACTCCAGGGCCTGATTGTACGAGGGGGTGAAACAAAAAGATCCAGAGGTATCAGTTAGTGCACTCCTATTGTCAATAGATGGATAGAACGATGACGCACTCATCTCCGTGGCGCCGAATGCCTGGGCGACGTAGACTTTGTCGTTCCTGCGGCCCTTGCGAATCTTCTGGTCGTCGATCCGCTTGCGGAGCGCCTCGACGATGTTAGGACTGAGTGCTGCAGCAGAAGAGACGATCATGCGAACACAAGAGACGTCATAGTGGTTAAACAGGGGAGATTCGGTGAGGAAAGCTGCGACGGGCGGGGCGATGTAGAGCATCTGTTTCGTCATCGTTCAATTGTTCGATTGGCATCAGCCGCGATGTGATTCGATCAAGAGAGGAAGATAGGAGTAATCGCCAGTTAGACGGAGTCGACAATATCATGTAATAGCGCGTAGACGAAAAAGAGACGCACCGTGGGCCGCCATTTTTGGATGCACTTGAGGTAGCTGACGGGCTCGAATTTGCGGAGAATGATGCTTGGGCTGTGGATTCTGAGTGGAAGGAAGAGGAGGGCGACACCGCCGTAGACGTGATAGTGGGGCATAACACCCAGGATAGCATGGTCCTGAGGATTGGTGGAGACAGCGCCATTGCCCGATGCACCACGAGGGAAGGAGAAGTAGAGAGGAGAGTAGGGTACTTGGACCAAGTTGGCAACGAGGTTGTAGTGCGAGAGCTCAACACCTTTGGGAAGACCTGGAAACCAGGACACATGGGAGAGAATGGGATAGTATTGAGTCGAGGTCGCTACTAAACCATACGCGAGGTCATAAACTTACCGGTTGTCCCTGATGAGTAGAACATCATAACAGTGCGGTCGGCGTCCTCAGCGTCAAACGCCTCTGGAAAGAGCTCCCTGTCAGTACGAATGACGTCGTTGAGGTCCATTAGCCTCCTTCTCGCCAATTCGGTCTTGATCTGGGCATCCTCGAGCTCAGCGAGTTCCTTCTTGAAGGCCAAGACAATGATTCGTCGCCGGATGTCCTCATCCGCGGTAATACCCAGGAGCTTGAATGCAGCGACAACAGTGGGAACTAATTCAGGGGACGCAAGGACGTGGCTGGGTACTGAATCCTTGATCTGGTAAGCGAGCTCTGGTGGGCCGAGTGCGCTCGAGGCCATTGAGACGGTGATACCACCGGCGATGGCACCCAGGACTGCGAGTGGAACAGCAATCGAGTTGCCTGCAAACATGAGAACGGTACCATAGCGAGGGACGTTGAGGAGGTCTGCGCCATGGGTGTTGTCGAATGTGGAGAGTTGGAGACGCAGGCCGTATGCGATGGCGCGTGCGAGGTGTTGGGTCTGGCCGCGGGTGATGATGGAGCCAAGCGGGGGTGCAGGGGAGGAATCAATGTATGCAGTCTCTTCTGCATGCGCGTCGTTGATGGGTAAGAGGAAGGAGAAGAGGGATTTGCGAGGGATGGAGGAGGGCGAAAGGAAGTGGTCCGGCCCTCGATAGATGCGCGTCGAGCCGGAGACGATTACTTTACCACGCGCAGGATGTTCTGCAACCGATGGGTTCAAGTCGTAGAGATCCATACTAGGGCGATGACGAAGTAGTTGAGTCTGATAGGAGGAGGTTTATGTGGCGGCGGGGGAGAGGCAAGAGTGAAGAGGAGCGGGGGAAAGATATGAAGGGGCGCAGTAGCTGGTGGAGGAGGAGGCTGAGGTTGGCTGGCTTCAAGTACTTTTTTCGGCCTGGATGAAAGGCCGGTATGTTCGGTTACGGTCGACCGGCGGAGAGTAGTGAAAGTCTCAGGAGTTCCTCAGGGATCTCTTATCTGGATTTTTGGTTCTGTCGATCGGGATCTGGGTATCTTGGCGAATCCTTTCCCAATCTATACCACACACCCACGCTTTCGCGGTTGCGCTCCGTCGGACCTGGCCCCACAATCATGATCGCTCCACCATGTCCCCGTTATTCTGTCCTGCCCCCCACGGTCTCTGCTGTAGCAACGACAGCAGCTAACTAATCGAATGAACCTAGGTACAGTAAGGGGCTGAGAACGCTGTCGACACGTGGTAATTTTCACGTTACTTTCCTCGGTACACACTATGTGGGGAAGCAATAAGCGCTACGCCTCCATGATCTTCAATAATCTCATTTCCGCGGATTACGCATCCCGTCGTCAACATGAAAACGCAGGTCGATCGTCACCTGCTAGTGAGTGGACCAAGGCACACGTACATGTTCAACACACTCTATCAGACAGCAGCTTTCTATCAGCACTGGCCTCCTATGGTAAACGAACACGGCACGGAGCGCCCCCGAATTTCGCCCCCTCAAATGCAGCGGGGCGCCGGGACACAATAATTTACCAATCTTTTAGCCATCCGTTCCCTGAAATCTCGATTCCGTTGGCCTAACTACCTCCCACGGTCCTCTCACAGTCAGCTCCTCCGCCCGTCGTGGCTCCCAATAAAGTGCTCCCGACAAGACACTTCTCCGACGGCAGCGCACCTGGCCACAAACCAAATATTCCCCCCCATTCAGTGACCGAACGGGGGGATATAGTTGATACGATTCGCCATCCAGGCGACATGTGTGTGACCTGCCATGCATATATTCCGAATCCAGAAAACACCTGCTCGCTCATCCGTCTTGACCGGCGCGATCGGAATTCGGCAAGTGCAAAATTGGGCCATCCGTTTGTCCATGTTTGTCCTCGGGCGAGAGGAGACGACTGGGGCGATCGTTGGTATATTATATGTATTGCTCTTCAGCTGAGGGTGATGAGCTAGCTTAGGACTCTATCCGGAACGGATACAGTGGCGAATCCTTCGACGTCACGAGCGCATATGATGGAGAGGCGTGTGGTGGCTGGCTAGAACCCCGAAGAAAGTCTCGCGTCGATCAGACTGCTATTGCATGGTGGCGCTCACCGCCATTAGCATTGGAACATAGCAATCTATCCAATAATGTTCGCGACTGGTAGAAGAACATTAATGAACGATCGTCCTAGTCCACATGTATCGACACACCGAACAATTACCGTCATGGGGGATGAGTAAGTGCTTCGCCGTGGAGCTGGGTCGCGCAGCGCTTCCATACCGCAAGGCGAAGGAGAAGACAAAGACGTGAAGATGCATGTCGGGTAGAAAGAACGTCATGAAATATTATCGTTGCATAGGGAGAACCATCGGAGCATGTGCCCGCAGATCGGGAGTATCCCGGCGGGAGAGAAGTTGACTGACTAACCTAGAGGTGGAGGTTCCTAGGATACCACAGAAAGCGTGCACGTGTGAACGACCCAAGAATAGTATGACGACTTGTAAAATGAACATAAATTTCCCTTGCCCAGGACTTATCAATTGTAGTGCAGAACAAGGCTGATCAAACATCACCATGGAAGATCGTGAATCAATCGGGCACTAACTTATTTTCGACTCCTCGGGACGTATTGTCAGCGACCCCGAGAGCAGTGGGCATGATGACAGCGAGAGAAGTTATGTCCCTTTCGTAATAAGAAGCGATGGCTCCACAGCTGTGTGTAGCGAGAAGCAGTCCACGAAAAGGATGACGAGGATGTGAGGTCCTTGTGCTGTCAACTTGCACCCTCGAGGCAATGCACAGGTCCTGGCCTTCGGCGCGAGGTTTATGCGTGCAAGCGGAGAAGTCTCCATTACGCTATGGACTCACGACGTGTCCATCCATCAGTTAGTCATTTTGTTCCTTCCATTCTTGAAACAGAGAACGGTGAGATTGGGTCACTCTGTTCCTACCACGCTCACCACATTCATCTCAGGATGATCGTGGTTGTGTATCACCAACACGAACCATGCTCGACACATGTTTTAGCTTAATGGTTTAGAGGACACTCACGAGACTTCCGTTCATATTGATTCTCACCGACGCCGTGCCAAGAAGCCGGTTGAGAGCTGGGAGTCGCGGCTAGTAGGAACAGATGTTGGCGCATGAACGAACAAGACGCGACAAGGTGCCGGACGGACATTGGTGTGGGGCGCAAGCCTGTGTCTTTTCATTTCTTGAATTTTCTCGACTGTCTCAGGAAGATTGAAGTGGCATGTCAGAAGAAGCATTGTCAGCTGAAGGAGCATGGGGTCATGACGTGCATCCACAGGTGATATCGATTCATTATTTGAGCTGAGATCTTGATACTTGTATGATGAAGCCAGCATCAATAGATTACTGTAGTCGAAACCGACAAGGGATATCCTTCAGAAAAGCTGGAGTACCGAGGAGGCGAAGGAAAGCGGATGGGGATGGGGATAATTAGATGTGAGTCAAATAATAATACAGTGAACCGGGGAAGTTATAAAATTGATTGGCCAAGCTGTTGATGATTCAAGGGCGCGTGCTTGATTATGAGCGAGCACGAATAGCGGCTGCAGAGGCTTCGTCGTGTTGCCTCTTTGCTTCGGCCAGAATATCCTTTTGTTGCTCAGCTAGTACTCTTCGCTGATTGAAGTACTCAATCTACGTAGCGCAGAAATAACAGAGCAGCGTTTGGTGAACACGAAGGCAAGCGGTGTTACAATTGATAGTTCTCACCCAGCTCTTTGCGCAATTCTTCTCAAAAGTTTTGCTTTCTGCTCTGCACTGGCGAGAAGTTTCCGACCCAGGTTTGACGACGCCGGCTGCGTCAAGACACGAGTAATATGCGTCCCGCGCTTCCCAGCATTTCTTGCGCTCCTCGCGTGTGGCAGCCGGCATTGAGGGTCAAGCCAGACTGAGGTGTTTGGGTGTGACAGGCAAAGGTAACCGTGACTGAGCGCTTAATTTTCCCAACCCCCAACCTTGTTGGCTTGATTCATAGATCCCAAGCTCGATGGCTGGGGAAGATATGCTTAACACTACGGGAGTTTTATCTTTCACTTTCTCTCGACTGAATTCGTCAAGGATCACACCCGAGACCGGCGCTGCACTTGGGCCTCGCCTGGGCAGACTTTCGCTGCAACGATTAGTTGGACAATCACTTCCTTCTCCTCAATCTCACGAATCGGATATACATAACACCTCTGAAATCGAGATCCCTACGCCTAATCTCTGGGCATATACGTCGCGTGGCGTTGTCCCGCACTTGACCAAAGATAATGTTGCCAGATCAAGCTCAATCAAAGGCTTACACATTCCTCTTGAATCCTAGTAAGTTCATCGCAGCTCTTAGCCCCTCGACAATAATCTCGTTCCCGGTCTCTCTAATGGATACATTTAATAAAGAAGCTTAGAAACAAACCCACCGATCCCAACACTTTTCCCTGGCCCTTTACCTCTGCATTCTTTCCATGGTTATGATCCAAGCCAAATGATCGTCTCGCTAGGTCTTCGGGACCCAAACGATGCACAAGTGCTCCGCGCCAATGGTCAGAACTATGTCATCGCGCAGTGTGTGAGGGGAAGCAAGCAGGTTTGTTCGTCCAATCATTTACCTCGACGAATGCTAATCCACAGTCCCTTAGGTTGTTCCTAAAGATTTCCATCAATGGGCCACAAAGCTGCAGCCAGATGTGCTCTTTGCGCTTCCGGATATCCCATCTACCTCTGCTCCCTTCTCTCAAAAACGCATGACCAAATCCAACGAGCGAACCCTGCGTTGGCTGACTGACCTCACTATTTCCCGTCAAAGCGAAAATCTTGGCTCCAAAACCTCTCCAACCACTTCAGGACCTTCTGAGGCGCCGACCCCGGCTGTGTTTGTCCACCTTGTCGGCGGCGCAGTTGAAGCTGCCCGGGACGCGTTCTCTGAAAGTCTACTCGAACCACTAATAGGACACGATGCAGACTTGCTTCCACACCTCGGCTCCATCGATGATGCGGTTGATGGATATGTCCTTGACCTTGTACCCGTCCGTCTTGCCTCCGCTCCCATTTCCAATCCTGCCTCGCATGCCCGCGCCCCCACCCCTCCCGATGCGCTGATTCCTCTCATGCAATCCTCTCTACGCTACCTCCCCGAACGCAAGCCTAGTCTTGTCACCGGTGTATCGACACCACACGAGGTTCTGCGTCTAGTTTCAAGTGTCGGTGTGGATATCTTCGACTCGTTCTGGGCACAGCGAGCAGCTGATCACGGTATCGCTTTGGATTTCCGATTTCCTTTGAAGTCTCCGGTTTCAGGCGAAACCTCCGAAGTGATGGAACCTAACGCTGGAGTTATCAACCTGTATGATGAGAAATATGCTATGGATTTCCGCCGCTTGAGCGAGTGCTTTGAGACGCCTTCCGAGGTGCATCAAAAGCAGAACAATGCTGACGAAAGTCGACTTGTTTGCGACTGCTTAGCCTGCTCCCCGGATCTTGTTTCGGCACCCCTAACCCACGGCTCCCTGGATCGCACTGCCAATCCTCCTGCTTCCCCGTCTCCTGTGCCACCAACACCTCATTTCACTCGTGCATATATACATCATCTGTTGCACACGCACGAAATGTCTGCACACAGCTTCCTGGCTGCACATAACTTTGCTGTGCTCAGTGCGTTCTTTGGGGGCATCCGTGAGGTTTTGGCGAAACAGGCACTTGACAACCCAGGTGTGGAAGGAACGACGCTCCTCGAGATAGAAATCGAGCGCTTCGAGCGAGCCTACGATGAACGACTCCTTTGGGGTAGTGAGTCGTCAGGGGTGAGCGACGGCACGACTGTGGTTGGAATTTTGGAGGAGGGTGAGAGACGCTGGAAGGAGGTTGAAGATTTGAGGGGGAAGGGGCGATTGAAGCGGGAAAAGGAGGCTGCTGCCGCTGCTGCTTTTGCCTCGACTGAAGCAGAGGAATCCTAGGCTGCCTCGACACCGCACGTTGCAGCGGGTCACGCCAGTTTTGTTTATCGAGTAGCTGGAGGCCAGGGATGATCTTAAATCTGATCGTTTATAGCAACCCTACCATGTACGAAATATTGCCCACAAATTCTTCAAGTCCCTACGACCTTAAGCTTTGTACGTGGTCGTGTTCAAGGTTGAGGCGGTGCTTGACAGGTTTGTTCGAACACTCGTCACCCATGTTGAGATGAAGCCCAGTTGGTGGCGAGGAGTATTCAAGGGTACCGTTCTGTTACTTCTATCTTCTTCCGTGGTAGGTAATTCTCATCAATACAAATGGTTGAACTCATTTGTAGCACGTCGTTCCCGCACGGAGGCCTTGGTTCAACAGCCTCTTGTCGATCAGATTGTTGCGACCGACTATGGACAGTTGATAGAGGCCAGTTTAGAACCCCGATGCATCACGCGTATGCACTTCTGCGCTTTTCTTTTGCTATATTCTGATAACTGTCCGGAACCAGTGTTATCCCATGTCGAACCACAGGCGCGTTTCATTCATCCATCGTCACCAGCCCCAATCGACCCGCCAGACACCTCTTTTCTCGGCGATAATACTTCCCAGGGGAAGGAAGGTACGCTGCTCTGCTGCTCTATCCTCTTTTATGCATCACTGTCTTAACTGATTCACCCACCGCTGCCAGTCTGGAAGATAAACTCTGACTTCATCAATTCCCTCCCGTCTGAGCTGTTATTAGACATCTTCGGCACCGCAACCGAAATAACATCAGACTACTTCTCGCACGAGCATCGAGGAACCTTTATGAGGACCTGGAGATGCCTCCTGCTCACATGCCATCATTGGCATGCCGAGGTGATGGATGATCCTCGTCTGTGGGCTCGCATTCTTTTGTTTGATGACCCTCGTCCGACCCTCGACATGCTTCAAATATTTCTGGACCGCTCGAAACAGGCCGACCTCAAACTCTACGTTCGCCTCCTTGGGTCAACCCCACAACCAGCCACCATAGGTGCATTTCACTCCCGTATTCACGACCATTCTTCTCGCTTGCGCCTAATCCATTTCTCTGCTCGTCATAACCTCGATTTCTTCCCTCTCCCTTACCCAACGCCTAGGCTACAAGAGCTTCGGCTGTTTACTCCCGTCATCGGAAAGACTCAGAAGCCAGAACACATACTCTTTTCCACAAGCCCTCTCCGCTCGTATCGCCTTGGGTGGATCCAGCCAGATCCTTTCCATATGATTGATCCTTCGAACCTGGAATTCCTTTCTTTCGATACGAACAACGCCTGGAAGCACCCTCTTTCTACCCAGTTTTTGCACCAATTGTGCAACCTCAAGGTGCTGATACTACCCCGCAGAGCTATGCTACTTCTCCCACGGGAACTCAGTGCCCTCCCGGACGATCCGTTCGACTTCCCGGCCCTCGAACAACTCATTCTAAGAGACCCGTGTTGGACAGTCGGTCTACACTTTGCGATTCTTCCGAATCTCCGAAGTCTTGTAGTGATCCAAGGAAGAAAGTTTTACACTCCGGGAAACTTGCAAACATGGCCTATCATGCCCTCATTGCGCATCCTCGTCGTAGACCACCCAAATGCTGCGGATTTCATCCCTACCTTTCGTACCAGCCCTTCCCTCCACACAATTCACATCCAGTATGAACATGGATTGGTCAAATTGATTCAATCACTCCTCATGTCCGAGTTGGACTCTTGTTCAAACCGCGAAGTTGAGAGACTAACACCAAATCTGCACTCTCTGCGCCTCTATCCTACTTTGGAATCATGGGCAGGAGAATCTGCGCGCCCTGCCTCTGATGTCCTTGGTGCCGTAATGGCGTCATTAGACATGCTCCTGGACCAACGGCCAGCTCTTGAGGTGGAAATTGCCCTCCCAGTTACGGAGGAAGATTGGGATTATGATGGCGGATATTGGGAGGGCCAATGGACTGAAGAGAATCTCTTAGAGTATACACAAGGGATGAAGGCGCTTCGTAACTCTTCTCGTGTCATCCTAGTGGAGGATGTCCCCTTTGCCGATTCTTTGGATATAGCCCGTCGGGTTCATATTGATTAATATTTGGTATGACTATCTCTTACTCTAACTCCCTTATACATATATTGGGGTGAATAGCTATTCCAGAGTTGCTGTACCCAAAATATAATTCAAATGAGGGACCAAGCAAGGTACGATGTCACAACGTCAGCACCTGTGACGATTTTCTTGGGTGGAGTCTCCACCAGACAAAGCTCTAGTTTTCAGCGTGGGCCGCCAATTCGCCAACCCAGCTATCCGTCTTTCATGTTTTGATGTGCGAAGATGCTGAGATCACTCCATTCGTTAGATACATACTGCCCGCTCTCTTCGCTCTATGATCGCTTCCTTTTCTCTTGGCCAGCAGGCAAAACCCGAGATAAATTGCCTCTAAAGATATTTCAACGACGACTTTCACTTAAAAAAGCGTCGATAGCGGGTCTTTGTGACCCTAACCTAACCTCGTAGTTGCGGGCTCACCTGATCGCGATCTCTCCCCAACGGTCTCGCATGGTCGTCCATCCACTACTTTCTTTTTGGAATGAAATATCGAACAGCATATACTCCGTGATTCGCGGTGTGCCAACAAATGCCTTGGCTGCCTAGGCTTTTCACCAATGCGGGTCAAGGCGTTGAGGGCAATGCAAGTTTGGAATTAGTGCCCGGATATACCCACGAAGATCACGGCCGGACGCCCATCTCCTTTTCATTCTCTCGCGGTCTGGATTACCTCTCTATACCCTCACGCACTTTCTTTCAGCGGCTGGTCCCACGCCAGGGTCTTCAAGGCGGAGAAACGTTGTCAACCTTACGCGCAGCCAAGCCTCAACCTAGGTCAATGTTGTCAGCTTTCTTGCCGAGGCTTCATACAACATGGGAGTGGGTCAAATCTAGTTGTGGGTACTCCTCATTATCGGTCGGCAATAGGAGTCTCCACGGGATCTCATCATCCTGGCACTCAATGCCTTTGGAGGCGTTCCAGGGCACCGGTTAGTGTGAGGGGCTGACGCTGCAAGTTCCGCTTCAACATATATACTGTGCTTGCAGGGATGACATTGTTAGCCAAAGCCCCCTCCACCGGCCAACATGGCGCTCCGCGCGGCTAATGCTTTGAAGGCGGCTGCGATCCCACTCAC
Organism: Clavulina sp. PMI_390; assembly: GCA_015039315.1. NCBI lineage: Eukaryota > Fungi > Basidiomycota > Agaricomycetes > Cantharellales > Hydnaceae > Clavulina > Clavulina sp. PMI_390. The sequence goes on from WIDE01000034.1 coordinate 27,749, forward strand.
GACCACCTCGATCCCGTCTAGTGCTTTGTCAACAAGCACAGTCCCCACTCTGCTTCGCTTCAATCCTGACCCACAACGCTGGGACTTCTCGCCGTGGGTCAATCGACTTGAAGCTCTTCTCACTTTCTCCGAATCTTCGTTTGAGCTCGGAACTGGAAATGCTCTGACAGCGCCCCGAGGGAAATTGCCCGTAGTACGGCTTCAAGAAGGATCAAAGAGCGAAATCATTCCCGACTCGCTGCATGCATATCAGGAGCTCGTGAAACGCGGCGTGGTGCGAGAACTTGATGTTGGACTAAGTCCTGAAGAGATTGCGAAGTCACGAGCCATTCAGAGTATTGTGGAAGAGATATTCCTATTACTAGCAAAGGAGGGGTACGCTTACATGTCGTTGCAACGTTTTAATGATTTTCCTTTTCTTATCTCCCTTTATCTATGACCATGCTGAAATTTGCGTTTCATTATTCAGGTGGATAGATCAATACTACATTGCTCGCGACAATGTCGTCTTATCAAGGATGCCCTTTCCCATACGAGCCGCGGTAGGCTACTATGTGTGGCGAAACGTGAGCTTCGTTCCTAAACATTGTTTGTAATCAATAAGGCTCACGGAATTGCACCCACACGGTCTCCTCGAACCCAGATGTCAAATCGATGCCGATTATCCGGTTTGAAGCAAAGGACAGACGCAGAAATTGACGACTTAAGACAGACGGGAGTCGACGCACTAGCGACTTGGGTTGGAAGCAATAAGCACATCCTTGGAGGCAACTCTCCCACCCGAGCGGATGCTGCGGTATTTGGATATGTCGCCTCGGTCTATGTAAACCCTCAGTAAGCGCTTTCATCTCGAGTTCCCGAGCCTGTCATAAGATTTCACGAACATGTCTTTTTTCCTTCGACAGTTGGTTCCCAAAACTCACCACTGCTGTAAAGGCACATCCCAATCTTCTGACCTACACAGAAGGGCTTCGAAAAACTTGGTACCCGAATCGGCCAAGCTTTATGTGATCTTTTCACCCAATTTGTGCCTGGGCGTATCATTATTGTGCCGGCCGTGTCCCCCTTAGTTATTATCTACTTTACAACTTGAACCACAATTCTTTTCCTCCGCTTCAATTACGTATAAATGGACACTAGCTGCTTGTGCTATTATTACCTGCATGTTTCATGACGATCCATTGTGGATTTTAAGTCTGAGTGTACGATTGTGTACTCAAGTCAGTGTCTGTTTACAACCTCGCGAACCGCTTGTTGAACGGCTTGCTATTCCTCCCCTACGATTATTCCAAACCTATTCGCGAGCTAGCTCGCCTTTCGCTCCCAAGCAGAGCGATCCCTGTTTTTTGTGAGACTCCTCAGCGCGATTCTGGTTTAACCTAACCACTCACTTGTACACGCTCAGTTTACCACGTTTTAGGACCCAGCGCACCTTCTTCAGCACATAACCAGCAAACTCGGTAACTTCGACAACACTCTCTGGCAACAAGCTAACGACAGCTTTTCAGCAACCTTTACGACTTCACGATGGCAACCATAACCGGCGCAACACCTCTTCAACCCCTCCCCTCCTGGATGAGCTGGGTTCCCTTGACCGTCACAGTACCAGGCGGCGGGTTATCTCTCTCATACAGCATAGTAAACCTTCCACTAACTTACTATGGGCCCTCGGTGAGTGCATCTTCGTGTAACCTCTGGGCGCCTCAGAGGGTGCTAATCCTATGGCTGAATTAGATCCCACTGGGAACTGGGCCTTGGACATACGGAGGCCTCACTTCACCTGCCTCAACCGCAGCTTCGACCTCACCAACCACATCTCTTCAGCCATCAACGACAACTTCCCAGGTAACCTCCATTTCTTCCCCTTCCTCTTCTATCACATCCTCTCCTAGCGAAACATTCCTATCGACCTCGTCAACCCCGACATCAGCTTCTTCTTCCTCTATTTCCCTCCAGTCATCCTCTCTCCTCTCAACTTCATCATCATCCCTGTCCACCATCACATCTGCTCCATCCACCACCCCATCGACAGCTACAGCAACTTCTACCTCATCTTCCTCATCAAACACTACTATTCCGCCCATTGTCGGGACCGGCCACCACCTGTCTCATGGTGCGCTGGCTGGAATCATTGTAGCCGCGGCGCTCGTGCTCATGGCCCTGCTTCTTGCTGTCTTCCTCTTCCTTCGCGATCGGCGGTCAAGGCGCGAGGCACACGCTTCTGGCGGAATCATCGGTGACTCCTCCTGGGGTAATGAAGATACCGAATGGCAAATCGTCAATGCAGACAGCTCCGGCCCCTCAGGCCCTTCAGGAAATAGCGCACCTTCTGGTGAGGGGCGCAACCAGACATCTGTGCTGGGTTCTGGCCGCAGTCGTCAAAGCGGGCCACCAGAGGCTGTGTTGTTCGATACTGAGCTTCCTGAGGAGGAAGGTGATATTGAAAATCAACTCTCACGGCATTCAAGCATCTACATCGCGATTCCAACCTCCAACGTACCGCCAGTCGAGCCAGAGCAACCTCCCGTATGGGCTCCATGGAGGCAAGGCTCTGTCCACTCATATCGCGACCTTCCTGCTGGTGATGCTGCAGATGCCATGGTGGATCGTCCTTCACCGCCAATGAGCCCCCGTTCCGTAGACTTTAGTGAAGGTCACAATAGCGATGTAGAGCAAGACACTCTCCTTCATCCTGCTGCTGTTTCTGCTGCCGCTGCTGGTATGGGTACTTCAGCCTATGACCCCCTTCAATCTTCAATAAACGACGGATTCACGCGAAACCGAATTGTCGAACGCGCGCACGAGGCTGTCGCTCAGCGGAGGCTGCGCCAGCGCCCGGGCTACGTACCTGGTGCTGCAGGGTTCTTCCAGTTCGTGCGGAACAGCTGGGCTTCTTCGTGGCGTGGTCCTCGGACCCCTGGGCCTAGCACTGACGACCTTGACGCGGGATTCCGACCACGGTCCGAGAAATCCCAACCTGGCTCAAAGGCCTCGAGCCGTTCAGGTCGCGCAGCATCGGCCAGGCAAGCGGCTTCTCAACGCTCTCGCCAGACCCAGCGGTCTCAGCGCTCTCATCCGTCATCCGAGAAAAGCGAAAAGAGTCAGCTCATCGAACATTCTCCTGAGGACGATCAAAATGGCACCGATGAAAGCCCCCCGACTCCACACAGCTCACAATTCCCCGCACCACCTCCAACCCATCTTGAGGCGCATGCGCTTGTGCGTCAACGGTCTCAATCGTCCGATATGATGCGTCAGTCGTCATTGGATCGTCAATTCCGAACCATGTCCTCATACTCGGTTGGTGGTGGCTCCATCTCATCCGGAAACACTGTATACTTTGATGCGTTAGATGCTCCGCCATTACCTAGCCCCCTCTCCCCTCTTCTGACCCAAAACCGCTCCCAACTGTCTCTGAGACTGGTTCCTCCCTCCCAATCGTTTGGTCGAAATTACCCCCATTCGCCTGAGGTCGCCGGTCTCGACCTTGCAGAGTTTGGAGAGCTTTCCTCTCTAGGCTCAGAACTACTACCGCCCCGTCCTTTGCGCGAGTTTTATAGCTCATCACCTCGGCATTCTCCTCGTCCTCCGGGATCAGCTGTCTCCCAAGGGTCATCGTTGAGGTCATTGGCTTGGCAGGCTGGCGACGCCCTTGATGACCCTCCCCCCGAGCCCTCTGCCTCTATCGACCGTCGAGGCCAGATATTCCACCCCCCTATCCCTGCCTCGCCGCCGCCTTCATATAGCGAAAGGCATCCTCCCCCGCCTGGGCTCGAAGAGTACAACACGATCCAAGTGCCAGCCTTCAACCGGATGGGAAGCTTTATGAGTCACGAAACTGGCGCCTTTGGCGATGCCCTCGAGGAGGAACCTCCAAGTGCCGGAAGTCAGTGGAGAAGGATCACGGGAGCAGATGATGACCTTCCTTTCGGTGACCGATCCGTTCCCCCAGTCCTCGTTACCACCCATTTCAGACAGACCACCCAGTCCAGCGTAAGTCAATGACTGTCTCCTGATTTTCAAGCAGCGAATTCACCACGACGCTTTGTTATGCTTAGTCGATCCCTCGTCCCACTATTGCATCCTCCCAAATGGCCTCCTTCCACTCGGGGCCGCTCGTAGTTCAGAGCGCTGCAAATTCTCCCAATGGCTCTCGTTCGAGCCGCGCTCCCAGCAGTATCCATGCACCGCCGCCGTCCCAATTCCCTCCAACGCGTTCGTCCTCACGTTCGAACCAAACCGGCAGTAGCCATAGTTCTCGAGCAAGTGTAGCTCGTGGTGCTCGGTTCATGCGAGGATCAACAAGCGCGAACACGTTTGGGCAGAGAGGCTGGCGGTCACCGTCACCTCCGCTTCCACTCGTATCCCCCGTTTCGCCTCGGGAATCGGACTCGCCCTTACACGTGGTAGAGTCGGGATTGGAGATGCCTCGCTCGCCATCTCCCGCCGCGAGCGTAGGTGGAGCGAGTGTTCGGCTTGTTCAGCAGACACCTTCTCGGGCTACTAGTATCCATAGCTTTGGTGTCGCACTATGATTGAGCTCTTGGGACTTGGGATTTATTCCTATTTTATCTATTCTTCATGTTACTCCGTCTATCGTACTAGCTTCTGTACTGCTTGCTCTGCTTCGTATCCTTGCTATCGTACGATGATTGAGATGTTTTTTTGAACTGAAAAGTGCGAATATGGCTGAGTGTTGAGTGGCAATGTGAGGACCTCTTTGAGCTTGAACATGTGGGAACAGCCTTTAACACCATGAAAAGTATCGCTCTTCACAGGAACCAACGTGGTCCTCGTAACCAATGCCTGGAGAGAACAGAAGAGAATCTGAGATCATGACGGTGGCGCCAAGTCCGACCTGTCCTCACTTGGTATATCACGAAGCGGTCCACCGCACAATAGCATTTGATTTCGACACTCATGCAGTACTGCGTCGCGTTGCATTACGAAGTGGCCATCCCTCGCTGGGCATTTGGTTCTAGTCCCAATTTTGTGTTTTCCAGATTGCACCAAAGTCGCTACTGCGGTCACATTAGCGAGGGTAGCAGTAGCTGAGGCTACAAGCTATGTGGTGATAACACGATTTGAACAATTGAATGATACATGAGCAGTGATAAAAGAAATTGCGCAGAGATTAGAAGTTGGGGGAGATATGATGTACGATTACTAAGGTTGCAGTAGAGTAAGTCTTGGTGAATGAAAATTGGGGGCTATGGTCGAGGGCAGATATGTGGATACGAGAGGTAAGATGCATATAGAGGGGGTGGAGAGGTGAAGGGGTAGTATTATACGGGTAGTTCCTCTCTATAGAAATTCACTTAGCGCAGCAACGTGTGCTTCGCGCCTTTTTACAAGATCAGCGTGCAGCATGACTACTTTTATCTCAGCTTCCACCTTGAGAGGAAGTTAGAACTGGAGAGCATAAGAAAATTGGTGGCACCCACCTTGAGTAGTTTATCGGGATGCCACATTCTGGTAGTCATGCTCTCCAGGTGGATGTACAGTGTAGACACTGAATCGCATGCGAGTAGTTCAGCTTCATTCATCTTGAGCATGGCGAGAGCGACGCGGAATAGGACGTCCATGCCCTCGAGAAACAGAACGTCCCAGACTCGGAAGAGGGTCTAAATAGCCCCTGGTCAGCACGAAGGTCTCTAAGGGCGAAATGCGGTACAAACACTCACGTCAACAGGGAGACAGTCCGTAAACAATGATAAAAACCACGAGAAGCAAATGGCAGCTAGATCAACGCCTAGGTCCTGGAGATGGTTATATAGCTTTGGTAACCGTTCTTGCACGAAGTCGAGTAGCACGAGCGGGCACGCTCTTGAGACAAGAAGAGAAGACCCAAAGAACTCGGTCGGAAGAAGATGCTCCATAACGCACACCAGCATCCAGAATGCATCTTCCTCATTTGCATAAACCAAGAGCAACGTTGATGCAATAAGATTCATTCCCTAGAGCACCAAATCATTGTTATTGAAGCCACCGAGGAGATAAGAAGGGGTGATAATTGCTTACCTGGCAATATCCTACTTCAGGGTTACGACTAGGTAGACGGGAAGAGCATTTACCAGAGTTAGTGAGATGACATAAAGTCCGGAAACGTATCACGGACCGACTATAGGCCTGCAGGACCCTCCGAAGCTTCGCAACTCCGATACCGTCACCGCCGAAGAAAACATTAGTTGGCACTGAAAAATAACAGGCGAGGGTTCATCAGCAACGATCTAAGCACCCACAATCGGAAAACTGACTGGTCCGTTTAACGTCTTTCTCGATATCCGCCATGACGGTACTTTCTTTGTTTCCGTTTGCCTTCTTTTCCTTCTCGACTTGGGCTAAGAGCTCGCCAAATGCGCCAGGTTCTCCCACCTCAGCCATTCCTAAACACTCTCCCCATACCTTCCCACGATACACGAGTGGGACACCCTTCCTGACAAGCTTCACAAACTCTTTGAATTCCTCTCGCGGGGCGCCTGACCCCGAAAGGGAAAAGCCCTGTTGCGACATTCCAATGAAGCCATAACCAGATGTGAGTTGCGTTTCTTCGTCCGTGGTTGATAGATCTTGTGTGGGATCAATAGAAGGATTCCGTGCAGTAAAACCGCTGAGAATGGCAGATGCCGGGTTGTAGAACATTGAAGCAGCTCCTCCGCCTGAACTGGCACTTCCTCCTGTTGTAGAGGTACCGAGCGCCCGCCGGCGTTTCTTGAGGAAAGCGTCCCACTCGGTTCGCTGCGAGGCTTGCTGGCGATCGTGCATGTCTGTTAACTGGTGGAGGAGTAGTTCAACGGTTCCACGCGTAGGACGAGTGGGGATGGGGGCAGAAGGAACGGAAGAGTGGACCACGGGGGCTAAAGGAGGGGTTGTAGCGGAAGTGTTGGGTGATGAAATGGCGTCTAAGATTACCCGTGTCGTTGGTGTAGGGTCGTCCGATAGCGGGTTCTCATCTGTCGTGTCAAGTACTGCTGCAGTCGTCGAAGTCGAGGTACCAGCTCCACCTCCGGTACTGGACCCAAAGGTAAGAGATGCGCTCATTGGTGATACAAGATCTGCGACGCTGGCTGATAACACTTGGGTTGACACACTGAGCTTTGCTGGCGTAGGTGTTAAGGGTGGGAGAGCGGTTGTTGATCTAGATCTATTCCTCCCTCCAGTATTGTTTCGCCGAGAAGAAGGGGGCAGATCGTTGAGCGAGCCGACGGAAAGAGCCATAGAGCTCATGTTAGGGGAATGGGAGGGTGATGAAGACTGCGGGCGAACGAGGGTGGATGGCTCTTTGGCGTCATCATCATCGAGTTCCGAGTCATGCTCTTCCATAATGGGCCGCTCAGAGGCAGGGCCGCTATCTGCGGGAACGATAATCTCCGTAGCGCTGGCGTCTCCTCCCTCTTTTAACCTCTTAGAGCTCTCTGCCAACCAGCGCTGATCCTCTTCTGCATCTCGTTCCCGGTCGCGGTCTGCGATACGAAGACCGGTGAGGCTAGCAGGCGCTGTGCTTGAGGCAGCTTGTGCTTTGAGGAGAAGGTTGATGTCGTATTGTGATATATCCTGTGACAAAAGATAGTAGGGATCAGGAAAGAACAAGGTCAGGATAGAAACATAGAGTGTCAAGCATGATCCAGAAAGGGAAAGAAACTGCTCGCGCACATAAATGAACCCATAGCGATCCGTTAATGGCTCATTTCCTTCATCCTCTCCCCCTCGAGGCGCAAACCTTGACGCTCCTACTCCGGCCCTTCGTATCCCACTCTCTCCATCGCCCTCAGAGCCCCCAAACCGGCTCCCCACTGTGTAATATGGTAATACGGGCTTGAAGTCCTTCGACCCCAGCAAAGAGCCGTGCAGTCTATTCCCATTAGTAGTAGTGCCGCCGATGTCCTCAGATGGATCTACACCTGCACTCGCGCTTGCATTGGGATCGCTTGGGCGGGGACGAGCGAGAAGAAGTGTAGGTGGGCGAGCGAGCTCTGGTATGATGGATTCGAGCTCCACGCCGCCTCGTGCTCCCGTGCTAGGTGTGGGTTGGACAGTGAGCGGGTCGGTGACGAGCATAGACGATTTCAACCCAGTGGAAGCGCTAGCATTGGTATTGCTTGTAGTCGAAGCGGGATCGACGTTTGTAGGGTTTGGAGCTGACGAGGAAGAGTTGTTCGTGCTTGACGAGCTTCCCCGTGTGAGCGAGGGCATGAATCCTCGGGCGGCAAGTCGTCCAATCGTGGCTGCACCCGCTACGAAAACGGAGCCACTACGTTGGGAAGGCTGAGAGTGCGATTGGGAGCGGTGCTTTCCTCGTGAGGTAGAGGCAGATGCAGTGGAGGCATCCAGCACCTGTCCAAGCGATGCTGTGGCTTCCATTGCAGAAACTTTTGTATTATTGTTCGTGTTGGCAGCGCTCCCACTTTCGATCTCCGCGCCAGCCGACACACCAGACTCTCTTGTCTCGGCGCTAGGGCTTCTGAGCCCCATCAAACTTGGTGGTTTGCTCAACCTGCCTCTTCCGCTCCTCCCATAACCTGAACTAGTGTCTAAGCTTACGCCCTCATCCCTGGCTCTCCGGACCAGATCCATCGCGAGCTCCCTAACAAGTGGAGAGCTTGTGTTCGCATTGTTGATGAGGATGGAGCCGGGCGAAGACGCAATCATAATCCGCGTGGCGGTCACAATAGCTCGGAGTGCAGGCGAGGGGAGGGAAGGGCGTGTTGGTTCAGGAGGTGAAGTATCGATCAAACTCCGGTCTTGCGAGCGGGAAGCACGGGAATGAACGGAGAGAGTTTCAAGGTGATCTGGGTTAGGGTTCAAATTTTGATTTCCCTGGACCGTTTCGTTATCCTTCGAGGCGTTGGTTGAGGAGACATCCGGCTGCTCACTTTCTCTTGATGTAGCGCCCTCTAGTTGCCCCTGGCTAGCGTTCGAGTCGCGCGATTGAGAATAGGTCGGCGGTGCTACGGCAGGAGAAAGTGGTGCACTGGTTGTGCTCGAGACCGAGCCAACCCTCTTTCGTCCAGAAGCGCTAGCTTTGATAGTAGCCTGGTTGGTATGAGAGTGCCCGCGGATAGTCCCACCCGCTCCAGAGCCAGCGAATATCCTGAATACTGAAGAACGGATTGTACTTGGCTGAGGCTGTGGAGCTCGCTTGGCATCGCCTTCTTCATCTTCGTCCTCTTCTGCAACAGAGCCGATAGGGAACGAGCGCGTACTGAGCGCCGCACCACTCTTGGATGATTTCCACGAGCGTACGCTCATCGTATCTGCATGGTCATCGTCATGATCACCTTCGTCATCCTCTTCTTCCTCTTCTTCTGGTACTGCAATCGTCGGCGCAGAGAACTGGCTTGACGGGGAGCCCCCAGTGCCTGCGGCACTGTTAGCGGCACCATTATGTGAAGTGAGGCTCTGAGTGCGTGAACGACTCCCGCCACCTATGCGCCACATCCAGTCGCTGATAGCTGTGCGGCTTGAGCGACTGTTGCCTCCGTTGCCAGTTTCAGAAGACGCACTGACAATGCTTGATGCGTCATCAGTAGCATGGAAATTGTCGTGGGCGGATGTCGAGGAGGGAGATATGCTATTGTGAATATTATGGTTGGTATGGGTATTTGCGCGACGTGTGGATGAGGACGGGACATGGATGGTGATGGGTCTAGAAGCAGTCTGAGAGGAGCTAGATGGGTGAATGGATGGGAAAGGGGCGGTAGTACTTGTTGCAGTAGTAGAGGCAGGTGGAGGGTTTGATGCGGCAGTGGAGCTGAAGGTGGACATGGTAGGCGAGGGAGGAGTGAACGTGTCCTCCATCGCTTCGTTGAGGGAGTCGTTGAGGGTCTAATGCATTTAATGATAAGTCAGGAAAAGAAGGGGTGCTTTGATGGCATCAATGAAGGATGAGAAAGCATGCATACATGTTCGACGGCGTCATTTAGCGCATCTCCGTTGACACGGACTGCCAAAACTTCCTCGACGTCTTCACTAAACACGGTCTCCAGGACATTCCGTGCGACTTGTTTCCCTTTGTCATCGAGCTCCCACATCATTTTCTTTACTCTGGCCCTGGCCCGTTGCTCCTTTCCGATCTCTCTCGAACGAACTGCCAGTAGCTCTGTGTTGCGGATTTGGGCGTCATCGAGAGCCCGCGAGACGAGACGGAGAGCATCACGAAGGGTATTCGGAGTAGTCAAGATAGCATCAATGGAAGCATCATCGAGGGAGTACCAGGGAGTTTTGAGAATGTCTTCGGGGCTTGTATTGGAATCTAGATCGCCCGGGTTTGAGCTGTTACCACGGACAGAGGGAACGAGGCCATCGGAGATATCGTCCGGTGGGAAGAGGGGCGGCCGAGGGCGAGAACGAGGGCTCCTCGGGGTGGCTAGTGTATGCACATCATTGCTATCGGCGGGAGGGTTCGAGGCTGGCTCAGGGTGGAATGCATTCGCATTGACGACGCGAGCATCTGCCTCGCGTTTGAGGTCAAAGTAGTTGGTAGTTGGTCTCACGATGCTCTCATTCCAGTCCTTGGAGATTCGTGGTCGTCTTACATTCGTTGTTGGTTCTTCAGGGGAGAGTGGATGCAGGTGTGCCATCCAGAGAAGGGAAGGGGGGGTGTCAAGCCCGTGACAGCGGGTGACAGCCAACCAGGGCGACGCAGCGTTGCGTCACGGCGATCGTTGTCAACAGCGTTAGACGGGGGCAAGCTGCGCCAAACAAGGGCTTGGTCAATCTCCTGATCACGTGCTAGATTGGGTACCTTGGTCCATTCCATTTCTCCTCCTCGCCACCACCGTTCTCCTGACTGCCGCGTGGTGTGCTCGCCGGCCCCCAGGAGACACCCCGCACACATCCTGAGGCTCTATCCGTGCTCCCTGCGGATCTTAACTGATCTTTAGTCAACCTCCACCTTCGACCTCGAGACACTGAGCGGCCTCGGAGAGTGTGTTCGTGTCTGTAGATTCTAAACAAGATGGCAGAAATGCTCGGCAAATACCTTATCCTGAACGACATTGCTGAGGGCGCCTTGTCAGTCGTCGTTTCCTCTCTCTCCTCCCAGATCGACCGCTTGCTCAACTTTGTGTCTCTTTCTCTTTCCTGGACCGGTCTGGACCTTTCCAATACAACCTGCATCTTGTACCCACATATTCATTGGATTGTGGAACACTTATCTTCATTCAGCGGCAAGGTCAAACGTAAGCAACTTCTCCCTCGATCTATTCGTGTGTGTTTGTGTCTCATCCAGTCTCAATCTACTGTTTCTACCTCGCATCTCAAACGCTTTGATCCCCAATACTTTTCACCGGCATTCATTCCACCCCCATCCCACCACATCTGTGCAGTCGCTTTGCACGTCCTCACCGGACAACGAGTCGCTCTGAAATGCATCCGCAAGGCCACCGTCAACGCTCAGAATCCCAAAGCCAAAACTCGCGTGGCCCGCGAGATCGAGTATCTCAAGATGGTCAATCATCCCCATATCATCAAAATGTGCGTATCCATCGCCGTCATAGGGGTGATGACGAATGGCGCGCAAAGAGAGCTGCACGTCCATGTCGCGTGGCTTCTATGATCGTGCGGCCACTACCGCCCGCCATCCCTGTGTTATCCATCCCCAACCCTATTGAAATTCCCCTCTCTTCATTCATCTGCTAGGTACGAAGTCATCAACACCCCCACAGAGGTCATCCTGGTCATGGAGGTCTGTTTATTCAGGTTACTTCCTATTCCGGTTGTATGCAACTAACATGCGCCTATCCCGTAATGCTTCCTATCAAACAGTACGCGCCCGGAGAACTCTTTCGCTACATCGTAGAACATCGATCAATATCTGAAGATACAGTTACGTATCGTTTTGTTCTTTCCACTAATGACTTTGCCCTGCCTCAGTCCCATCGTCCATTATGCCATTCGTCCAAGCACTATCTTGGCTTCTCTCTTTCCTTTCCCGGCCAATACCCCTTCATTTGCACTCGTTCCCACATCGTCCCTTTCCTCGCGATACCACGATCGTCTTTTTTTCACCAACTCCTTCCTGCCCTTTCATTGGGGCAATGCTCCCGTCCTCCTCTGCGTCCTGTTCCTGACTGACACTATCATGCTCTTTTGCTACGGTTCTCCTCCATCAACACGCACGCCTCCTCCTTAATTATGCCATCTCCGCGCTTGTCTGTGAATGTGGGGAAATGAACGGCGCCAACTCTACTCGCTCGACTTGTAAATCCTCGACACGCCATTCACATTCACTCCACATTTGATTGGCGAACGGGCTCGGTTTCCTCTTTCTTCAGGCCCGGCACTTCTTTCAGCAAATCATGTACGTGCGCCAAACCTGCCTCCACCCTTTTTCTATCGCACTCCCCATTTGTTTCTATTTATTTCGTCATCGATTGACTTATCGGCCGATCATTCGGTCTAGCCTCTCGCTCGTTCCTTCATTCATTTATTCTCGAGCAATGATTGGCTCATAAGAGATGCTTCGTTGGGTTCGGTCCCCTTCGCTGCAACTCATAATTTTCATAATGACGGCCTGCCCTGTCATGTCACCCCGATTCATTCTTCCTCGTGAGACATCGCCTTCACGTGTTGATAACCTGCTGATCTCCTGTACCTCTCTGCGGGCCCGCAAATTTTCTCCATTTCGTTTGGCCCGGCATTGCCTCTTATGCTCTATCTTTGACATGCTCACATTTCAATCTTTTAGGATGGCAATAGCATATCTACACTCTAAAGGAATTGTCCACCGAGACATCAAGGTGTGTTCTCAGTTTATATGACTTTTCACATCCGCTGACGACCTCGTACCATCAACTACTCCACTCTCAGCCCGAGAACGTTTTACTAGACGAGCACGACCACGACGTCAAATTAGCCGACTTGGGCTTGAGGTATGTTTGCTGAATCCATCGACTCTTAACGGCGTCTGATACTCGTTACCGTCTCTTCTTGTCGCATCCAGTAACGAGATGTCCGACGGAGACTTTTTGCGGACATGGTGTGGCTCCGCTAACTATGCCGCTCCCGAAGTTATATCAAATCTGCCATACCCTGGCCCCGAAATCGATGTATGGAGCGCAGGTGTCATGCTTTACCTGCTTGTGTGTGGTCGCTTGCCGTTTGAGGATGAGCATGCACCTACACTATACCAGAAGATCCAGTACGGGGTAAGTGATTCCTTCTTTTATTCTGCTCCAGAAAAGGATTGTTCGGGGAGGTCTCGATCAAAGGGAATTGGGAGGCGAACTAAGCTGTCCTTACCAAGGCAGGCATGAAATATGCTGACTCGAGTTGCCTAACCAAGGCGCCGCGCAATGCCCGCCACTTTTCCCTCCTCGATCGTTGGCATCAGCCTCGTGACCAGTATCTTGACTTCCCATCCTTGGTCACTCTTCGTTTACGGTCACCTTGGCCTCTGGAGACTTCGTTTGGCTATGATCTTATCATTAGGCACCTACTGATGTTTTCTTCTTCCCGCTCCCCATATTTCCATTCTTCTTTGCAACCCTCTCCCCCCACTTGTGATATCTGATCACAGGTGTACGACCTTCCCAAATGGATCCCGCCTGATACGCACTTCCTAATCTCGCGCATGTTGATCGTCGATCCCATCAAACGCATCACTGTTCCAGAGATCCTCGCGCACCCTTGGACTCGCCGCGGGATGAAGACATACATGTATGAGACGACGCTGCAGGCTGCCCCTAGTCTTGTCGGCACAGTAACTAGCATGTTGAAGAAGGTGGAGGAGGAAACGGAAGTGGAGGGGTTGGGTGTGCTGGACGAAGGCGTGACAAAGGAGTTGGCGATATTGTTGGGCGTTGTGAGTCTCTCATAATCCTCTTCTCAATGGTATTTTATTGTCCGCTGCTGACTTATGGATCAATATACTCCTCGCTCTCCCGGGAATCGCTGACAGCAACCCCCTGATGTTGTCCGAGCACTTTCAATGGGGACTGATAATGCGGTCAAGGTAGCCTATATGATCATCATGGATCGGGAGAGAGCTGGTCGCGAGAGTAAGTGGGCCTTTCCGCTTGCTATTGCAGGACCACCTAATGACGTGTTCGCTTCTGCCTTGTGCCAATCCAGTGACACCGATTGATCAACGACCTGATGGTGATAAGAAGACAAAGCAGTTTTTGCAGCTTGCCCGGGCTGTGGTATGTGTTTCGTTCTTGTGTGCTGCATCTCATAGGACAGCGTTTCTCGAGCGTGCATAACCTTTGTACGATCCCAGATCCCGACCCGCACTACTTTGGTCGTAGAAGGCGGTCCTATGGACACTACTGTCCCTGTAACCTCAATACTAAGCGAAGAGCCCGCTCCTGACCCCGACGAAGAGGAGCTAGACGCAGAAGAAGAAGAGGAGATGCTGGACGAGGTGGAAATCGATTTCTCTCACTTCACACTAATCGAATCATCCCTTCCTGGCGACCGACGAAGTGGAACACCTGGCAGCGACGTCTTGATTGACTCTGTGGGCAGACAGCATACCCTTGACTCGTACAAAATTGACCGTGCTCGTCGTGGGCGAACTGGCGAACGCACAGGGTTCACATCTGGAGGAGCCACCAACGTCGCAGCTGCATCCACTGCCACGGGGACGGTTGCCGGGTTTGCTGATGCGATCTCTGGCATGCCCTCGATGCCGTCGCCGCCCATTCCACCTCTGTCATCAACGGCGCGACCCACTCTACCCCACGTCCCAACTGGTATCCCCGTCAAGCCCCCACGCTGGAACTTTGGGATACGCTCTAGCAGCCCACCTATGGAGGTCATGTGCGAGCTGTACAAGGCTATCAAACATCTGGGCGCTGAATGGCGCGAGAAGGATCATCCATGGAGTTTCGTTGCACTGCCATACCCACCAATGGACCACGACGATATCACGCCCGCAACGGACATCTTCTTTGTACAGACGCGGTGGAAGTTAAGGGGTCATTCGGTTTGTATCTAGTTTGCTATCCATCGCCCAGCATTTTACTGACAAGAATGATTCCGTTCATCATGATTCCTAGGTACGAGTGGATATCCAGTTATATGAGGTACATGCGTCAAACTATCTTCTCGATTTCCGAAATGTTGGACACGTGCCATTGAGCGAGGTGGCTGCGATGGAAGACATGGATGGCAATGGCATCATGGAGCCCGAGCACCCTACAACGGTTGACGCTCGGTACCATGTTACGAACCCTCACCTATTCTTGGAGATCTCCACCCGGTTGATCGCGCACTTGGCCGAGGGAGCATAGCATTCCTCAGCTATCCTGTTCTCTCCGAATTTTTGCTTGCTTGCTTTCTACCACTTGTTCAGTTCTTCGTGCTACTGCATCCACTCGCTCGTTCTGGGGACCACGTTGTAGTGCCACCTCTCATACCCTGGTTCCCTTTAATCCCTTCTTCCTTTTCACCCTGTTCCTTTGTATCGGATCCTCACTCTCCTTTCACTTTGATCGGACTTCTATGTTGTTTGTGTTCATCTATCTTCCACCCGAAAGCCCTCGATTTACCTACCTCCGCGCTCAAGGGCATCCCTTTTTTATCTTTCTGTTGTATTTTTGGCTTGGTGCCTGTTCAATTTTTCTCGCAAGGAGGTGGAAGTACGGTCCGACTCGCTGACGGCGAGGCTCCAAGATTGATGATATTAATTTCGGTGCTCCCGGCCCTTGGAGCCATGCCATACTGTACCGGGTAACATTGTGACGAACTTACACCTCTTTTGCCATATTGCTATCACTACACACGCGCACACCACCATGACCACGTTCCCCATCAATCAATTGTTTTCATAAGAACAAGCTTTTAGTCTTAATATTACTCGGATATTGCGTGCCATCGGGTGTAGGCCGTAATATGGGGTGGTAGAGTCGTGGACAGAGATAGGAGCGCCAAGATGCGCGTATATGCATTGAGGCGCACATCTTTGTGGGCGTGTCAAACGAGAACAACGTGGGGATGGACGCGGCCCTTCTATGCCGCTCCCAAGCAATGGCATCTTCTTTTTGTATGGGGGAATAGATACCAAAGGCGCTTGAAGATAGATTGGACGGGATTCGCGTTCAAGGTTTCAATAGGATGGGTGGCGCCAACCTGCTCTGCAAGAGCGTCGTGACCACAGGCCCTCCACTATCGGGACGACCCATGCCAACCGTGGGGCTCCTAACTTGACAACAAAGATTGGTAATTAATGGAGTTGTCATTCTGTCGTGGAGATTTGCGCATCGAATGGAGCGATGGGTGCTGAGATGGATAGATGGAGAAGCTGCTATACCAAGTGTCGGGAATCTAAACCATCGGCACGGGGTGCCGAAGGGGCGTCTATACGTAGAACGAGCTGACGGTAACATTTGGAAGTCTTTGCATGACTGGCATGACTACGCAGTTGGCACGAACACGTCAGATTGGGGCGGTCCTCATCATTCGAGATGCATGGACGATCGGTTATCAAGACGAGCATATAATTCATCCGCTAATAGGACCCACCGGCCGATTGGCTCACGGTTCGCCCCGAGGGCCTCTCAATTACTCAGCATCAGAGAGGAAGCAAGAGATAAAGTGGTCATAGATATCAGGATGCACCTCGATTACTCTATCCTGAGAATTTGACGAAATTCTTTGCAAAAGATCGGAAGGAGAATCGGGGGCGTCGAGAAAGCCATCGGGATACGTCAGTAGAGTCACCAGATCGCAAAGGCATACCGCGCCGAAAAAGCTCGGTAAGATTGGCGCCCCCAGCCGAAACAGCCAATATGCGTTGAAAAGAGCTAATTTTGAAGGGGGTACATGGGTGAGCAACAATCTCCCACACGACGTCGAATAAAAGCTGGCATGTTCCGAAAGCTGTCAAGTTTTCGCAGGGGAACTCCCGCCTTGTTTGTTTGGCTTCTCATCCTCTAGCCCCAAAAACCCTGGCTCTCCTGGTTGAGCGCTCGTCAATATGTATGTAAAGGGCCTCGATGAAATGGTGAGACCTTCGAGTAGCGAATCTGTGGGAGCGCAGCTTTCAGGCTATTGAAATCTCATTTCTCCAATCCCCCCCTCTGTAACCTCAATTCCGATGATGTACTCATTGAATCGCTGTGTAGCAATGCAGTCCCGTGGCCATCACAAGATCCCTCCTTCAGTCGAAACTGCGCTTCTTATCATGGTTCCCATACCTGTCTATTTCCGATTCACTCCACAACAAGCTTGTCTTCACTCAGTTGTTCCTCCCGACTGTGCCTGGTTAAATATTCCTGAGAGTCTGGAGCTTTCCTAATACGATTGGATTCTCTCGTTGACTAAGCTGCCTCGGCCGGCATGTTTGCACTTGATTCGCAACTACGGTCTATCCCTACGCTGTGCATCGTCAGTTGACCACTGCCATGAACCGCGATGTGCAGTCTCCCAAACACGGAAGACTGGTGAAGTTTCAACCTACGATTGAATCAATCAGGAACAACCTCGGCTCCCAGCACAGTCTTCGTCGACCATGACCGACAACCGTGTCCGCGCGGCCATGCATATGGTACCTCTCCCATCGGCGCCATCCGACCGCCTTGCTATTGTATCTCTTTTGGGAATGAGTGGCTCAGATTTGAACCCAGCTTCACTTAGAAAGCCGGACGCATAAATCTTAGAGTCTGTCAAAATGTGCAGTCAAAGGCATGTACCCCCAACCCTCTCCCCAAGAGTCTCGCCCCCGGGAGCATCCGATCTTTTTACTGATTGCATTTCCTTGATTGGTTCAGGTGTGCCGTTCACCAAGAGACCGAACACGCAGTGCACGCATGCTAGCGCAACATCCAAACGTGTGATCGGAGATGCCATGGCCATCGAAGCCCCGTACTTCAAGTCGTTCATCGGCGCCCCGTGTCCCCTCGTGTTTGATGCGCCCGCTCTATTGCAAACCCAATATGCTCATGGCTTACCATCCCTCCTCTGAGAGACCGAGAACGCATAAAAGTGCTGGCAAGGACTGCCTGGGTCTCTGCACCAGCTATGGCATCAACTTCTGCACCCCCCACTTCAACCACAGTTCGATTCAAGCTCATTCTATGTGCGAACTAACTTGCATGATTTTTCTTTGGCTGATCACTCTAACTCGTCGTACGACTAGTTGCCATATGCCTCTCCGTATTTTTGGCCACACTTGACTTCACGAGGTTAGTGTTGCTGTTCGTTTTTGACTTTCATACAGAACTTCATATTCTCCCCCAGCGTCGGAACTATTGTTCCAGCCATCGTTCACGATCTTCCCGGGCCATCTTTCGCCTGGATTGGTGCTGCATATGCGATTTCCTCCGCGGCATTTGTCCCAATGGCTGGGCTTCTCAATAATATCTATGGAAGGCAACCTGTTCTTCTCGTTGGCATTTTCCTCTTCATGTTGGGTTCTGCCCTGTGTGGGGGGGCGCAAACACTGAATATGCTTATTGCTGCTCGAGGTCAGTCTCCTCATGACTAACTGTTGTAATCATGCGCCGAAGCCTCCAGTACTGAAATTCAACATGAGAGTAGCAATTCAAGGAGCTGGAGCGGGAAATATTTGGTCGGGATCATCTATTGTACTTTCCGATCTTGTTCCCTTAAGTGGTGAGTAGCATAAGTGTCGCACCCACCGATTGACCAAGCCAACTAACATTTTTCTCTGAAGAAAGAGCGAAGTACTCAGCTCTCCTAAG
Source organism: Clavulina sp. PMI_390 (assembly GCA_015039315.1). Taxonomy (NCBI): domain Eukaryota; kingdom Fungi; phylum Basidiomycota; class Agaricomycetes; order Cantharellales; family Hydnaceae; genus Clavulina; species Clavulina sp. PMI_390. The sequence goes on from WIDE01000034.1 coordinate 46,396, forward strand.
TTTAGTACGTTTTTCAGTGCCGTAGATCCATGTTAGTTGCCTTCCTCTAACCCGCTTGATTAGACTTGGTCTATTGCGTCTGTTCTTGGGCCCGTCTTGGGAGGTCTCCTGGCTTCAACCAATGCTTGGCGCTGGCTTTTCTGTATGCTTCGTCCTTCCACATTCACCTCCAACCAAAATTTTCCTTCTGACATCAGCTCTAGTCGTGAACCTTCCGCTTGGAGCAATCGCAGGTATCTTGGTAATTCTCTGTCTCAATACCAGAATTCCCTCCGGAACCTTCATCGAGAAAGCTCGAAAAGTCGATGTGATGTATGTGTGTTACTGGCAAGCAGCATAACCTTACCCAACTATCATTCTGACGAGTTTGCTCAGCGGCAATCTAATCATTATCGGAAGCACAACTTCCTTGATCTTGGCTTTGACGTGGGGTGGGGTTGCATATTCTTGGACATCAACCCACGTGCTAGTTCCGCTCATTGCGGGAATCATTGGCTTGATCGGCTGCGCGGCATATGAGGCATATATCCCAGCTTACCCGACCATGCCGCCGCATTTATTCAAGAACCCCACAACACTCCTTGGGTAGTATTAAATTCTTGCCTCCACATACGGATGATTGACTCATGGTTGTGGTCATATTTCTATAGATTCCTCGGCTCGTTCCTCTCCTTCATGTTCACGATCAACGTGGTGTACTATCTGCCTGTATTTTTCCAAGGTGTCTGGATGACCTCGGCAACTGGATCGGGAGCTCTTTTGATGCCTGTGGCGACTCTGATAGGTAAGATTACTTATTCCTCTAGCTTCAGCACTTTCGGCTTACCTAGGCGATCTAGCTTTGGGGTTACTTGCTAGCGGTGCCGTGGTCCAGCGAACGGGGAACTATTTGATCCTGACATACTGCGGCTGGATTATCGTCGCCGTTGGGCTCGGTTTACTCACCCTCTTGCGCCCGACTTCTTCTACTATGGCGCTTATAGGCCTAACAGTCGTAGTCGGGCTGGGGATCGGAATCCTTTTCCTCGTCAACACGTTCCTCATCCTCGCGCCACTTGACCCCGTGGATAATGCGCACGCAATGGCGCTAATGGCGTACTTTAGAGCTCTTGGCCAGTAAGTGGATATTTCTCTGACCTGAACTTATGTTGTTTTTTGACCTCCGAATAATTCTTAGGGCTGTAGGTGTTACCATTGGGCTCACGGTACTCCAGAACAGCCTCAAGTCCCATCTCTCGCCCGATATCGTCGCATCCCTTCCGCGCGGTGTAGAAATGTCCTATTCCCTCATCCCTGCTATTCGCGACCTTCCCGAACCGCTACAGTCGGAGGCTCGCCACGCATTCTCGCTCAGCTTAGCCAACATCTGGTTCATGATGATTCCCATTGCGTTGGTGGGGCTCATCGCCTCATTCTTCGCCAAGTCCTATGTGCTTCATACGTCAACTGATGAGAAATGGGCTCTCGGCGACCGGGGTAGCGATGATGGGGCCGCAAGTTCAGGTGGCGAGAAGTCGACTCCAGCAGGGGAAACGACAAAGCTCGATCTTGAAGCGGGACCTCAGAATTGTGCATAATCACTGTTGGTGTTGTCCGGTGGAGAGCCGTTGGGATTGAAAAAAAAAATCACTTGTGATATCGCCTGTTGTTTTCCTCGTTAGAACCTCTATAATGTAGTAGTAGCACATTATAATAAACGTTCCCTCATCCTTCAGTCAAGATTGCGCAGCTGTATTGGCTCAGGGTATTCTATCAAGCAATCGAGGTGAATCGATAGTTCCGCAGAACAGCGGAAATTTTACCATACCTGCAAGAACCTCTCGGTAACTCTCCTCCTCTTCATCCCCTTCGAACCAGTGCGATCGATCAAAATCCATATTCGACAGCAATGGCCACCCCTCTCCTGCAGATGTATGTGGAGGGTGGAGGGTAGTATGTAGCTGATCACCATGTAACATCCTAGGGCGTAACTCTCTCCAGTGCCATTGACCTAGCCACCACCAATGGAACGGATCGTGTTTATCATGGATTTTACCAGCAAACCTCTGCGGTGCCAACTCAATCCGCAACGATGGGCGCTCGCTTAAAATACGATCGACGAGGTCAATTATCTTTTCGACCGGTTCGGATTGACCATGAAGTTCAGCGAAACGAGATTCTCGCAAACTGGGGTCGAATCTTTGCGCGTACACCCGCAGGAGAAGAAGGTTTGGGGTGATCATGACATCTTGAGACACCAAGAACGCAGTGAACAGCTCCATGAACCCTTGGAAGCCATGAATATGGACAGCAACCAATTGAGTGCTTGTAAGAAGTACCGCAACTATGTCTGTGGCGTATATGTGAGTTATTGCCAAAGTCTTGAGCTTGGGCAACTGAGGCCATTGTGGGTATTCTCGGCATAACCCAAAACGGCCGCTACGCACAGAATTGGTTGCATAAGGTTGTCTGGCGAGGGAGAGATGTAAAAGCGATGGCAGGGCGCTGAACATTCGCCCTATTACATCACAAGGCTCCTCGAGAAATAATCTTTCGAGGTATGGGAGCTCCATACAACATGACCAAGTGAGCTCTCCATTTTCACGGACCAACAGACATGCGTCGAGATGTAAAGACTGGAGGTTCCGAAATGTGGTAAGTGATCGGATGATTTCTTTTCGGAATTCAGGGTTGTGTATGACTGTTGCCAAGTAAACGTGTTGGAGGGTTCGCGTGTCAATGCCGATAAACGGATTGCACACCTCAAGGACCAGCGACAGCTCCCGCAAAGGTGTCAAAGGATTGCTTTGGAATATGTGGTCGGGAGCTTCACCGGCAAACAATGTCCAATGTCTCATCCAAGAGAAAATTCGAAGGGACGGGGTTGGTGATGCAAGTGGAAACAGGTCTGGCGAATCGTAATAGTGGAAAGTGCTCAAGCGTTCCCAAGGAATAGAATATAAAGAATAAAACCTCTCTATCGGCCAGTCCCGCGAGATATCGTCGTCTCCGGCTCTCCCCCATTCATTATCCCAAGGCGTCCCTCCACGATTTAAAATAAGATCGATGGGGACATTTTTTGATCGTTCAACAAAGGCTTGCACCATTAGTTGAGCCGACATGTGATACATAGGGACATGTATATGAGACCACAAATGTGGGTGCTGCATGACGATTGAATACCAAAGCTTGCAAGTTCTCCATAGATTGCGAAGGACAAGGTGGTATCTTGGATACTTATCCTCTAGCGAACGTCGTGTTGCGAATTGAAAAATAGTCGCAAGGAACTCGACGGGGAGAATATTTATGTGAAGATTCGCGTATGATATATCTTAAACAGGTGGTAATAGTGTGAGTTGGAGGCTCAAGCCTCTGACGCACTCGAGAATCGGGAAACCGTGGTGCATCTACCTGTCGTGGCCACCGCTATGTCCGACTCATCAGACTCCATCAGGACAATATGGGGCCTAAAGGAGGAGCGCAAGGATGGTTTCTAGTTGCGATATGATGGGTGTCTATGATGATGATAATAACGTGCTCCGACGAACGCGAGGCCGAGGGTGGTGGGAGTTTCTCATCTCCGATGTGAGTCACAGCTCCAGTCACGTTTCTCGGTTCCTGCTACCCTTCAATTGCCTGCAATTAATACTCTGGCCCACCGAAGATAAAAACACAATGAGCTTTGAACGGAAATTCAGAGGGACCCCCTGCAACTGTTTCCTAGCTTGAATCACCCTCGTTCCACTACCATAGTGCCAGCCATGGCCTCACTCGCAAACGCCAAATTATTCCAGCCCATCAAGGTCGGAGCTCTCAACCTCCAGCATCGCGCAGTCCTAGCACCGCTGACTCGCTTCAGAGCCGACAAGTACCACGTTCATGGCGATCTTGCCGTCGAGTACTACTCCCAGCGTGCATCTACCCCTGGTACACTTCTTATCGCCGAGGCGACTGCGATCTCCTACGACTCTAGTGGTTGGGGCCACGCCCCTGGCATCTGGAATGATGCTCAAATCGCTGCCTGGAAGCGTGTGAGACCAATCTGCCACACTTATCATTTAAAACTTTCTCCATGGGACACCAGTCTGACCGTTGACCGCTCTCTCCACTTGACATGACTCTTCTTTAGATTACCGACGCCGTCCATGCAAAAGGCTGCTACATGGTTCTCCAACTGCTTGCTATCGGACGCGCCGCCGTTCCTGCAGCGCTCGAGCTCGATGGCCTCGGTGTCATCCCAGTCGCGCCATCTGCCATCCCCCTCAACCAGTTCCGTGACAAGCCATTACGCGTCCTCAACAAGAGCGAAATAGTCGAATATGTGACGAAGTTTGAGCAGGCAGCAAAGAATGCGCTCGCGGCGGGCTTTGACGGGTCAGTGCACGGATCTTGTCGGCGTTTTAGCTGATTGATAACCAATGTCACCGCCTCGCGGTTCCGTGTCATGCTGTCACAGAGTTGAACTCCATGGTGCGAACGGATACCTTATCGATCAGTTTCTACAGGATGTATCCAACCAACGTACCGACGAATATGGTGGTAGCATCGAGAACAGAGCTCGCTTTCCGCTGCTCGCCTTAGACGCCCTCGTTCGCGTCTGGGGGCAAGAGCGCGTCGGAGCTCGTTTTTCACCGTGGTCCCCAGCTAATCGTATGTCCTTATACTTTCCCTTGCTGCTGGAGGGTGGTTCACTCGCCTGACTCCTTGAATGTGTGTGCAGAGATGCGGATGGCAGACCCCGTCCCAACATTCAGCCATGTGATCGAACAGATCAAACAGCGCTATCCTAACTTCATGTACCTCCATATGATTGAGCCCCGCATTGCTGGCAACGACGACAGCCCTGGACAGCCCGGCGAATCCAACGACTTTGCCCGCGACATCTGGGCGCCGCGGCCGTATCTCGCTGCGGGTGGTTACTCGCAGGAACCTGAGAAAGGTGTGGCTGCTGCAGAGGAGGACGGTATGTTGATCGTATTTGGAAGGGCCTTCATCTCAAATGTACGTAATTGCCGTATTTGTGTGCTGTACAGCCCAGCGAGCTTACTGAGTGACGCTCTCTATAGCCCGATCTCCCTGCGCGTCTCCGCAAAGGGATCCCGCTCAATAAGCATGACCGATCGACGTTCTACCGCGTCGAAGCGGCAGAAGGTTACACCGACCAACCCTTCGCGAAGGAGAACCTAAATTGATGACTCCCCTGCACCAACGGACTTGATATCTGAAATAGAGATCTGAACGCCCCATGTATTGTAGAGTAAACCGTCATGTTTACTCTATGTCTGAAAGATCACAAATTTTGTATGAATAGTACTAACGTGCTTCTCGAGACGGAATAACTCTTCAGTCCCAGCCCATCTAATCTTTTGACACTTCAAAATATGTCAATCTGAGCATTCTACGGAACATTTGTATGGGTGACTAGTAGCGAGGAAATACAAAACTGGCAACCTCTGGACTGAGTCAACCAAGAAAGACAACGCCAGGGAGTGCTGCTAGGGTTTGTTGTCTTCAAGAATAAGTATGGCAGCTTTCTCGCCTACCATGTACGCTGGAGCTTGCGTGTGTCCATTGTTGAGCTTGGGGAGTATAGAAATATCTATCAAATAACGTCAGTATCTTGATTTCACCCGAATACTCAGCGAATCGCTTCTAACATACCAGCAACGCGCAAGTTTTTTACGCCCCGCACCCTCAAGCGAGGGTCCACACAGGCTGTCGGATCACTCTCTGGGCCCATTTTCACAGTACATGCAGGATGAAACGCCGTGCTCATATGTTCTCGCACATATTGTTTCCATCCTTCGTCCGTATTGGGGAATGCAAGACCATCGGCAGGCCATGGACCACGGACATGGTCCTTTGTGCCTTTACCCTCCATCACGATCTCGTGTACGAGTTTAGTTCCCTCCGCGAGTACAGCGAGGTCAAGTGGGTTGGAGAGATATGCGTGGTCGATAATAGGTGGGGCAAAGGGTCTGCAGAGCGCAAGCGAACGGTGCCTTTGCTCTGGGCGCCAAGGAGAAGGGTAAGAGTAACAAACACGGACTTGTTATCCGGTATAAAATATTGGTCAGTCATTTGTGGGGCCATTTGATAGCAGGCGTAGAGGCTTGAGGGTCGATACTCACATCGTCAGGTTTGGTTGGAGCTGTTTGGGGCGGGCCAATATAAAGCTCCGAGGAGATATCTGCAAAGGGAAAATAATGATTTGAGAGTTGCATCTGTGTTCATGTCTCAACAAGCCTCACATTCAATGTGAGGCTGCGCGGGGAGTTGGCCAGTTGGATCGACACCGCCTTTCTTTGCCAAAGCTTCTTTCCATTCGGGTTTATCTCTCAAGCGCTCATCAATGCGCAGGAAAGCAAAAGGCCCAAAAGCAAATTTCCCCATAACACCTGTCTACAAAAATATCAACGGTTATGCAATATTCAATACTACTCGCCTTGAACATACCTTTTTTTCATGCCACTCCCTGAGAGACGCATCGAGAGCTCCCGGAGGATAAAATAGATGGTCATTTCTAGGTATTTGATGAGGGTTCAGCTTGCGTTCGATTTACCACAGAAGATACTAACGTCATATTTTTGTTGAGCTCGTACACGTTGAACACTACCAAGTGATCTTCGAGATTGCTACCAACGTAGGGCAGGTCCAGCTTACATCCTCCTTCAATACCAACATCTTCAATGTGTTGTCTGGGGCCCACACCGGAGTGCATCAAGATCATAGGAGAGTTATACGAGCCCGCACTCAAAATAATCTCCTTGCGAGCTTTGATCACCTTCAGAGTTCGCTCAGCGTCAGATTTGCCAGGTCCAGCAATGTGGGCTTCGACTCCAGTGGCAATATAGGTGGGATGCGTTACTGAAGGTCCTTTGGCGGCGGTGCCTGTGTCGGCAGGGCCGCCGGTCGGAATCGGATCCATCAAGACACGAGCGACCATAGTGTTATAAAGCACAGAGAGATTTGAAGGAGGGTTGAGATTCACAAAATCAGCGCTGGATATTTGAGTAATGATGAGGCTATACGCTAGAGTCGGACACAGACAACGGAGCACTCACCCGCTGGTGCGAACACCACCGTAAACTGTGCGGACAGCGTGGCCTGCACCCTCACTTTCGCCCTCGGAGAACATGTCCTCTTTGTATACAGAACCTTTATCAATGAAACTCTCAAGGAAGGCAGAGCTTATCGGCGCAAACGGGTGTACAGAAGTACGCAAGGGTCCATCTTGGCCGTGATAGTCAGTCGAGGCATCGAAGCCCTCAGTGGGGGTGAATTTCTCAGACTAAACGCAATATTTGGTGAACCCAACATGGCTAGGGAAGAGATCCCATAACGCACATACTTTCTTGAACAAAGGAAGGACATCATTCCACGCCCAACCCTCATTCCCCATCTCTGCCCATTGATCGTAATCATGTTTGGTACCTCTGACCATCAAGGTCCCATTCATACCGCTAGGATCGACAAAATCTATGAGGAAGCCGATGAGAGACTATATGTTAGAAAAGACTCACCTCGATCCACCGAGAAACTTGCCACGAGGGAGATGAATGATACGGTTCGCTGCATGCTGCAGTTAACGGAAGATTGAGAAATTCTGTATGCCGCGGAACATCATGATAGTCACCTCCTGTGGTTCTGTTTCGTACTTCCACTCGTGCTCCTAATGAGGGACATCAAATTACATTAGTTCTCTTTGCGTGAGTCAGGTCGCAAACAATATGAACAAATGAAGCGCTAATGGATAGGACCAACCGAGTAGTAGAGGTTCGCCCAGCCCATCGGCATGCGTGAGTCATCGATGTCAAGATTACTGCCGTAGGGGAGCATCCAAACTCGCCTCAGCACTCTGAAAGCATTGGAGGATTGAACTCACTTGGGGCCAGCCTCAATCAGTAGCACCTGAGCGTCGGGTGCACCATCTGCAATCCGTCGTGCAACCACCTATGAATCAGATTATCAGAGAATTTGCCACATCTCAGTGAAGATGCACCAACTGGACCAGCAGCTCCACCTGGACATTTGGAGCATATGAGGATCAGAGGAAGATATTGATAGTGTTAGAATAATAGTTTGACTTCATACCCCCGACCACTATCAAGAAACACGTTCGAGATCGATTGCGATCACAAATCAGATAAGGACCACGAGGCGCGAGAGGTTTGACACGGATCCGGGACCCACCTATGTAGTCATATTCAAGCACTTCGAGATTTGCGGAACTTGTTTCCATGTCTTAACAAGATAGCACCAGCAGAGCAAGTGGGGTGCGGTGGGGGAGACAGTGGCAAGAAGAGGAAGAAGTGAGGGTCCTCATAAAGAGTGCTTCTTGACAGGCTGAGACGGATGCGGCTATCCGTCAAGGCTTCCATACAGTGGATAGTTTTGGACTTAATAGTATCAAAAGGCGCCTAGAAGGCCTGGAAACTATATTGAGAGTGTCTGTTGACAGTTAGAAAGTGCTCGGGCCGCCCCGAAGGCATCCAACTCGAGGCAGTTCATCATATCACGGCACCAATATAATGAACCTCGGAATCAGCAAAGATACAATGGACAGAAGAGTGTTGTATAGTCTGTGAAACTGCGCCCTGAAGAGTTGAGATATCGTGGCAAGAAGCCAGTTCCTTAAAGGTTTCTCCTCAAGTTGTGCAGTGATTATTGAAGCAATTTGCGATTTCATGGTGGTACGGGTAGCGTGCGCATAACGGAAGCGTCCATATAGAGCGCCAGGACCGCAACGCTCTTCAAATCAAGCTAGCGGTGTTCAGGAGAAGCAACGTCTGCCAAAATGAGTTGTCAGAAGGATATAGACCGTGTTGCTATTCTTGAGGTCAAAACAGGTAAATTTTAGCCATAATATAGTGGATTCGAGTGCACAACACCACCAGATAAGTCGAGAGAATAAGCAAGAATAAAAGGTGTCACAGTTGTCAGGGGCGTGACCGACAATCGTTGGGTTGGGTTTGTTGACTAGCTTTCCAATAGTTTTGATATGACGACACGGCGATACACTGACAGCACGACACAGTGGTAAAAAGAAGGACTCCGTGTTGGTGTGTCTGTATGTTCTCCTTGATTGGTGTTAGGACTGGTAGGGAGAGAAGAAGAAATTGGCTACATTTTCCCAGCAGCAATGACTTCAACGTTGAAGGGCTCGGTCTTGTTGATCATTTCTCCCGACGCCAGGTATCACACCGTAGTATAGAATTCAATCTCTGACAGCCGAGGGGACCCTTCAAGCCCTTGGCCTTCATCTATTGTCGCGCTGCTTAGTCGGGCTGCATTGGTCATGGAGTGACACACTGCCAGATGATCCCATTCCCATTGTCCTGGGAAGCGTGCCACCGCGAAGGAGTGAGGCGTGTCTCGCGCCCAGGGGGCAATTTCAGCTCGAAGCTGCTTACGCTCACCAAGGATATGGTCCAGCAGCGCAATGATATCCCCAGCTGCATCAGGGGTCCCGAACAAGTCGGCATCCGCCAACCCCGCAAAGCTAAGAATCTCGGGAGGAGGAAGGGCCCTAGCAAATAGACGGAGAAGAAGTAAGCTAGGAGCGGTCGCAGGATGGAGCAATTCACGTAGAAGCCCGCTAAATCCTCCAAACCCATGAAGGTGCAGCGCGACGAGTTCAGAGCTTGTTTGAAGGGTGGGAACAAAATCCTCCATATTGACGTGATCAACAGTCATTGTTTTGAGCTTTGGGAGTATGGGCCATGCAGCATAAGAATTATGCGATGGGGAGTCAACTCCAAAGCGGCTGTGGACGAAAACACCATCATGGCGCGAGGGCACAACGGATCGCCCAGTAATAGATAGATGAATGAGGCATGGTAAAGTAGAGAACATGCGCCCAAGAACATTGCACGGCTCATGAAGGCTCAGGCTTTCCAATAATGGGAAGTCCAATGGATGAGGATACGCCAGCTGTGGATCGTAACCTACAAAGAGGGCTTTACCAATATGCAATGAGCGAAGGTTGCGAAAGTTGGAGAGTGATTTTATACGGAGACTCCCCGCCTCCATGCTCCATGGCAACGTTTTGATGCGGACGTGATGGAGGGTACGCGGATCGATGCCCTTGAAAGGGTCGAGTTTCCCTTGGTCGAACATAGACAGCTCTACTGAGATGCTGTGAATCGGTACCAAAGACTCTGGGTTAAAAATAGAACGCAGAGTGGGACGAGAAGGGTGTGGTTGTCTCCAAGAAAAGGTCTTAAGTCTCGGAGTAGCAATAGGGAGTGGGAAGAGTGTCGTGTCTCCTTGAAATTGAAGGCTCCTTATACGATGCCAGTGAGGTGATAAAGTCTCCTTGAGGCTCTCGATTGCTTCAGAAAACTCATCATAAATTTTGGGAGCAGGAGAGGTTTTTATGTAGAGATCTATCATGGCATCTCTGGAGCGCAATAGGAAGACTCCTCCAGATAATACGCCATTCGGTGCGTACACGTCGATATAGATGCTCGACCATAACAATGGATCGCCCATGACGATGAGATACCAGCTGTGGCAAGTTTTCCATAGCGCCCTAAGTGCAACGATTATATGAGGAGCAAGCTCAGCTGAAGGAGGTTCGGTAGCAAGAAGAAAGATAGTAGCAAGGAGCTCCCCGGGAAGATCATTGATATGACATGGAGCGTTGGAGCTACGAGAAGTCGAATCTGCGGGAACATGCAAAGTAGTAATCAGTAGGAACCAAATGCATGGCCAGAACACATTGGACTCTCCTCCCATACGTAGCCGTTCATGACGACGGAATAAAGACACCCACCCGATGACCGCGACAGCATTTGCTTATCGCCACGAAGTGAAGAGGGGTCACATCTGGTTGGTGTTCAACTTGGATGCGATCACGAGACCGAGTCACACACTGGGAGATTAGCGGTAGATCTAGTGTCCTATCGCATGGCTGAACGAGAGGCCTATATCCTAGTTCAATATAGCAAACTCGGCCGACATATGGCGAATGATGAGTTGACCAAATCTTAAATCTTTTGTAGAAAGCACGATGATAATAAGGAGTACTAATCCTCTACGGCAGATCAATAAATACTGACAAAGGACACACTATCAATTGAGGTTCTCGGCGGCAAATGGCTGATCAATATAGCCCTCAGCCGCCTCAGGGATCGCAAAAGTCGCGGGATTGAACGGGTTGAGGGGAATGCCTTTGCGTATCCTCACTGGTAGATCAGGCTAAACATGATAGCACGATGAGCTTACTATGAAGGATACAAAAGGCATCTCGTATACTCACATTGGCGATGAATGCCCTCCCGAGAACAAGCAGTACACCCCGCTTCTCTGCGAACTTAACGGCTTCGGCAACATCTCTTGAGAAGCCACCAGCTGCGAGATAAGGGCGGGGAGCCCAGAGCTTCCGGGCGAAATCGTTTGAGTCGTCTGGGGCGGCGGTTGGGTCGTCCATGGCGGCGGACATACGAGGCTCTGCCATGTGAAGGTACATGAACGTTGGGAAGCGTGTTTTGATTTCCGAGATAATATAAGTGAGCGCTGGGATAGGGTTGGCCATGCGCATATCTAGAAGCGGACGAAGTACGACCAAAAAAAAATCGCTGGATCAACCCGAGGTCGCGAGTAAGTCCAAGGAGGGTATCACTGACTCTGAAAGTTGGACCACGGAGTGAAGCGAATGCCAACGCGCTCCTGGCCGACGATGGCAGTGATGGCATCCAAGATCTCAAGAGCAAAGCGAGATCGGTTCTCGATTGATCCTCCGTACTCGTCAGTCCTCTGATTGAAGGTATCGTGGAAGAATTGTTCGACAAGGTCTCCATGCGCAACATGGAGCTCGACACTATGCAGTAAGAAACCCAGATGCAAAGGACGTGCAGTCAGTGCCAGAAACTTCCAGGTAGCAATATGATTGATTTACGCATCAAAGCCAGCAGCTATCGCGTTCCTTGTCGCCTTCTTGTACGACTCAATATAGGCTGCTATCTCCCCCTTTGTGAGAGCACGAAGGTGGCTGTCGGTGGGCCCAGCATAAGGGGCCACAGGAGTGGCGCCAAATCCATCGTTCTTCAGAGATTCTGGCATAGCGAAACGGCCGGCTGCCATGAGTTGAGCAACAATGTAACTGCCTTTCGCATGAACAGCCTTGGTCACCTGGTGACAAGAACTGAGGATCAAAAAAAATGTCTACGATATAAGAGAAACAATATCAGGCACCTACCCGCTTCCATGCAGCAACCTGCTCTTCGCTCCATATTCCAGGCATATGGTCGAATCCAGCAGCCTCAGGTGCGATAATTATAGATTCAGAGATGAGGAGCGTTCCTGGAGTCGATCCTCGCTGAGAATAGTACTCGGGCGCGAGATCGCCAATAACATGCTTCTTGTTAGCCCTGAAGCGCGTTAAAGGTGCAAGGACAACGCGATGCTGGAGGTGTAGAGGCCCAACGCTGATAGGGTCGAACAGGTTTGAGGTGGGGGCAGACATGGACATCAAGTGAATCGGTCTCTGAGTGGGAAGCTGGTGCTTGAGTGGTAGAAGTTGGTTTTTGCAGAAGATTGTCGCATTTTGTGCCTAGATATAGCTTGTCGCGCAGAAGTTTCTTAACACCTCTTTGCCACTGAGTCAGCGCACGAGCGAGATGGCTATTAGAAATCCTCCACATTCGGGGGCCGAGTCGACGCACACAACCTCGGGCCCCGATGACGACGCACAACCATGTCATCTACAACAAGCAGTCCTGTCATTCTATTCTTGACGATCGTAGCTGGTTCAGACAACAGAAACAGGGCCACTCTCCGAGGTCGGGACAGCTCCAAAGATGGTGAAGGGTCACGTGCAAATTCCCGCGCTGAATTCTTCCGCTCACCACAACTGCTATGACTCATCCCCGTTCGCGGGCCCCGAGGTTGGTCGAAATGATTCACCCATCATTCTCTTCTGCAAAGCACAGAACTTTCTGGGAGACCTAGCTGTAGTGTCATTATCGTTTACGAGTCGTTCTCCCCAGCGAACACCGCCGCAAGACTGTTGACGCTGGCAATTGCAGCGATTTCCCTATTTGAGAAGCCCTTGGCATCCTCGGCGTGTCAGTAGCACCAGCCCTTCTGCCACTAGCAGGCCGTACCAGCGACGGCGATTCTGTCGAGTTATATTCGTGTCATCGTCAAAGCTCAGTGGTAGATACCCTTGCCTCGGGGCCCGGTTCTGAGCTTTCTATTATTGCTGTCAAACGACTCAAGCATCAGCTTGCATCCCCGAACCATGGTCGGTTCTCGCCATCGACATATATTAAGCACCCCCTGCTAAGGCCCCTAGCTGATCACTTACACCTCCCATCATCAACACCAAGCCAATGCCGTCCTCCCTTGGTGCCTCCAAGCTCTTCGAGCCCATCAATGTTGGACCTCTAAAACTTCAGCACCGCGTCGTCCTCGCTCCTCTCACCCGTCTTAGAGCCAACAAGCAGCACGTTATCAGTGATATTGCTGCCGAGTATTATTCTCAACGTGGCTCCACTCCTGGGACGCTCCTTATTTCGGAGACAACCTTTATCTCGCCTGAAGCTGCAGGGGCTCCCCATATGCCTGGCATTTGGAGCGATGAGCAGATTGCGGCATGGAAGCGGGTAGGTCCACATTCACTGCCTCACAGTTGTCAGTCCAATCAACCTTTCGCTAACCAAAATCTCTCCCCGATGCGAAGGTCACCGATGCCGTGCACGCCAAAGGAAGTTTCATCGTCGTCCAGCTAGGCGCTCTTGGCCGATTCGCGGTCCCGCAGTCGCTCGAAGAAGATGGATTTGGGGCGGTCCCTGTTGCGCCTTCCGTAGATTCCACCAAGCCCTTTGTGCACCCACTCACGCGGCAGGAGGTCCAACTTCACCCTCTTACCAAAGAGGAAATTGCGGAATACATCACCATGTATGAGAAAGCGGCAAGAAACGCAATGTCTGCTGGCTTTGATGGGTGAGTATTTCTCTTCTCATCACATCAGCCATTTGTCTCATCTGTATGACTGTTGCTATTGCTTTCTAGGATCGAACTTCATGTCGCTCATGGAGACCTCCTTGAACAGTTCCTTTACGATAATTACAACCAGCGGACGGATAAATATGGTGGCTCTATTGAGAATCGAACACGCTTCACCATCGAGGCCCTTCAGGCTCTTACTCGCGTTTTTGGCCAAGAACGTGTTGGGATTCGTCTAGCACCTTGGTCGCAATTTCTTGGTTAGTACTCCCCCCAGTCGTCTCAAATACAAAGTTTATCAACTTTCTCTTACGTTACGCGATCCATCCCTTGCTATGTCGCACACACCATCCCTTCTTTGTCAACAGGGATGCGCATGGCGGACCCTGTCCCCACGCTCACCTACCTCATCTCAGAGCTGAAATCTCGCTTCCCTACCCTGATGTACCTGCAGATGGTCGAGCCCCACATGTCAGCCGACAACGAGACCGATAATGCCCAAGAGAAGGACTCTGAACACGACTCGAACGATTTTGCACGCAAGATGTGGGTCCCGCGCCCTTTCTTATCAGCGGGTGGCTACTCGAACGATGTGGCGAAGGGCATCAAGGCAGCAGAAGAGGAAGGTGTCCTGTCAGTTTGGGGACGAGCTTTCATCGCGAATGTATGTGCGACTATTCTCAACATGCCGAACCATATCTTGGGATACGGAACTATTCTGAACCTGGTTTCTTTTGACAGCCTGATTTGCCTGTCCGACTGCGGAAAGGCATTGCCCTGAATAAGTACAACCGCGACACGTTCTATCTCCACGAAAAAGCCGAAGGGTACACAGACCAGCCCTTTGCTGAGGAGACGGCTTGATTACTATCCATGAGCTTAATACCTGGGATCGAGTCTTCTAGCTTTTGTATCCAATGTGCTAGGTTGGGTACCAAGGCTCTCATATCGGCCCAACTAGAGAGCCCATTTGTATAATTCATGCATTCATTGTGGAGCAGGGGTATGTGCGATAATGAGATGAAGATCTAGTGTAGGAATAGGTTACGAAGGTGACCATCACACAAGCACCTACTCAAGTGAAGAATTTTGTCCAACCACGAAGCAAAAACAACGAAGGGAAGAAATCGAAAGCTGAAAACAAAACAATACACAAATTGTCGAAGCGGAGATGGACAAATTGACCATCCCCGCTGGCAGTCGCGTTCATGTCTATTGGTCCTTCTTGCTCTCGATGATGGCCTCCTTCTCCTCTGCCGCCTTTGCAACACCCGCCTTGTCGAGAGCAAGGATCTCCAAAATAGGGTCGAGGTCTGCTTGTGGTGCGCGGTAAGATCCCCCATAACGGTCGGCCCATGTAAAGTACTATAACGGCAGTTAGATATGTGAGCGATGCAGCCAGAGGTAGCACAAAAAGGACATCAATACTGACCTGGCCATAGTTGCAGGTGAAGTACAGGTGGTGGAGAGTATGGTGTGCGGGAGTGTTGATGAATCGTTCGACTTTCGAGCCAGCTGAGACAAGCATGTCAGAGTCATGAATCTACAAGTGACCGACCAGTAACGATAATTCATCAGATTCACTTCTTGAAACCATCAAGGCAGCACTGATAGGTTGAAAGAGACGAAATTGTACTCACGAAGATGCTCCAGAAGTTGATTGCAACAAACAGGGCGAGGTATAGGTGCTGATGCATCGGGAAGAGGAAGACGAACAGATGGTAGGGAACAGATTGGGAGTATCCGTCAACGGGGTGGAAGGCATGGCTTGCGAACGGTGTTGGAATCAGCCACTTGTGATGGGGCTTATGGATGTTCTTGTAGAACCATGGGAGATGCAGCCATCGGTGAATCCAATAGATGCAGTAATCGGTGAATAGTAGGAAGCTGTTGAAGTTGAACCAAGGATACGGTAAGCGCGAGGGCCGTCATGAACGGACAGCATGACAACTTACAAGGGTACACTGAGGATCAAATAGGCTAGTCCGTAGTCCTCTACGTTTGAATACAGCCTCGAATAGCCTCTGACCTCACCCATGAACCAGGGAAGGGTGAGGACCATCATTCCAGGGAAACTCTGCATGCTCGTTTCGATCTCCAGCTTGACCTGGTTCTTCAAGAACCGTGGATGGCGCATCATGCGATGGTCAAAAATAAAGTAGTAGGATAACCCCGCAAATATCATGTATAGTGCGACGATACCAATCATTGTGAGGGTGGCGACCGATAATATTTGGCGAACAAAATATTCGCGTGGCCACGCGGAGACGGATGGGGCAAAAAACGGGGATGAGGAGGCGACCGCTGTCAGCGGGTCGAGAGATGGGGGTTGTAGGAATTGTGGTAGGGACTCAATGAACCCGTCGAGCCATACTGGCCTGGACGCATTCACCGAGACTGTGTGGGCAGGCTCTAGTGGGAGGAGTTTAGCCCAAAGATTGTCGAGCACATAATAGTCTGCGACGTGGAGAATAACGTCCATGATTTTTTCTTTGGTTGCTGGAGGGGAGTTGAGTGGTAGGACGGAGGTGGACGGAAGAGCAAAAGCAGAAAGCAAAATCGAACGACTCGTCTCACGTCAGCAAGATTTATCACTCCTCGGTCACACACAGTGTCACAAAGTGCCACCTGGCGTGGAAACAGCGCATAAAGAATTAGGTATTAGATGTAATAGTGCTACGAGGAATTATAGATGCCGAATCTATGTAGTGTCCAAATCTAATGCAAAAACGGCCAGCCGAGTGAAAAGATCTAAGCTATGAGGGACGTATTAGAAAACCATGAATGTACAAATATTGGGCTGCTGCTGCATCCTTGGAGAAAGCTTTCTTTGAGCCATGTCCAACGTATTCCACAAACATTCCATTCGCTAAAAGTACCAGTGAGATTAAATAGGAAATTGGACACTATGACTGTAACAACTTACGTGAGAACACTCTCAATACAGTTGTCCACAAATCATTGGCGTTCACGTCCTTCACGGATGTAGTGTCCTGGATAGTGAGTCAGTATCGGAATCATGGGTAAGTTGAGGTGTCTCGTTTAACACTGAAGCAGTCGATGCATACCCAAGCGAAATCCCTACCCTCAACGAGCCCAAGAGGATACGCGACTCGATTATAGAAATCAGTCACATTCGAACGATCGTCGAAAGCATTGGGATGGGGGCGCGACATGGGGTTGTGGAAATTTATAATGAGGATGATCGGGGGGAGATCGAACGTGACGCAAGAGAAAGTGAGGGAGGAGGCGTTGAGAGTGGAACTGCGATGGCCTCCTCATCACTTGTTAAGCGTCCTTATATACCGAACGGCAAGACTCGCCAAACTAGCGGGAAGCGATCGGCTGATGTAGCGCTGATAGCAAAGTACTTCGAGCGCTCGACAACCGAAGACGCTCGAGTGTGTCAGGGAGGACTCTCACACTGGCCGAGGGTTACTCAGGCCGACAAGGCACATGGAAGATGCTAGAAAGAACTGGTCCGCAGTACAGTCAGTCGACGCGAGGAGGTCGCACTTGAGTGACGCATTCGAAGGAGCAATACGAATAGGCTGTTTCGAATGATGTTGGAGCCGGAATGAGCAAGGTTACTACGGAGGACAGGAACCGTTGTATGGAACGCTAGGAGTCATTTCATTACATCAGGGGAGCCGTAGGACGGCAGAGGCGGAGCGCATCTTGCCCGAGGTATGAGATCTGTGGCCATGCCCGCGGTGGCAGTGGCTTGGAATCGATTTCTAGAGCCTCAGAGAGAACGAGATCTCGCTAGGACAGTGAGCAGATATCGTTCGTTCTACGTTATATCAGAAAACCTTGCTCGATTTCGCTCAATAAGCTGAGCATGGCAAATGAGTTACTCAGAAGTGTAGCAAAAGAACTGGAGCGAGAGATACACAGGTGTCAATATTTGTCTCGGAGGCCTCATTCATATCCCCATCTCTACCCAAGGAGACTTCACAGCAATCTGTTCAATACATATAGAGGTCCGCCGCCAAGGATATCCGCGTCATACCGTCGCTGCTTGGATGCCCGAGATTTCTTTCCCAAAAAACCCTCCAGGAAAGCTGTGCTTGTGCGCACTCTTCATTACTCAGCAGGACACAAACCAGTTTCAGAGCCGACCGTAGAAGGTAGAAGGTGGAGGCCAAATGTTAGTAATGGCCAAAAAACTTGACTCGATCGATAGTCCTATTACTACTATTTTGTGTCCCAACGGCACCAGCCCTCCGTCTAAAGAGGAGACCGGCCCAAGCCACGAGGACGAGGGAATGTCGTCACCATGGCGAAACGAGCCATTTCATATCGTCAAGCCATCGAACTACAAATTGTGACAACTGCTCAGTTTGAACTCCCAGATGCTGGCTCCTAACTACCCTCATCAGGCCAATTCGTCCGTCGATCATTCGCGGGTGACGGCCACCGACGGATCGTTAGATTCGTGCGCAATTTCTCTGGCGACGTGCCCTGGTATTTGGCTCGAGTCGGACTCGGCTTCTCGTTCACCGTGCTGTGGATAGACGATCGCTTGGACCGCATTCCGAATCCGGGACCGTTCGATCAAGACCCCATCCAACCACTTAGTGATGGCGGCCCCCGACGCTTACATGAAAAGACCGACGTCGTGACAACAAACTTAAATGCTCTCTGGCGGTGCCGTAGAAAAGCTGGGGCCCGATCGGCGTGGCATGTCGATCTTTTTCTGGGCCTTGGGAATGAACCCCTGATTAGCGATAGGAGCCGGAATGAGTCGGAATGCCTCCATCTTTGTATATAAGGCACCTCGGCGGGGCAGGCCACGTCATGATCAATGAGCGCTTGACTGGCCCCTCTCATCCACCCCTCTTTAAATTTAGCAAATGGCCTGAGTTGACGGCGTCATAATGACTGACTGTCAAAACTAGCGCCCATCGAGCCTATTTTTGATTCGGAAAGCAAATAATAGATCCTCCCCGCTTCAGCGCCACAGGTGGGCTTCATTCCCCTTCCACCGCCAATCAAAAGCCTTTTAGAAGATTCCCCGTTAACTTTGCCTGGGACAATCAGTGTTGTTAAGCTCTGCATCGACGATATCGATCAGGCCGTCTTCTCAGGCGAAAGGCTCCTCTCGCCTCATTTGAAATGTAGACACATCAAGCACAGTTCAGAGCCGCTTGTGATCGACCCATGCGCGTAGATCAGTTACCCAGCTATCGAGTCGGTCGGTAACCAAGAGAAAGGGCTGGAGCCAAACATTGGGGAAAAGTTGAATTTTCCTTTCTTCTACACGTACAATGTCTACTAGAACTGATCACGATAGAAAGGGAAAAATAACGGCAAGGGGCATTAGGTCTGACCTAAAGACCTAAGGCAATGAAACCATCTATCGATGTAATAGACACCTAACCTTCACACACATTATGAATCATGACAATAGAATAGCCTTTTTCGTATTGTCTCTTGCGCCCTTCAAGAATGGCACCAACTGCGTCCCTCCAGTGCCAACAGGAGCAGTTCTTTCCTTTTCCTTTTCCTTTTCCTTCTCCTTGCCTTTCCCAGACGTCGAGGTGGATGACACATCATTCATGATAGCTGTAGCAGGTTCCCGGCGCGCCTGCGTCACAATATATAGCGTTGCGATCCTGATATGGGCGTCTCTGAATCGCTTGAGCGCATCAACGGCATCATTGTAAGCCTTTGTCAGTGGGGCGTCTTTGTCCTTCTCTACTGCTGCCGTCTGATTGACGGGGGCGGGAGATCGTGGCAAGGACTCCCATAGCGCCTGATTTCGGAGTACAAAGGTCCGCACAGGTTTTTCGACGGTACCGAGATATTGCAGGAAGGCGCGGTGATGACGCGGCATATAGAGTTGCATACGCTGGAGGAATGTCGCGTCGGCGGCCGATGACTTGGGGTGGGAGTGATTCCCGGTGCTGGATCGGGAGTCGGAGGAAGCATACGTGTGTGATGAGGGGCCGGAGGACGGGGACGGGGACGAGGGCGAAGAATCAGATCCTAATAAAGATGAGGATGAGGGGGAAGGGGAAGGAGCTGCAGAATGCGAATGCTCGCTTGAGGTGGCCGAAGAGGAGGAAGCGGTTGGCAAACGCTCCTTTTTTGCCCCAAAGCTGGCGTATGGACTGTGGTCTACACCGAGGAATACATCGAGGGCGTGGACCAACGAGCTCTGCCCCGCGCTCGGGCCGCCCAAGCGCGCACCATCCCATTCTTTCTTTTCTTTCTCACTCATTTCGACGCCCTCGAACTGCCACCCCGGGCCGCCAGCACCGCCGTGCGCTGATGCGCCATGGAACCAAGGCCGAACTTTATCGTAGAACACCGCCGGATCACAACCGGTCTTGACACCGATTATGAGCGCCGTGATGTCTTCGATGATTCTGGCGAGGCGGGTCAGGTAAT
Source organism: Clavulina sp. PMI_390 (assembly GCA_015039315.1). Lineage (NCBI taxonomy): Eukaryota > Fungi > Basidiomycota > Agaricomycetes > Cantharellales > Hydnaceae > Clavulina > Clavulina sp. PMI_390. The sequence continues at coordinate 66,724 of WIDE01000034.1, forward strand.
TAGCAATTCGACGCGTGGCAAGCGAGTCGGAAAGGAAAGTTTCATCGAGTGTGCGCCTCATGAGTGAGAGAGCCTCAACGCCTCGAAGCTCAATCCATGCTGATGTCATGTAGAAGTGGTTCTCATCGGGAGTAGAGGAGAACAGGCTGCGCGCAGATATATCTTTAGAAGGCGCAGCGAAGGGGACGGAAAGCGGTGAGAGGGCAGACGGTGATTTGGGAGACGGTGGAGATGGCGGATTGTTGAGTTTCCAGTTCCAAAGAACTGTATCCGCATAAGTGAGGACAGGAGGTAACCCTAGCTCGCGCGAGACTTTGATGAGAGGGACAGCCACTCCAGCAGGCACAACGATCGGTGAAGTTGGATCATGATGGGAAGAATGCACATAGAGATGCATAATGAATGTTAGGACAAGGTGTGCTCGTCGGAGCCGCCGTTCATCTTGGATGAGCTGTTCGGTGGTGATCACGGGCATCTGATGAAAGGTAACACGGAGAAAACAAGGACAGGTTTTTTTTTCAGTTTCTTGTAATAGCCGAAGAGAAACCAATTTGGTACTTACCTCCTTCACCTGAGCTCTCCACCGGCGAATGTAGTCTTGCTCTTGCGGACTTGATGAGTCAAGATCCGCAGCAAGTTTGACGCGCCCTTCAGCAGCTTCCATAATGTCTTCCCACCTTTCAAAGCTTCCCGAAAGCCGAGCTACGGGTTCCGTGGGAGGCATAAAACCTGACCGGACATCGACATCGAAATCTGCGGCAGCAACGGTTGACACATCGTACGGGCTGCTCGATCCAGCGACTTGGGGTTGGGGCCCTAGTAAGGGCCTATTGAGACGAGGTTGTGAAAGAAAGTGGTTCCGTGGGGCAAATGATTGCGACTGGGACCGAGATCGAGTAGCCATTTTTGGGGAATTACTGCGGGGTGATGAAGGGGAAGGGAGTGGATCTAGATAGTGGAGGAGCGGGATATCTTATGAGAAAAAGATATGGCAGCAGTTGCCTGGATCTACCAGGGGAGGTGATGACTGATGATCAGAGAGTCGCCGGTAGTTGAGGTGGAGGTCGCCGGGCGTATCGAGTCACCGTGACCGAACGACCAGCTCAGACGAAGCTGGCAACGTCAAACACGTGCGAATGATGACTAAGGGGGTTTTGCCGAGGTTATATAACCCAGCAAACAGCAGGGCTTTTCTAAAACCTCAAAGAGGTTGCGGCGAAAAAGACGAGGCAAGTCGGAAGTCGAGGCCATAATCGCGCGAATGGAACTTCCGCAAGCGCCATTGGTTCCATGTAAACAAATGATGCGATCGGGTTTTCCGGAATTACGCCACTTGTTCCTCGATGAAAACCATCAGCTACCATACGGGAATCAGGCCTCAACGTTGAAAGAACGACCGAAATTCTTCCATCTCTAAGTTTACCATTCGGTGCTTCCATATTTAAGAGGGACTCATGTGACGGCTCGATGCTTCAATAGTTGGTGATCGTCATCATGAGGTCAGAGCTAAGAGGTGGGTGTACAATGATGAGATCGAGTTAGCATAGCGCAGGCGGCCCGATATAAATGTGGGGCTGCCCAATACCCAAGCATACCTGAATGCTCACCGTGCCGGGCGTTGTGGCACCGAGAGCGAGCGCTAGGAATGGGATAGAGTAGGAGCCGGGCTGACAGAAAAGGGACTCGCTCGTCAAGAGATCCTTCTCGTACAACATTACTTGTATAAAGCGAGGGCAATAGAAGATCATCTTCTCCGTCATATGACCACACTCTTGCTGCTAGGAGACCGCGTCGGAAGATATACGGCTGGCAAGGGGCGGCATGCCGTGGGCGAATACGGGACGGAGGAGAATCGTACTAGACTAATGAATAGAATAGGATACTTCGGCATGTGCTCAGGAGGATTGCTTCAGGATATGGGATAGTCAGCCAGAGGGGTTGGTTTCTTTCAGGAACGTTATGGCAAGTAACTGCAACAAATGGAAAGATTATGGAGAAGGGAGTCCGCGCCGTCTTGATCGAGTAGTGATCGCCGCTGCTCTGCATTTGAGCGCCCAAGCGAGAGGCTTACCCTAATCACTGAGACACCCCGTAAAGGATTCGGCATTTGGGTCCAGCCGCGGACGCTACCGAGCGTGTCGCGCACGAATAATAAGAGTGTGGAGTCAAGAATGAATAGTGCCAATGGAGGAGGCTGAATGGACAATCGACCTGATGGAGTTGTCAGCTCTTGTCAATCAGACGAAGCATGGTCTGTGCGAGCGCTGGAACAATTTGTTGAATGACAGATGTGCAGTGATTTCCATTATGAATTCGGAATTGTTCCAGGGGCGAAATGGACCCAATCTACGCTGTCACCAGCAAGAAAAGTGGTGGAGATTGGCCACACCAAGCGCTGCGCCCCGTTCATTAGACCATTATTACACGCCAGATCGACAATAATCAACTTATCCGCGCTGTCGTGCACATGGTGGTTCCGCTGCAGTTGTGTTGCTTGGAGACTTTCCAAAAATGGGAACGTGGGCAAATATGCTGATCAAGCCGTTTTGCCCCATATCCAGCTACCATGTTGATTGACATCCAATACTCTCTCGTAATTCCGTTATATCTCGCGGTTTCGAAGGCAATTTATTCAGATATTTTAGCCTTTCAACGAGCACCAATACAAGAAATCAATAATCAGCAGGAAAGGCAAGTATGAACTTTAGGAGTTGCCAAACACCGACCACGCATATATTATCCTAACCCAGCCGGCCGAACGATTCACCGTTAGCGAATACGTTACATGAAGCTAGCCCTATTAGGGTACCAAGCCTTCCGAAGACCCTCGGCGTAGGCACAAAGATTGGGATGCGACTTAATAGCAGCTGCCAGCTTTGGAAGCCAGCTACTCATACCAGGAAGTGATAGTGAGCCCGTGTGATCAAAAGGCGTAGAGTTGAAGGACGTACTGAGGGTATGCGCAAGCCGATACTATAAACCCGAATATTGCAGCATCCGCTCTTGTCGGTGACTCCCCGCCGAGGACGTGCTTTTTGTCTCCTACCCAGACAGCAAGGGCATCAATCGCAGTTTGGCGTAGCTCCTGGATCTCAGATTCTGGGCGCCGCTTGCTAAGGCCTGCCAGCTCGCACCGTTTGGTAAACTTATCCCAACATATAAAACAGTAACCATATCCATGAGTGCTTCAAAACAGATGGTGTCTAGAAGCAGTACTCACCGACCGTTTCGCTCGGAAGGCTACTATAGGTCGAATAGGGAAGGAGAGTTTATGTAAAATGATTTTGTCTCGAGCGACAGGGAATTGCTCAACCCACCTTCAAAAAAAAAAAAAAAAAAAAAAAAAAAAAAGGATTATGATGTTATGATGCTTCGATAAAATATCGCTGACGACATCAATACGTACCCCTCTTTGATTAGAAGCAGAAAAATCTCCTCTATAAGACTTTGGATTGCTCGCGACGTTGCCACATCGTCAGGGCTAAGCCCTACGTCGAGCTCGCGCACCAAACCGCGCTTCGCCAGCTCATTCTATCCAAATAGAGAATCAGGAATGATCTCCGTCTTTGAACCTTCCTGAATGCACACAACCGGTATTCTGCTGCGGGGATACTGGGAAGGGAAGCCGGTGCTGATCTCGAACGTAGCTCCCGAAAAAGTAAGAAGCGCTTCAAGGCGATTGACCCATGGAGAGAAGTCCCAAAGCTCGCGCTCAAGGTAGAAACGAACGAGCGTGATGGTTGTGTCTACTGCGAGTTGACTCTTATGGAGAGTCGAGCGCGAAGCAAGGTCTGCCTGCGCTTTAAGAGTTTCGGGTTTCTCTATAGACATGTTAGTAGCGTCTCAGCCCAAGGTCAAGAGGATCTCCTCTGGCCTGCGGGCTCCCTCAACAAGATAATATACACATCGAGCCAGCACGTGCGGTGCAACTCAGGCACTTTCCCACCATCCCAGATTATGTGAAGGGAACCGACTGATTACCATGCCTGCGTAGATAGGTTCTATCTTTTCATCCTAAATAGGCAATATAATCGTTTTGAGGCAATGAGGTTGCTACCCTGGGAGGTGCTTTTTTTAGCAGCAGGGATGCTAGTGAGCCCGTACGCAGGTGCATTTCAGGTTGCATTTCGTTTTAGGATCATTTCCTGGAGCTGTCCATTGCTGTAGGTTGGTATGGTAAGAATATACGAGCATGAGAGCAAAACAAGCCGTTCGATAGGTTCTGTTCTGTGATGCAGCTGTAAACAATCACAAACTCACACCGATATCAACCACCTGGGCAATCCTGATGTGCAATGGATTTTCTTGGACTGCGTAGGTATCGGTCTCCAACTCAGAGATGTGGTAAATGAATTTGATGCAAGCAGTGTCAGATGCTGCCGGCGAACAGGAGGTAATACAAACTGGGAGTTGCCAGAGTGAGAAGCACCACACCGATCTTCCCAAACTAGCCTACCGAAAAGTTCCCCCCAGACAGAAAAAAAATCACACAAAGCTAGGCCGATCAGGGTACCAAGTCTTACGGAGACCCTCAGCATACCTCTGAAGATTTGAGTGGGTCTTCATGGCAGCCGCAAGCTTTGGCAACCAGCTGAGTATAGTCAAGACTAGTGAGCTCGCAATACGCGTTAGATTTAGATATAAGACTGACTGGGGATGGGCATAAGCGGACACAAGAAATCCGAAAATCGCGGCATCCGCTCGAGTAGGAGAGTCTCCTCCAAGCACATATCTCTTCTCCCCCACCCAGATGGCGAGGGCGTCAACCGCCGTCTGACGTACCTCATCAACTTCAGATTCTGGCCGTTTGAAAGAGAATCCGGATAGCTCGCATCGCTTATAGAACTTATTCAAGGAAATACCAAAGCGAGGAAAACTTGTTAACCAGTTCACGATGGCATGCATTTAGAAGTTGTGCTTACTTTTTGTTTGAAGTGGCGCCCAACTAAAAAGCGAATAGGGAAGGGGAGTTTGGACAGGATGACCTCGTCACGGGCGAGATGGTATTGTTCAACCCAACTGCAAGGAAATAAGTCCGCGTGGTCAGGATGGTGTTTGGGCGCTCGCCTTGACAATACGTAAGACTTACCCTTCCCTCACCAGAAACAGAAAGATCTCTTCCACAAGACTTTGAATTGCTCGTGACTTTGCCAGATCCTCGGGACTCAATCCGACATCCAGCTCGCGAACTAAGCCACGCTTCACAAGCTCGTTATATCCGAACAATGAGTCTGGAATGACCTCTTTCTTTTGCCCTTGCTGGAGATGCATAACCGGCAGCCTGCGTCGTCCAGGAGTGAGAGGAGGTAGCCCAGAACCGATCTCAAAGGTACACTCAGAGAACGTCAAGAGTGCCTCGAGACGGTTGACCCATGGCGACAGGTCCCAACGGTCACTCTCAGGGTAAAAGCGGACAAGGGTGATTGTGGCAGGGATAGAAGGAGGGTCTGAGCTGCTCACAGCTACAGTGGGGTGAGCGTCCAAATGGTGAGCCTGGGGCTTCTCCAGCGACATGTCAGTCACGACTTTAGCTACAGCTGAGGGGATTCAGGCGGAGTACTGTCCGTACGATATAATATAGCTTTTGGGCGTTCACGTGCCATGCGGCTAATTCCAGCTTGTTTTTGAGCGAGCATATAGGGATCCGCGATGGGTTATGATTTGGATCAGAGTTGCAATAGGGGTTGTTGCGAAAACGGATGGTTGCATTAGATCGGGCTAGAAATCGATCTACATCATAAAAGCAGATGTAAAGTAATTTCGAGAGGAAAAGCATCCGTCCCCGCTTAGTCTGTTTAGAGCCAATGGTCTCAACACCTTACGTCGCGGCCAGAACATCAGACGCATTTGCAATTGGTCCCATTCGAAATGGATTCGATTGCCAAACAGGTGACGTCCGGACTGGGATTAGGAAGTACCCAATGGCTGGCCGGAGCGACTAACATAAGAATTAGGAGTTGCCATAACATAAGGACGCCGTGTCGGCGATCCCGATCTGGCCTACTGGAAGAGCCTTCCATTGATAGGTCACATAAAGCTGGGGCGATCAGGGTACCAGGTCTTCCGAAGCCCTTCCGCATATGTGCGGAGATTGGGATGTGCGTTCATCGAGACAGCAAGCTTCGGGAGCCAACTATTATGACAGTGTAGAAGACTAGTAAGTTCAGTAAAGTGTGACGGGTTAATACACTTACTGAGGGTTAGCGCAAACTGATGCGATAAATCCAAACACAGCAGCGTCCGCTCGGGTAGGAGCATTTCCTCCTAGGATGTGCTTCCTCTCGCCCACCCAGATGGCCAACGCATCGACAGCTGTCTGGCGCAGCTCATTAACCTCTGAGTCCGGCCGGTCCCTGCTGAAACCTGATAGCTGACAGCGTTTCGAAAACTAGTTCAAGAAGATCAGTAGGGTGAACTTCCGGGGCAATTTTGGAGCAGAAATTCGGAAGCAGAACCCACGTTCCGCTTGGCTTGATAGCCTACTAATTGTCTTATGGGAAAAGGAAGCTTGTATAGCACGATTTTGTCCCGCGCGGTATCGAACTGCTCGACCCACCTTGGAAAGAAGAGAAACCTCAGCATGAAGAGGTTTAACGGTGAAGATCGGAAGTATAGACCTACCCCTCTTTGATTAGGATCAAAAAAATCTCCTCAACGAGACTTTGTACCGCTCGCGACTTTGCAACATCTTCCAGGCTCAGCCCTATGTCAAGCTCAGCCACCACACCACGCTTGACGAGCTCATTGTATCCAAACAAGGAGTCAGGGATAATCTCCTTCTTTAAGCCATCCTGAAGACACATGACTGGCAGTCTCCCTCGAGGAAACTGAGGGGGCAGCCCAGAACCTATCTCGAACGTAGAGCCTGAGAAAGTCAGGAGAGCCTCTAGACGGTTGACCCATGGTGAAAAATCCCATCGTTCGCGCTCAGGATAGAACCGAATAAGTGTGAGGGTAGATGTAGAGCCACTTTTAGGAATGGTCGTTGGTGTTGCAGGGTCTGCATCAACCTTGACAGTGTCAGGCTTCTCGAGGGCCATGCCAAAAGTGCTCTTGCTTGGTTTGAGGGGTTGCCTGCGGACAACGGCACGTTTCGTCCCAGGTAATATAGATATCGGGCGTGACCGTACACCCGACTAGTTCCCACTGACCAGAGCCCCAGAATCCCCCGCAGACCAAAGGCGATCAAAAGATCCCTATCGCTGTGAACAGATCTACTTCTCAAGTTTCGATCCGATGGGCTCGGGTCCCTCTGTACGGTTGCAAGGATCAAAGCACTTGGAGAAGGCATCCGATGCCACGAAGTTACGCATGTGTTGGAACGGACATCATACGTTGCAAGTAGCGATGGTGGACCTTTCGATGAACGCAGCTGCGGACTAGATAGGGGTGGAACACGATCTATGGTGAAAATAAAGAAAATGAGTGTGGGAGGGAAAAATGTCTGCCCCGAAGTCGCGTGGCAGTAAACAACTACCAACTTGGACACCACACGAACTCAGATCTCTTTTGCCTCAGTCAATTTGCCTGCTTTTTGCTCTTCTGATTCAGTGACACCCAAACATCGTCTTACAAGTTCATCTCAAGAGCGCTGTGCCCCAAACTTCGAAATCTGAGGTAATACGAATTGAGAGTTGCCACATTCAGAAATGCTACATCAATGATCCCGGCCTTCCCAACGCACAGCAAGAAATCACACGAAAGTGGGCCGATCAGGGTACCACGTCTTCCGAAGCCCCTCAGCATAAGTCCGAAGATTCGGATGTGCATCCATAGCAGATGCGAGCTTTATCAGCCAGCTGCAGAGAGAAGAACCAAAAGTTTGATCAGCCATCAAATCGTTAACTCAATGTATGGGACACTAACTGAGGGTTCGTGAAAACCGAGACGAGTAGACCGAAAATACCAGCGTCCGCCCGGGTGGGAGAATCGCCTCCCAGAACGTACTTTTTCTCGCCTACCCAGGTGGCGAGTGCATCAACCGCAGTTTGACGGAGCTCGTCAATCTCAGAGCTAGGCCGGTCCTTGCTCAACCCTGAAAGTTTGCATCGACTGCGAGACTACAACATATGTACGCGGTGGGCTCGTCAGCGTGCTCAAATGAAGTAACTGAAGCACTAACCCTCTGCTTCATGTAATAACCCGCCGCCAACCGAGCTGGCCATGGTAAACTATACAGGACAACTTTGTCGCGAGCAGTGTAGTACTGCTCAACCCATCTACATGGACAAACCAGAGTGCTTTGATCAGCACCTGTACAGCAAAACGGTTGTGACGAGGTGAATGTAGAGAAACCCGTACCCTTCCTTCACCCAGAAAAGAAATATTTCCTCCAAAAGACTTTGTATAGTTCGTGACTTGGCCAAATCTTCTGGGGTCAGTCCAACATCCAGTTCGCGCGCCATTCCACGCTTCACCAGCTCATTGTATCCGAATAGCGAGTCAGGAATTATTTCTTTCTTTGAACCCTCCCGGAGCCGCAAGACTGGCAGTCTCCCTCGCGGCGCCAGAGGGGGGAGTGTAGATGCGATCTCGTACGGACATCCTGAGAAGGTGAGGAGTGCTTCAAGGCGATTGACCCATGGAGAGAAGTCCCAGCGCTCAGGCTCTGGGTAAAAGCGAACAACGGTGAGGGTAGTGCTTGTCAAAGGACTGGTTTTGGGTAGAGGTGCAGCCGAAACCGAGTCGGCAGCCACCTTTTCAGTTTCAGGCTTCTCCATAGACATCTTAGCAACCGTTGAGTCTCAGTCGAGGGGATGATTCTCAGCTCGTTTCTTTTTCTCGGACACGAGAACTTTTATTTGGCGGAGTGCATAATGGGCCTGTTCTCACCTCCCACAGTCCCAGAACCCTCAATAAGCTAAGGTGATCGCGGGGATGGTGGCAGTTCACTATATAAAATTTACGTGTGGTTCGGGAAGTACCACTCGGCACGTCTCCACCGATTTGCAACTAGATCTGCCTGGCTTCCTCATCGCCCTGCAATTACGAAGGTGAGGAAACTCTAATATTGGACCGGTGCCATTTAGTCACGAAGCGGGCTCTTTACACCATACCACGATGGGTTCCTGCGTGGCCGTAGGCTAGTGCGTCATACTGTCAATAACAATTACGCCCATAGTCAATGTACTCAGATCGACCAGTCTGATTGAACGCAGTGCTCTGTCACACAACGGTATGCTGGGCTTACAATTCAGCGGTCATAGGACGGTGAGCCCCACTCCATCAAGGCTCCTCTGTACTTCCTGAATATCTTCGGATCCCTTTTCTGTATGTCAAGTGAGTGGAAGGTTGACAAACTCCGCATTTCGCGGCCTTTCGCCGGAGAGGGATCTGTGGGAAGCACCGACCATGAATAGGCGTAGGGATTCCTGCTGTTGAGTTCAGCTCCCCTTGACTGCTACCGTATTCCTCCAGATCTCAGGGAGCTGGTAGTCTGGTTCGCGCTTGTTCTGTAGAGCGGGTGGCCTATAGTGGCCAGATTAATCGATTCCCACGTGCGCACATCGCAAAGATCCACGTTTCTGAGTACAACCTGGCTTCCGAGTATGGAACAAGGGTAAATACAGCAAAAAGATACTATTTCTCACTATTGGCGGTGGATTAGTTGAAATCCATGCAGAGCTACCAGTACTGGCTGGGGAACCACGATCCATATTGATCCACAAGTCTGACTGCGGCGGAACATAGTCTGGATATGTAGCCACTCTACACGCATATTTCAAGACCACTAACTACAGCCAATGACTCAAAAACTCGAAGTCATTGCACCATATCCATCGCTCATGACGCGAGCAGTTCAAGGCAAGACAGCCTTTTCATCCATCGCTCCCGCCGCAATAGATCCAAAAGATAATGAAAAGCCTCACTCTTCGTAATTCAAAAATTGTGGCAAATCCTCTCTCCCGACCCGACCACGCGGATGCCGCGCTTGGATAATTTCTGAATAATACAGAACCCACAATAGGGCTTGACTGTATCCCCTTGCTCCAAAACCCTTTTCGATGGTCGTACGTCCGTTATGGGCCGGTACTGCAGCATTGATCCCAGCACCCAATTGGGTACATAGAATATGTGACGGCGCTTGAGCATCACAAACGCAAGGCAAATGGTAAATCGCCAACGACGTGATCTCGGTTTGTCTCACTGACTTCATGTACTCAGGGTTCAAGAAATGTGTTATGTATTTCGAGTTCGGATTTATCGTATCATTCAACCAATATAGCCATTGATGCAATGATATGAGACATTGAATCTGTCATCGCCAGATCTGAAATCAGATAAGGAGGGACACGACTGGGAATTCACTGATACGAAGTCTGGTTGCCTGAGGAATGGGTACACGAGTGGGACAAGGTGGGAACGATGGAAGTCACAGTCAGTATGAATTATTTTGAATACATGGAAACGCATTGGAGATGTTCACTTACCCCATAAGGGACCAACGTCAGATTCACGCTTCCGCTCGTACAAAGCGGGTACTCGGGAGGATTGTTAGCCCATGTCGTACCTCCGGTTGTCCAGTTCACTGAGCATCCGATAGCACTGATTGTCAAGGGTGGAGCACCGTCGGCGAAGATAGGGGTGGGAAGTGCAGCGCTAGGAGAGGCTGATGACCCATGGAAGTAGAGGGACTTGGGGTCAATGGCATAAGCCCAAGAGGAGCTGGCATCAAGTTCATAATCGGCTGCCAGCGGTTGGGGTTGAACAAAGAGAGCCTGCCATGACATTCCCTCAAAATGAGCCGCTTGACATGCATGGTGCAATATCAGGAACATACCGAGTTAGAGGAGAGCTGTGTGTCAGTATGTTTGATCATCAATGCATAGTGCAGTGGTCCGCGGTGAACGGCCACCGACCCGTGCGGACGACTCTCTATGAAGGAATAATCAAGTCAGACACCATAATCATACTGAAGGTCGTGGACAGTAAGGGAGAAATCCATACCAGTTGTGATGGCAGCTGGAAGGTTGAGTGTAAAGCTCACTCCGCCTGCAGGGACGCTCACGCTCTGGACGCCTGCACTTGGGGTCAAGGCAACGGCTGCTGCGCTACCGATCTGAATGGTCCCACCCACAACCCACGATGGGATTCGAACAAGGTATGTGAATGCGGAGGTTGAGGTGATAGTGGTCTGGATGATGTCTGAGAATGGGTACTGGGTGGTAACGGTCACTTTGACGGCGTTGCCTGTAGTGTGTATGTAACTTGGTCAAGATCCAAGATATATGGATGAATAGCACTGGATAGGGACTGAGACGCACTGTTTGCAAGTGTTGTACTAACGGTGAATGGCCCAAGGTACACTTGCATCAACGACGATTGATTGGGTGTCGTGACAAATGCATTCGAGATGAACTTTCCAAAGCCCTGTGGGTGATTAACTAAGGATCAAAAGATTTAGCACCGCATGTTCCTTAATGGAGTTGTTGGTTTAAGACTAACCAGCACAGCAGGGATAGTTTGGTTCCAGCCCAAAGACGTTTGAGTAACTCCCGTCACCGGGGAACGGGTCGGGGTTCATGTTCCTCGATCCGATCTGATTCTGCTGCTGGAGGTACTGGTGGGACCACATGGTGGGAGTAAGTGTGGCGGGGAGGGCATTGTAGGCAACGCGCTCGGTGCGTTCTGCGTACGAGGTGTTACCAATCACCTGAAACACGTAAGAACCCCTAGATGCATGTGTGAAGATATTAGCCAACGGGATATCCATATTGAAACCCCATTGAAGAATAAGAAAAACTGACGAGAACATCTGCTCTACGACGAGGCATAGTTCGGACCCACGATTTGCCTCAAGGCCTGCCAGGAACTCGTCCGCGCCAAACACTCCAGAAGGTCGACCGTGATATGTGAACAGGTTTGCCCATGCCTCGTCGATCGCCGCACGATCTGTTTCATATCATGCGGGTAAGGGACTCGCTCGTGAATTTTTGGATTGGAGAGACTTCATACCAGTAGTACTGCCAGTCATTCGATAGGAAACGGCTGCTGCGTGAAGCCCCTCTGCAATATTCACTCCGTGCCATTTCTGCTGCAAGTCTGTTACCGCCGTGGTAGGGAAGTTCTTGAGACACGACATAACACGTTGTGTCCGCCATGAGCGATGACCTCCAAATCATGTGAAGATTGGACATACCCCTGTGGCGAAAATCGAATTCCAATCGCCACCAGTAGACTTAGCAGCATTCATTGTGTTGAGAAGTAGAGCCTCGTTGCCATTTGGATGGTTGTCATACAGCCTTGGATAGACGGTGTTCAGGTTGCAGCCTGAGGCTCTCCACAAACTAAGACGACTCACCATTGCAGACTGAGAGCAAATTCCTGCCACCGGATCGCTCCCCAACCGCCATCGTTCAAGCCCTGCCCATTCTGAAGCATGCTGTACGCTTCTGGGATGAATTTGTATAGAGCGGTCAGGGTCTCGTTCAGTCGCGTCGGGTCAGCCTCGACAAGCTGTGTCGCTCCCAACATGAAAATGTAACGAGCCCAGAGATAGCGAGGTCGCGACGTGTTCACCTCCGGGCCGATCCATCCTGTAGAGGCCTCTTGATGCGATAAAACATAGTCTAGGAAGTATTGTGTGCGGTTGATGAGGGTGGCGGAACCGGATGCGAAGGCGGTGGGCACGACGCCGTTGAACCAGTATGGACCACCTGCTCAGCATTAATCGAATCAATGAAGATGTCAGCAATCCAAAGGAAGAAATCATAACAGCAATCAGGGTAAGGTAAATTGAAGAAAGCTCGCCTTCGGTGAGATCAGAGTAGTAGGAACTACCGCCTGTCCAGTCCGAATTAGCCACCCAGCTATAGAATACGTGCTCGTTTCCAGCAAGCCCATTGACTTGAAGATTCAGCTGTTGAGGTTCGAGTGTGAGCAGAAGGGGATCCTAACCATTCCCAATAGGGATAGAGATCGCTCACCTGATCTGTCAGCCATCCGTTCGGCTTGATGAACATTCATGAGTGTATGGTAAAGGGTTGAGTATTTGATAAAAATATACCTTGACTTGACCCAAAGGAAGAGAGTTATACGTTTTGGGGGTCACTGCACGAAGTGATTGGCATCAGTGACAGGCAAACGCATTAACTACAGGCGACATACGAGCGCTCAGGACCTGAACCGCCGGTCCTAAGACGCCGAATATGAAATAGCTCGACCGCATTCCAAGAACAACACGAGAGTTGAACCTAGTCGATAGTGAAGATAAAAGCGGGCCTATCCTTTGGAAACATGGTTCACCTCTTATACGTCTTGCGCGCGAGTTTCGCGACGTCTCGGTGATACAAATTTCCGGAAAAAGAAGGCCAGAAATGATCAACACCCGCACGTAATAGGCATGATCGTGAGCATGGAGGAAGCTCCAGAGGGAAACTGAATGTTGAGGAAGACCTCGCTAGCCGCGGTGAAGTTCTCCAAGAACATTAGAATATCGGTTGCGGAGTTGGAGCCGAGCCTATGTTGATGTCAAGCGAAGACGCAATGGCAGGTTGCTCGGCGCACAATTCAACAAACGGTCATATGGTGTTGGCAAAGCTATGCGGTCGAACATGAATGTAATATCCATCTCCACCGCTGAGAATAATCGAATATCGACAGAGGAGGGCCGCATGGGGTTGATCGTCATGGGCGATTTGCGATCACGCCTATAGTTCAGTTGGGAAAAGCTGCTGTTCAGTTGAAGCCTTCGGCCAATGTCCGAGGTCGAGGGGACAGCAACGAAAGAAGAGTTGCATACATAGTTCAACACTTAAGGCACATATCATGGCACCATTATTGGAAGGTATCCCCAAAAAACTGTTCTATTCTTGACTTGGCGTGGTAAAGAGTGTGACCCGCCATTTTTGTGTTCGATTCCCACGGGGTGATGGCCCGTGACTTGGCATTCTCTCATCAATCCGGCGTGCCCCACACTCCCAGCCAGAATTTCTAGTAGCTTCGATCGTGGAACCAATATGTATGTATTGAAAGGGACGTGATGTCATGTATCTACAAATCGAAATAAGGAGGATCCACTTCGGCATATGGTGGGTATGTTAGCGGAACTACGATCACTCTTGATGCATTCCTCAGTCGGACGGGTGAGCTCTCAACTCCCATATCCAGGTCCGCATTCTGAACAAATGGCATCAAATCTGCTTTCCGCCACCTCCCCGCACAGTTTCCTCCACCACCATCGCTCTCGTCATCGCCAATCTCGATAGTCAGTCCAGGGCGACCGTCAAGAACAGTATCAATTAGGGGCAGGATCTCTCCGATGGCCTCTTCGTGGCCGAAAGGAGTTAGATCGGCAGCAGATTCATTAGCATTGGGGAATAACAGAAGGGAAGCAAGGTTTGGGACAAGTGTTTGATAGGTATGAGCCCTCTCTGAATGCTCTTTGCCATCCACAGCTTGGTTATCAGCCCCGCTTGCGTGGGGGAGGGTCCATTTATTCTCCAAACAGTGTAAAAACTCAGAAAGTCCCACATTGACATATATGCGGGCAGTGAGCAGATCTGGAGAGGAGGCAAAAACTGGGATCAAGTCCTCAGCATGGACGTGCTGCACAGTGAGATGCTTTAGGCGAGGCATTGTGGGCCATGGCGGCGCTATCTTGGTGTCGTTGTTAGTTCGGCCACCGAATCGTGGAGCAAAGGTGTTCGTTTCGCTATAATGATGCCGAGAAACGATGGTGAGGTCTAGGAGACTCGGCAAGGGACCAAAATAGAGAGAAAGTAGCTCGCACGCATCATGCAGTCGGAGAGACTCGAGGTGAGGGAAGTGCAGGGGATCATCCAGGGATGGTGGGGCAGTCAAGAACTTCAACCCATCGTATGGGAGATGAAGACGCGTGAGGTTCTTACAACTGGAGAGAAAATGAGGCCCTTGCTTATCTTCCCACGAGCGAGAAAAGGAGAGCCTCCGTAGCTTTTGTGGATCTACGTGCTGAAAAGGGTCTGAAGGGGCCGGCCAGCCTACGTGGAGCACCTCAAGCGGAGATGGAGAGTGCAAGATATGGTCTGGAAGGCCTCTAGAACCCCACAAGACTCGTGAAGAGCTCGCGATAATGAGATGTGTGAGCTTTGGAGTTGGTTTGGAGAGAGGGAAAAAGGGCGAGGGTGGACAAGAGAAGTAGAGTAGACGGAAGCGCTCAAAATGATTAAGAAGCGAAGCTTGTGATATCCCCTCGAGCTCTTGGCCGCGTTCTGCGATGCGGGTCCCTCGGCGAAGGGATGCTGCTTGATGAATGTACACATCAAGCGGTACATTTTTCGAGCGAACCAGAAAAACCGATAACATCTCGGACATCCATTCTGGTTCGGAAGCAAAATGAGCCTCAGACCACAAGATCGGGTTATTCATCACGAGTTCATTCCAGGTTCGTGACGTGAAGAGCAGGGCGCGCCATGTTTGGCGGAAGGTAGACCACTCAGGCTCATCCCCGCCGATCGAACGAATGACCAGATAGAATATCTGGCTGAGGACTTCAGCAGGCAACCGGCGCGCGGCGTCCATCCCAGAGTACAAGGAAGGTTGATGGGGTAGAAAATACAAGGCGTCCCTGATAGGGAAACCGTATCATTCATATTTTGTCTTCGTATCTTCAGTTGGAGGCGCGGGCCACAACTCACAACGATATTGTCTTGGACTTTTAAACTCCTCGCTTCTTGACAGAACCACACAGACCGAGATTTGTGGTCGATACCCAGTTTGGCCGTGGGAGTCAATACCTTCCTCCAAGCGCTGATGCACGTGCCATACCGACGACATGCCGTTCATTTCGCGATGTCAATGGAAGCGTTGAGCCAACAGTCAGAAGTAAGCTTATGCACATTTGTATGAGTTCATACACGGGATTTGCAATACATTGTGCTACTGCGAATTTGTTCATTTTCTTACGAGTGTCGTCCCGCGGTGGCTCCCACCTAAACAAGCTTAACTGTGGGGAACTCGCTGATCCTAAGTCTTGTCGCCTAGAGAAGTAAGGTGTGAACTATAGCCCTGAAGTCCTCAACCGTAACTACGAGGAACAAACGAATGATGGACGCACCCCATATGGGACCAGAGTTAGGTTCACGCTTGGGCCCGCGCATGCTGGATTCTCCGGGGGGCTTCCAAGGGACGTATTAGCAGCCAGATTCCAGCCACTAATCGCGCAACCGAGCACGGTCATCTTCACTGGTGGGACACCATCGGCAAAAATGGGGCTTGGCAGAGCCGCAGTAGGAGCTGCAGAAGCTCCAGAGGCGGGGACAAAGTGCAACGAGTTGGGGTCGATTGCATAGGACCATGCGGAGGTCGCTTCAAGCTGCCAGTCAGCGGCTCGAGGTTCCGGAGCCGTGAACACCGCCTAAGAAATGGTAGCATTGCAGTAGCGTGGATGTGAGGACGACAGTACAGACTTGTGACGAGGGGAACGAACCGGGTTAGATGGAAGCTGGGTGTCATTGTGGGTGATCATAAGTGCGTAGTGAAGAGGTCCACGATGGACAGCGACAGCTCCATGCAGGCGATTCTCTAAATTCCAGATTTCAACGAATAGTTAATCAGCCGATAGTTTGGTCGCTTTCATTTCCTGCGACACCCACCAAGCGTGATCTGGGCCGGTAGATTGAGAGTGAAGGTCGTTCCTCCAGCAGGCACCTGAACACTTTGGAAGCCGTTCTTAGGGCTGAGGGCGACGGCAGCCTTGCTCCCTACTTGGATGGTTCCGCCCACTACCCACGCTGGAATGCGGACTTGATGAGTAAATCCCTTCTTCGCTACGATGGTTGTTGTGACGGTGTCCGAGAAAGGATAGTGGGTTGTGACCGTGACCGTGACCAGGTTGTCTGAAGGAATGAGAAACGGGTGAGCGAAGGGCTTCACACCTGGAAGTCCAAAATAAAAACCTACTATTTGCGAGTGTCGTACTGACGGTCAAGGGGGCAAGGTAGACCTGGAGAAGGGAGGACTTGTCACCGGTTACCACAAACGCATTAGACACATATTTGGGGAAACCCTGAGGATGATTGACTAGAGAAAGGATAAGCCAAGTTATTCTCAGAAAGGGAAAGCAATTCAATGCCCATTGAGTGAAGAATATCGCACCAGTGCAGCAGGGATAGTTGGGCTCCAAGCCGAACACGTTCGAATAGGAATCATCGCCGGGGAATGGGTTCGGATTCATATTCTGCGAAGCAATCTGGTTTTGCTGCTGGAGGTATTGGTGCGACCACATGTCGGGGGTGTTCTCTGATGGTAGGGCATTGAATGCAAGCTTTTCGACGTGATCAGCGTAAGATGTATTGCTGGTAACTTGGAAATTGAGAGACCCGCTGTAGGAGAACATGATAAGCCCTCCAGATCGACATTAGAACGATTGTCTATTACTCACGAGAACATGAGCTCCACCACAAGGCACAGCTCGGTCCTGAGAGTGTCTTGTTAGTCGAGAACACCAGCAGGTATGCAAGTGAGCATACCCTCGATATGCCTCCAAGCCGGCGAGGAACTCGTCAGCTGCGAATGCGCCCGATGGTCTTCCATGATACTGGAAGACAATATTCCAGCCCTGATCAATTGCAGCACGGTCTATTCAAGCGAAACAGATAGTAAGCCATCTGCCTAATAAGTAAGATGTCGGCTGATGGGACGACGAATGAACTTGCCTGTAGCGTTTCCAGTCATTCGGTAGGCAACGGCGGCGGCGTGCAGGCCTTCCGCGGTGTTCACACCATGCCATTTTTGTTGGAAGTTGCTTGATGGGACGGCGCTCGTTGGGAAATTCTGATGAACAGCATTGGTCAACCAACGCGGCCACAGGGTAAAAAACCAGTAGCTTACCTCGGGAGCAAGGATCGAGGCCCAGTCACCGCCGCGAGCACGGACAGCGGTCATGACGTCTAGGAGCATCTGTTCATGCCCCATGGGATAGTTATCGTACAGCCTGTATCAGTACGATAAGCAAGCGAGCCCGCTGATGAAAGGGGGTTATTATAATCTAACATACCACTGCATGTTGAGCGCAAGCTCTTGCCACCGAATCGCTCCCCATCCACCATCATTCAGCCCCGTACCATTATTCAACATTGTTAGCGCCAGCGGAACGTATTTATATAGTGCTGTCAGCGTCCTGTTGAGCCTTGTAGGATCAGCCTCAATGAGTTGCGTGGCACCGAACATGAAGAGGTTTCGCGCCCAAAGATATGTTGGGCGGCCCGCTGCAATTTCGGGCCCAATCCATCCACCGGGGTCCTGATGGTCAAGGGCGTAGTCCAAGAAGTATTGGGTGCGGTTGATCAGGACTTCCGAACCAGATACGAATGCCGTGGGGACAATAGCGTTAAACCAGTATGGGCCGGCTAACCCAATGAGATAGTGGCAAGGGCAAAACCATTATAGGAGGCGAGTGAGTAAATTGAGTGCGCTCAAGATACTGAGTCAGCGACGCACCTTCCTCAAGGTCAGAGTAGTAAGCATCTCCACCAGTCCAATCAGAGTCCGAAACCCAATAGTAGAACTCGTGTTGGTGGCCAGCATTGCCGTTCACTTGAAGCATGACCTGAAGAGACAAGGAATTCAGCACAGCCTCGAGCCTCTTCGCTTATGAGATGGGAGTAAGAACCTGATCCTTCAGCCATCCCAAGGGCTGGTAGAACTCTTCGTTAGCATAGGGGAGCTGCCGAGTCTCAAATGTACAGCACCTTGATTGCACCCAACGGAAGAGAGTTATATGCCTTTGGAACCACTATCGGAGAGATGCTTGTATTTCGAGAGTGCAAGAAAAGATATGGGAATTCGTACGGCCACCAACAGCAGCGCCTGCCAGGGCAGACAGCACGAGGAAATGTCGATTTGGAGCCATCACAAGCCAGTGATAGGGAGATGTACAAGGTGATTATCGTCCCGGCTTCAAATTTACGAGTCTTTATAGTCGTAGACTCACTCGCGGAGTATGAAGGCGGTCCAGTAGGTGAAAGGTGAGCATGATGTTCTTGGGAGAACTTCGTGAAAATAAGAAGTGGAAGCCACAGAAGGCTCTGTAGAAAACTGTGGAGATTATTCATATTCGTAATAAGAGTCATCATGAGTTCGTAGACTTGGATGAAGCTGGAGGTTCAAGGATCGCGTGGTGGTGAATAGACGCCACCAAAATTGACGACTGATTATGAGGTTACAACTTCCGAGATTGTCGAAGATGATTGAAAACACAATTGAGCGACTAGACCTGTAGCAGAAATAGTTCCTCCAAGAGTGAAGGAGAGCAGAAAGTCAACTGGGAAGCTCGTGTGACAAATCTCGGAGTATCTCAACGTCGTCAGATGATAAGCTTCTTAGAAGGTGAAGCATAGAGACACCACGATCAAGTGATCCGTACACTCATGCTCGAGAACTTTGTCGACGGGCCGGGGTTGCCAATGCTTCGGTTATGAACAGGAAGAGGTTAAGGTAAAGTAGAAAGACAGACGTGGGAATTATGGTTCGGGTTCGCCTGGCTGAGCAATTCTGCTTTTCCCCATGGAGAAGTAGCATATATACTTGGCCGCGGGCAGTGGATTACAAGGAGGGAGTGAGGTAATTACTGGTATTTGTGGCATTTGCGATTGATTCAAATGCTCGCGTCGCCGCTGTGGCCCACAAACACACCTCCACATCCAAACTGATGTTGACCATGTGAGCCGCGCTAGCTCTACTGTGAGGTCAAGATGATCACCTCCTCAAGCAGGAGGAGCAAACTTCTTGACTTCTCCCTCACACCATTCCCATAGACGTTCCTGCTCATCTTCATCCTCCAGATCCGACCGACAGCGGGCCGGATGAGCGAACGGAAATACATACTAAGAGTACGCCGCAGAGTCCGGAATGATCAGGAAGCAAGAAAGCAAGGCAGCGGAGGCGTTTTGTATACAGACCTGTCCGTTCAACCCAGCAGCTTCCGGCGAGGTACCGGCCCACAAGGGAGTGATGATGCCTTTGGAAACGGGCTTCATTATGAAACTCTGCAATGACCGTACCGAATGAGGGGATGGCAATATTCAAGATAGAAAGAAGATGACAGACCAGGATCCATTTGGCGGTTCTTGAACCGTAACGGGTTAGGCCAGTACTGATTGAGCCTGGATTGAGCCAAACGCAAGTTAGTGGAAGGGGCCAGTGCCTCCACCACCTGAGCAGAAACAGAAGCGGGAGAGAACGTACCAGGGTCAAGCGCAATCGATACAATACCTTGCGCGCCGTATTTTCTCCCTAAAGCATTAGAGAACAGCACGACTCCCTAGTATGAGGAGCGGGCGTCATGGTAGTAAGTAGCAGAAGAAGAGCCTCGAATGAGTCATAACGTACGACTTTGGATTGTGGGTATAGTACCGCCTCATCAAGGTTCACTTTATCTCGCTCCTCGCCTTTTACTAGCGTCCCGTACCACACGCCGGCAGCCTTCCCGTCTATAATATTTCCGTTCTTGTCTCTCTTAGCCATTGGGGCCGCAAAATGTGCGTTTGACGACATATTCACTATTCTCACTTCTCCAGGAGTCGAGGTGACCGTAGCCAAAAGCGTCGGGAGCAGAAGCCTAGTGAGGTAGAAGTGTCCGAGGACGTGCACGCCGAAGGCAACGTCATGCCCATGTATCGTAACCTCTGAACGTGGGATCCACATCACCCCAGCAGAGTTGTACAGGATATGTAGGGTAGACTCTTTGCTGCTCATGGAGTTATCGTAAGAACGAGAGATTGGTTGTTATAGGCTGAATCAGCACCTACCTCAGGAAGTCCGCCACACCGTTCTTCACACTTGCCAGGTCTGCAAGGTCCATCAACACATATATAATGTCACTATCCGCTTTGCCAGTAGAGCTCTTGAGCTCTTCCACAGTATCTTTGGCTTTGTCTTCCGAGCGACAGGCAATATAAACTCGCGCGCCATGGACCAGAAGGTGGCGGGCCATTTCCTTGCCTTTCCAGCACAACAACACAGGATTATTGTGAACCGATGAACGAATAGTTAGCGCATTAGTTGACGAGCCTAACAGATGTCTAAGTAAATATCGATGATGAATGCGCGCACCAATACCGCTATTGCCCCCTGTAATGAACACAACCTTGCCCGTAAGATCAGGTATATCGCGTTCAGGATCCCATTGTGTTGAGTAAGGAAAGAACGCGCGCAAGGCGTTGAGCTGCTCCCACAAAGATGGTGTGATTGGCATAACGGAAGAGATACAGCGCAATTGGCGTTATTTAGCGCAGGACCTCCAGGCACTGATTCTATCTAGCTGGATAACGAAGGCGTGGAGTGAGACCGTGTGGAATGACTATTGAGAAGATGGGAATTTGTAGAAGGGAGCACAGCGTGAAGTTGTGACTATCAGAGCCTCTATAAGGGCAGGTAGCAACCTAAAGCTTACCTTGGAAGAGAAGAACTGCACGACGACTGGTTGGCTAGTGGCTTAAGTACGGTGCGGGGAGCAGGGCCCGCGGACTCGTTTCAGAATCAATTTCGCGGACCACAGCATCGGTTTCAACCACGTGCGTAGACATATTGACTTTGGTAGATAGTTCGGGCTGCCTAAACTCCGTACACATCATTCAACACTCTACCCAAATGTGACGCGCAATATTGAATTCCGACAAGGCCAGAGAAGCGATCAGAGGAAGGAGACAGGAGAATAGAATGCCAGCCTGAATTCAACGAAAACCAAATCTCATTAACCCCACATGGCTAAGGTCAATCTAGGAGGACGCAATGCTGGTTGTGTCGAAGTCGTTGTTTGTCTGCACACAAATACTACGATTCCCACGATGCTGGCCTCTTCGTTCAAGTTCATCAATGCGAAAACAATCCCAACCTCAATGGCGAGCGATAAGCGAGCACTACGTGATGAGTTGGAATCTTTTGGCTGCCGAGGTGCCTACATCACTTACCAATTTCTTGTAATTCTATATCGACGGTATGGACGAAGGCGCCGCCACTATTTTGGCAGCTCCGTGCTCTTGAGTTGAAAAGTCTTCAATCGGATTCGACGGGAATGCACTGCTTTTATTATGGGTGTCTATCTGCTGGGGCTTCTGCTTTGCCGCTTCTTGTTGCTATCTCATCCGATGTCGAGATCAAGGGACTCTGCCAGACCGAGGTCACTTTCGCACTGAACCTTCAGGCAATCTTGCCACCTATTAGAGAACGGATGCACAGATTGGGGCGGCCTTATTTTGCTCTCCGTCTCCGAGCCCGAGCTCCTCCGTTGCTTTTACAATAATGGCCATCAGCATTGTCGCAATCCCTGCTCCACGACTATCACCCGCTATTGTCCCGTCAAGATATTACCAATACACGGTAATAGTGCCACCGCGCTCTCAAGCCCTCTCCGCAGTCATATACGCACAGATCGGGACAACGACAAGATAAAGGCTCACAAGCAACGCTGCTGCGGTTGGGAGGCTGCCGCTCCATGCCCCCAAAAATAGCAACAGTGAATATGCATAACATATCCCTCTGTCTCCTATTGTCTTGTTATTAGCGGCCACTGAGAACTTGCAATGTTTCAGCGGGCCACAGTGCGGAGATATAAAGGGCCTCACCCACTGACACCTCTTGATTTTTCCCCCTCGTAACTGGTTTCGCCTCGATTCTTTCACTCAGACCTTCTCGACGTTCTTTCATCGGTTTTTTCAACCTTTCAATACCAACTTGTCACTTTTGACACTTTCTTCAACGTCCACGCTTCCTTGCTAGCCAAGCCATGCTTTTCTCGAACATTGCTGCTTTCATCGCGCTTGTCGTGGCGCCAGCCACTCTGGCTTCACCTATGGTATGTAGCCTGTCTCCCTCTCTGCCTCACACTATGCATTCGTTCCGTCTGATCGCTGGACTGACTGTGTCCTATCCTGCATTTTGGTCCGCTCTAGCCATCTGGCTCGGTCACCTTTTCGGGTACTCCTCCCCAACGTTCTGGTATGCCCCACGGCGGTGGCAACGCGACGTTCCACCATGGTGGTAACATGACGCACCCCCACGGTGGCGCCGGCGCCGGCAACCATACCTTCATCGGTGGTCCAGGCGGCGCGGACAATTCGACAACCCACCACTTCAGCGATGGTGGTAACTCGACCGAGCACCACCACCCCCACGGAGGCCCTGGGGGCATGAACGGCACCCACAGCTTCAACGGGACGCCCACCTTTACCTTCACTCGTACGGGTACTGAGACGGGTCTGCCCACCGGCACGTTCTCGTTCTCTGCTCCTCCTACCGACTCTGCTGTTCCTACCACTACCGTTGACGCTGCTGACCGCCGTCGCGCCGAGACGACTTCAGTCCCCTTCTCGAGCGGTGTTCCCAAGGGCCATGGCTCGCACACTCGCGACTTTGGGTTCAGCGGTCGTCCTCACCCATCTGGCGGTGTCAAGTTCAATGGTGGCAATGGAACCCACCCGCACATGCACCACAGCGGCTCTGCCGGTGGAGGCTCGAGGATGATGACCAAGACTCGGACGTGGACTGCGACGGAGACTGCCTCGCTGAGCGCATGAGATCGTGAGTATGCTCTCCTTTCCTGTGGCAATCAGCTCCGCATTCCATGCCAGCAGCTCCTCCTTCCTTCGTCAAACTGTTCTAATATTCTTTCTCCATCCTACAGGTCGATCGCGTGAAGCACTGCTCTCCTCGCACTAGCTTGCACATCCCCTAAACCTGCTTGCTTTTTTTGTTTTCTCTTTCCAACTTTCTACTTTCCAACGCCGAGTGCGTCTATTCACCTCTCTTGAGATATCGATCTCTTGCTTGCAAACCGAGTTTGCTCTCCTCAGTCCATCGACTACCCTATTCTCCAGTTTCCCAATCCGTGTATTGATACATGGACGTGCCTTCCTTTAGTGAAGGCTCCCTCACTCTCCTCGCCTGTGTAGCTACCTCTATACCTCGTATCGTACCTCTTAGCTGATGTATCGTACGGCTGGACTAGCTATACTTGAAACGTTGAATATTCCCCACAATATCAATCTGGTGAAGAAGCCAAGCCTTGCTCATCGCTCCTTCTAAATTATGAATTGGGGTGATAGGCTTTCTTCGATTTATTCATTCATAGTAGCCCCTAAGTAAAGTCAAAGGTATAAGGGAAGGTAAGCGAGGTGGTTCGACCGCTTGGTGGTGCTGACAAATATATCCTAGTGGAGTTGCACCAAACTCCACGTTTCGCGTTACTCATGCACATGGGTTGGAGAGTTGAGCCGACACTCCGCCGGAACACGATGGGGGCATTGATTGATGCGAAGGCGGTGGCGCGGCGGGAGTGGAGAACGTGACCGACGTCATGATCAACGCGCAGCACCTCATCCGAGAACAACACCGCCACACGCATCGGAGCAGTGCTCTCCAACCTCAGTCAAAGAAAAACAATGTCCCTTGTACGTCGGCTTCTCTTCTTTCTCCCAACCACCACCACCACTTAGACCTCTTACCGCATGCCAATCATCAATCAGTCTGTACGTCGGCTTCTCTTCTTTCTCCCAACCACCACCACCACTTAGACCTCTTACCGCATGCCAATCATCAATCAGTCAGGACGATTATCAGAAAAGCAGGTTAGTTGCACATACATCCCTTGGCAACCAGAACCTTGGCTTTGGGGCCGAAGAAAGTTACTCACAAACTGTCGCCGTCGATCGTCGTTTCCCTCCGTCTAGGTCGTCGATGCTTTCCATATATTCCTCAAGAACGCGCTCGCACAGGCCAAGGCTGAGCGTCTTCTCGACGATGACACACTCTCCTCTGCCGAGGCAGACATCATGATCTCAGGTATGCATGCCCCTCCCTGCTGCGTCGTACGACTGAAAAATGCACCCACTGACGCCCTACACCCTCTCTACCCCCTTTCTGCTCGCAGGTCCCGCATTATGCCTCTACTTTGCTGCCATCCGCTCCAACACCTCACCGCCCGGTGTCCCACTCCCGCGCGATGCAAGCTCCGAGCCTATGATGCTCACCTCGAATACCTGCCCTCCTGCATTCACCAATGTCTTTGCCCTCTGGGCATCCTCTGTTGCACCCATCAAATCCCTCTCTGCAGACCAGAAACACGATCTTGCCCGAGCCATTTGTGACTTGCCGCTCGTTTCCTCTCGACCACACCCAGCAACGGGCAGGATCGCCGCCGATTTGAGGGCTGTGGCGATTGAAATTAGTCAGAGAAGAACCTTCCAGGTGAGCGAGCGAGCGTCTCGTTCGTATTGAGGAAATTACTGACTCACTGCTTTCCACACTTAATAATGCGATGTTGATACTCATGCCTACTTTTCCATGCATCGCATTGTCTTTCTTGTTTTTCCACGTCCTAGGACCGATACGGCTCTGATTTACAAGCAGTTCTCGACTCGGATCGGCGACCTGCTGGTGGGATAGGAAATCGCAGACCATCCACACAAGCCCAGTTTGTGCCCCCACCTGCATATGATGCACCCCCATCTTCTGCTCCCATCGCCACCTCTCCAAAACCTCAAGGCCAGAACAAGCCCCTCCCCGCTGCCACCGACTCCACGGGCCATCTCCTCCCCACGTCACCCACCAGCGCTGGGTTCCCCACTGCTTCAGGATCCCACCCCCATCGCCCGCGCGACCCCACCCACTCACGCTCCGCCTCTGCCTCGGGATCTAGCAGCGGCTCGCGCTCGCGTTCACCCTCCCCATCCATCCTCGTCGACACCGACCCTGTCATCATGCTCATTCGCGAAACACTCTACGCCTCGCTCGCCGACGTCCTCGCACTCACACCCTCTCTGCGCTCACTCATGAAGACCGATCCAGCACGCGCATACTTTGCATCCGTCTCCCTCGCCGTGCTAGACGTAGCGACGAAAGCCGTCACGCCAGAAGGAGACGTAAAGGGTGTGCTGGGGCAGTACGTGACGTTTGAGGAGTGCCCGGACTTGCTCAAGCCTGCGATGCGCGGGCTCGATGCGATCGCGCGTCGCGCGAGAGAGCTGAGCGAGGAGGACGATCAGGCTGCGATGGAGTTGCTCGCAGAGGGCAAAGATGAGGAGCTTGCAGGGCGCGTGACGCGCATGGAGCGTCTGAAGAAGATGCTAGAGGCTGGAGCAGGCTCTGAAGAAGCGAACCATCGTCGTGCTGGAGGCGCAGGTGGTGAAGCGGCGGAGGAAGAGGAGGGGAATAGGGGGCGCGTGAGTCCGAATGGGACGACGCTTGAGCTTGCGAACCGTATCAATGCGCTTGCTATGGGCCTTACGGGTCTAGCTGCTTTCCGGGAGCGGCAGAACGACGTGTTTACGATTCTAGGAGGGGTGCAGTAGCCGTGGGTCAATGCCTGATATGTGAATGGACATTTGCGGGCATCCAACGCTGTTTTTTGACGTTCTACCAATGTGTCTTATGTGCTGTGTTCCTCTATATTCCCCATAGCCAATTATGCGCACTCCCTCTACGGCTGTATATCCTTTATACCCTCTTTCTTCCATGGACGCGATAGTACGCTACAATCTATCATAATGGTGTTTGCCCAGGGTATTATTCCACACACATTTCGATTACAGACTCAGTATCTAAATGTTCAATGCATTGCTCTACTTTCCTGGATAGCATGTTGGGTGAAGCACACGAGCGTTCATAGAGAGCTTACCACGAACCCAAGTAAAGACTGCCCATATATTCCTGAGGTTTGCGTGTCTCCAGCGTGTGCTCGATTCTTAGCGGCGGTTTACCCCAATGATCAGGGCCAGGTTTTAGCTTGGTGATTGTGATCATTCACACTGCCCAGCAGATCGTATTTCTCGGACGAGTGACGGGTTCCCTCATGGGATCACAGCCGTGAGATGGCTACTCAATCAATGAGACGTCGGAAGTCCTGAACGAATTCTTAGGGGGCAGAACAGGCTAATGAGCGTTTAGCTCTTCTAGAGCGACCCGGGGGTCGAGGCAAGACTCTTCCCAGCGTTAGACTCAGCTCTGACCTGTTGGTACGACGGAATATGATAACGATACGACTTCAATAAGCGAAGAATGTCCGTTTATACACGACGCCTGTCGGCCATTACTCTGACGATGCATCCTATCCCTGCAACCTCGGTGAGCTATAGAGTCAACCAGCCCAGAATTGGGTCATGCATTATTAGTCAATGAATGATACGATATGCTGAAACATCCAGTCCTCACCTTCTCATGCCAATTGAGGAGAACACTCCCGTTTGCATCCGCAAGACCTTTCGCCTCCATTCCCTTGTAGAGATACTTCATCAGAGTATCTTGCTGATCCATGTCAAGCGATCGGAGAATGTTGGGGATCTCGGTTACTTTGGTCGAGTTGAGTATAAGGAGCACGGTGCTTAGAGTTAGTGACTAGCAATAGTGGGGCAGGAGAATTGTTGGATTGCCAAGGTAAGAAAGATGAGAAACTACGTTGGAGCTGCGGCACGCACTTTCGCGTCTTCGACGTCAGGACCATATGGCGACTGGGAGAGCACGATACTCAGAGCACCCGCAATGTCACCCCTAAGATGAAATAGTTCGTCATCAGCAATAAATATGGATTTGAGTGTCCAGTTCTTCAGCCGATCGAGGCAGCACATACCGTGAAAGGGTCGTCCGTACTTGGGTGCTCTTGGCTTGTGCCTCAGCAAAGACTGTCCCAGGGTCCCTTGGGTCCGCTTGATAGAGTTCACTCTCTACGAATGCATCCTCGTCGTACGCATCGATGTCGATCTTGCGAAAGTTGATCTCGGCCATAGTGGATACACCAGAGGCAAGCGCGAGAGCCAAACAACGCCCTTTATCGCGCCCTCGACATAAACAGCACCTTATTTTCGATTGCTCCATGCCCAACCTCGTCCTCCTCCCCGCAGAAATTCTGTTCCTGATATTCGAGCTCCTACAGCAGAGAGAAATAAAGGCCCTGAGGGATGTTTCTAGGCGCATATCACGCGTTGCAGCCCACTATCATTTTGGACGCGTCGTGCTCTGGGACACGACGGGTCGCCAGCGAATCAAACGTATCTCAGCGATGCTAGGGTCTTACATGGAGAGAACAAGGTAAAAAGTGCTATGTCTATCCGTGCGTTTTGTCCTCTCTCTGAGACTATACAACGCGTATGAGCAGATCCCTCCACATCCTGGCCAAGTTCCCAATAAAACGCGAGATCGATAGTGCTGAGCTGGCTGGCGTATTATCACGCCCAAATGTGCTGAAGAAGCTCCAAATATCCCAATATATCCCGGCGGATACATATGACCCTCTCACCCGCAATACCGTTCCTCGCTTGAGCTCGTTCGGCCCAGCTACACATGCACTCCGTTCACTCTCCCACATCCATCTATCTGGCATCCGGCTCGCAAATCCCGCAGTATTCCAAAAACTAGCGAACTTGCAATCAGTATCGCTAGATCTCGGGCGCGCTATAGTCAGCGCCAAAAACGCATACACCTACTCCGAGTCGCTTGATATCGTAGACGCGTTAAGCACCAATTGCTTGGAGTTGACATCCCTAACTCTCTCTGTGGATGATGCTTCACCGGAGCTCTTGGTCCATATCGCAAATAAGCTCCCAAATCTCCAAGGGCTTCACCTAGTGGGTTCTGATACGGACGGCTTCATCCCCACCATGGCGGTATACAGTCGAGACGTCACTCAAACCATTGTAAGTTTAGAATTGACCAGTCATTTCTAGGGCGCGAACTGACCAGATGCCCCCAGCTTTCTGTCGCGATTATTCTGAGTCGCTTCCCACTTCTTTGCTCCCTCACTCTTCCTTACTTCCTCTCAGCTCCCCTGCTACCCGAATGGCACGCGACGCATAACGAACATCAAACCCAAACCTCCTTCTACCTCCCCCCTCCCTCGGAGCTCGTCTCTGCCGCACAAGCAGCTGCTTTTCCTCCTAATGAAGTGGAACAACAGCAGAACCAGACTGTCACCCCACTGGATGGCCTGGTCCCCACCTACGTTTATTTCCCTGCAATCCGCGAGGCTTGCGAGACTCTTCGTGAAGCGTGCCCTTCCCTGCAGCGAATGGGCTGGTGCGTACCGAGCTTCTGCATAGACCCGCGCGTAGCACTCGTTGGTCCAACTGCACTTCGGGTGCTCGAGTGGGAATATCAACGGCTGGACCGGGATGTTGAGGTTGATGACGATGAGAGCATGACTAATGGGATGGCTCCGGGATATGGATCTCCACCCGCTAGTGGAGTCGGAGAAGAAAGTGTCGATGATGGTGATGATGAGAATGGAGAGGAGCCCGAGGACATGGATGAAGATACCCCAGAGGGTGTTTGGGCAGTCGCCTCTGTGCGGATTGGAGCTGCCTCTGATGAGTCCATATCCAGTCGGTTCGCATGATTTTCGTCTTTGTATTCTTTTTGGACTGGGGAACTAAATGCGCGTGTGATGGGAGAAGGAGCGATCTCCCCGTGACGTCGTTGCACGGATCGTTGGATGCCCGCGCCTGATGTATATAAACATTCGTTTCAAAGCAGGAATCTCATCTCATCAAAGGCCCTCCTTTATCGATCCCCTTGGCGAAAGCCTCTGTCTGCCTAATTGCACCTGCTTGGCAAAATGAAAATCATCATCACTGGCGCTTCCGGTTTCGTGGGCACTGAGCTCATTCGGCAAGCTCTCCGACGACCTGAAGTCACTTCTATCATCGCTCTCTCTCGTAAACCCGTCTCGGCACCTGCAGATGTTAGCGAATCAGACGCTGCCAGAGTAAAGAGCGTCGTCATTAACGACTATGATGCGTATCCTGATGATGTCAAAAAAGAGTTCGTTGGGGCAAGTGCCTGCATCTGGTATGTAGCAGTACAGCTAACATCTCGGCCAGGACTCCGCATTCTCTGACTTTCATTACCTGTCAACGTAATCGGTGGATTCGCCCGTTCTATTCTACCATCCATGTGCCCAATCTCGCAGGACGGTCGCGATCACGTTCTCGGGCTCCAAAAACTATACCCTGCCCGAGCTCGTGCGCATATGCCAAACCTCGACTCTAATAGGTTTCCGCACTATGGTGGAGGCCCAGCCAACAAAACCTTTTCGCTTCCTGTACGTTTCAGGAATGCATGCCGAAAGGGATCAGACGAAGACCCCACCCTTCGCCCCAGATTATGCACTACTACGGGTACGTCGACCGAAGACCGAAATGCTAGCTACGCTGCCATGCGATAACTAACGATTTCTTCAATCCCCGATCCACCACGGGTATAAATCTCCATGCATGTTCCCAGGGCGAAACCGAGAATCAGGTGCTGAAATATGCATCTGAGAATGAGGGCGTCGAAGCTTCCGTCGCAAAGCCGGGGTATATCACCGCGCCGGGCAGGCCAGTCCCAGCCGCCGCAGCTGCTGCTCTGAAAGGGGCTTCGATCGATGTGTCGGATATCGCGAATGTGATGCTCGAGCAGGTCATGTTTGGGTTCGACAAGGACCCTCTGATGAACGAAGATCTGGTGGCAATTGCCAAGCGGATACAGGAGAAAGCTTAACCGTTACTTGGCTAGAATTTTTGCTGGGTGTGTACTGCGCAGACGGAGGGTATATTGTGTAACAAAACGATATTAATATGAGAATTGACATGTAAGATATGGAGACGTAGTCTTATCAATCCAACGGGAACTCGCTGCTATCTCTGAGGGGCAGGGTATATCTCTTCTATCTGGAAAGATTCACTGGTAAGGGTTCAAGATTGTCGGACCGCGACAGAGACAAGAAGCTCGTACCGAGAATCTTGTCCCAACCATGGTCACCCCCCGAGCGTCTTCAGATTGAGGTTTTAGTAGTGGGGGAGGGGGTGAAAGAGCAGGTAAAGATGACCCCGCCTCTGGTTCGACGCTTTGAGGGAGACTGGTTGATGTGCTTGATGCCTCCTTCGTATTGTGACTGTTCTCGCTTGCTGTGCTTCTATGATGCTGTAAGCTGAGGTCAGGGGATGTCGGAGTTTGGTCCGTCGGGGTTGATGGAACGCTGCTGGTGGGAGGTTCAGCTATGATGGTCGCTGGATGACGGAATGGGCGCGAGATGCGGCCTAAGACATGGAGCGAGAAACTAGGCATTGGGATGCTCTCCTCTTTGGGTATAAGTGCACGCAAAGCGCTCCGCAGATGGAGGCTTCACGGATATTAGAACGCAGGCATGTAGAGTATGGAAAGTGAAAGATACAAACTTTGCGAGGACGGCACAGATCACTACTGGTGAAGACCACTATGATACAATATGGGGTACGAGCATAAGTAAACATTACTCTTAATCCATAATAAGGAACGAACCATTGTAAAGTTAATCATAATGCCAAGCCACTTGGATTCGCTCTTGATTGATGGTGGACCAGAATCAGTTAATTTTGCGGCAAAAAAAATTGACCAAAACTGATCACGTACCGAGACGAGAATGATAATAGCGAGGATCGAGCTGACTCCTCCAGTTGCTACGCCATAAACGGTTATCAGTCTCATAATCGAGCTTGTGCTAATAGTGTCGCAATTTCCTTGATGTTAGCATAGGATTTAACCAATGTCGCAAGGTATGCCAACGTACGATTTGAAACCATCTCTTCCTCGACGCATCAGAAAGAAAAGGTAACCAGAGATCAATGCATCTGTGATAACCTGGCGAAGTCAATTGAGCGGGACAAACTCGAGCTCTGAAAGTTCACAACAGAGTAACCGTACTATTGAAATGCTCCATGCCCTCTGTGACCAGTAGTAGTAATTTCCAGATACTGGTACTAGCCAATTGTCGTAGTTGTTTTCTGCAGTGTGTTATGAGTGTCCCACCCAAGGGTGCTAAATGTCAATGAACGTGATACTTACGAATACCAAACGCTGATCCAACCACGGAAGTCCATATACACATCAGGGCTAAGGGACAGAGCTCCTGGCGAAACACTAACCGAGAGTCGTTCCTACCAATACCACCTGGTGGAATCTAGTCAATGAGGCTGGCCACATAGGAGAGTCTTGTGGTAAGCATTTAAGCCTCATGAAACTCACCAATAATGAAGTCATATAGACGTTCCTCCCATCTATAAGCCGGAATCCAAATGGTCAAGAAATGATTAGTAAAGGTGTCGGGGACGTCGAGAAATGTGGAATAATTACACCGCCACAGTCGTGAGACAAAGTAGGTTTGTGTCAAGGTTGTTGTAATTGCCTGGAGGGAATCGGTGTCATCTGTGAGATGTGGATAATAAGACTTTTTGATTTGGATAGACTCACCCTTTGGGTGGATAGATAACGGAGTGTCCTTTGAGGACTGTCAGCCATTACCACAGCACGGTGATGAGTCGACCAATAGCATACCAGGGGACAACATAGAGCAGAGCGGGATCCTTCATCCCCTTGATCAGCTCGTAGTAGGCTAGAGAGAAGCAACTGAAACTTTTTTGGGGAACAAACGCGGTCATCAGCTTGTATGGCTATCTATGTGGTTAGGTACGTCTAATTCACGCACAAGAAGAATGTTTGTGAAGACCTGCGATTTATGGCATCATTCGATGGGGGCATAGAACACCGGGAGAAAAGATCGCCGTACCATAAGGCTCCAACCTACGTAGAGATGGTTGGCTAGTCAGAATATGATGGAGCTAAATGCAGCAGGAGGCAAGAGATAGTAGACCAACTCACTATTAGCTTAACATAGAACGGGTCTTTGGGGAACTTTCGAAAGAACATATATGTTTGGACCTGCATTACACCTGTCCAGCTTTGGTGGCGCAAGGGGAGACGTTGGACCAGATTCCGTTGAGCCACCTCTGAAGTAATAGGCTTGGCCGAAAGGAAGATCTCACAAGCTATTCAGCACATTGCCAATAAGGAAGGCCACCCAATAGGAGGATGCACTCGATTGGGACATGACAGGAGTATCGACCAAGGCAGCGAGAGAGTCTTAAGGTGTCCTTTGAGGGTTTGCCTCCTGTTGGCAAAAGGTCAGGCCGTGCATGGCCTACTGAGACCGAGCTCCCTGAGAAAGTCGGCCTCGATCCTCCCACGGCGGAACTATGGCAACAAATGATATCACTGGGCGTCGGCGTCGCTCCCTACCGAGCTCGACACGCCGTCGCTGTATATAGCAAAGTGTCGGAGACTAGAAGCGCGCAAAGCATGTACAAACTTCGTCGGCAGTTGGAAAATCGCATTCCTTGGTTCAGAAGGAGAACCCAACGCCGCAACCAAAGGGCCGCGACGTTAGCCGAGAGGGAATATGAAAAGGCTGGATAATGATCTTCCCGTCGAAACGTGAGGTGCCTGTACCCCACCACATATTGAGTCATCGCCGAGGGAGTCATGGCGTTTATTCGCACGTGCGTTAGAGGGAGCGGACACCGGACACAGGTCTCGCAATTAATAAAGATAAAAATATTCATATTTAGGTAGTAAATGATACTCTCTGCCTTCTTGAGGGCACTATCAGGCGGCCAGGATCAAGAGCTGAGGCAAAGCGGAACTGAGGATAATGAATTTCACATCCACACTCCATGATCTCTTTAGATCGGTTTCTTGGCTAACTGGTACATAGATCAGGTGCCAGGGGTGATGGGATACCCTGAGCCATCGGCGTCTGTGAAGAGCTCATCAACTCTGACAGAGCTTCGCGAGCATCAGGAATGCGGTTGAGTTGGCCCTGCCAGCGCTCACGGACCCCGCCGTTGAGGGCGAGAAAGCTCGCAAAGTTGATCTGGTGGCCGAGTAATGGCGGCCAAAGGGAGGCAATACGGTCAGGTTATGCAAGCTTCAGGGCATATTACGCGAGTGGGAAAGCTGGAGAAACTGGCTGGTGGGGTACTTGATCACGAAGGGCGAGGTTCTGGAGTCGGCTCCGTACGTGGAGGCTAGCCATATGCCGAATAATGACGACGATGGGGTGATAGGGATTTGTAGGAGACTGAGGTTCCAAGCACAGCGCCTACCACAACCGGAGAGCCTCTTTGATACCGAACTAGAACGCATCTCGCTTTGCGTGGGAAATGTTACCCCACGGGGCCACTATCAGAAAACTGAATAATCAAACCATGGCCTTCAGCGGTGAGCAACGGACCCGAGCCTTGTCATCAAACATACAGCACAAGCTTGCTGTTGACGTACAGAGACGAGATGGATGATGGCAATTATCGAGCTTACGACCCCAATAGCCCGTCATCGGCGACCGGGTGCCAGAATAGAGCTGGTTTTGGATGATTGTCTTCTAAGCCAGCGGCTTTACATGGGAACAAGTGACTGTGACTGGTTGGCCATTGTGGATGATAGAGATTTAAAAGTTCTGTCCACAGAACTCCAGATATTTACTGAGGGCCTTCTACCTTGTTCGCGCATAGACGGCAATTTATCTTCAGGCGTATCAGAGAGAAAGTGAAGCTTGATGCAGAACAGAAAGACGTTGTTGGTCGGCGAATGAAACTGCTGTGCCCTGTTCAATCGCCCATTCCAAGGGTGCCTCAGAAGGTGACAATTTTAATTAGCAAGAGAATCTACTTGTGATCGGAACATGCTTTCGGCACACCAAAACAGGTTAAGATGGTAGGGCAGAAACAAACGAGCTTCGCCAATATGATGGATGACAATGTATCGGCTCCGCGGATCAAAGAGGGGTGATGGTAGGTGGCGGGCATATATAACCAGCAAATCCTGGATTATGGTGAAGCTGGTGTCAAATTTGACAACCACGAGCAGTGACGAACAAAGGGAAGGGATTCTGTAATACAAACAGTAACGGCCGTGGTGGTTAGGACTCGATCTTCCCGTCATAAACGCGCGTACGCACGGCAGAGTGAGTAATGCCGACGCCGGGCCGCGATTGTGTCGAGATACCGCTTTATCATCACGGCACGAGACACACCAACTGCTGTTCAGCGATACATTGCAGTTCAAGAAATGTCTACTCGTGGTATTAGATGCTATTGTAGAGATTGTGGGGTACCGGAGTGCCTACTTTTCACTCCAATTCTAGGGGATAACCATCTCGATCTCTTCAATTCCTTCACTTGATTGGCCAAGAAACATCATATGCGATGCTTTGTATGGGGGAGCTTTCGGCTCTGCCGTGGCTAGGGGTGGGCTGACTGGCGGGATTAGTGTATTATTGACAGCAGCGTCACCAACACCCGTTTTCTTGATGGTGTCGGGGACGGGAGCAACAGGATTAATTGTCGCCTGGCCTGTATGTGGAGCGGTACTGGTAGAAGGTTGAGTTGTATCACGGGTGAAATGACGGTCTCGGCGGGGGACACGTCCCAGTACCTGTATCGAGAAGCTGGGCATTGGAATACTCTCATCTCGATATGCGAGCGCCCTCAAAGCACTTCGTAGGTGTAAACTGCGAGAAGGTTAAAACATAAGATTATCGCAAAGGGAAAGTGGATGGAGCTGACTTTGCAAGAACTGCACAAATCACAACGGGTGGACTCCACTGAAACGTTGCGCTGAGCTTAGGGTTTAATGAACAGTAAGTAGGAAACGAGACTTACAGTTGCCAAATCGATTCCATTCCCGAGCCAACCCATTTCGTTCTTGCGCGAGGCAACCATGACTTGTCATTCCCCTGTGGATATGTTTCCGATAACCTCACTGACCTACCGAGACGAGAATCACAATAGCAAGTATGGAGCTTATTGCCCCTGTTGCCACGCCATAGATGCTTGTCAATTTCATTATTGACTTGGTGCTGGAGAAAATGAACACTGTTAGCAGCGTCGAAAAAAGGATGATCCAGCATTTAGAGATTGGCCAGACGTACGACTTGAACCCGCTTCTTTGTTGGCGCATCAGAAACGAAAGGTATCCTGAGGTGAATGTGTCTGTAGCAACCTACAGGTGGGGACTAATGGAGCGCAAGCCAAACTGGAAGCGGAGGCACACTCACGATCATACAGTTCCAAGCTGTTTGTGTCCAGTAGAAGTAAGGTCCGGCAACCTGTACGTGCCATCGATTATTGGAGTTTACTGCACGGTGGAATAATAACCCGTCAAGCCAAGAATGCAGAGGGATGACACGAAGGGTTTTTACATATACCGAGTACTGTTTTCTCGAAAGGTTTCGGGTAAGCAGGCTTGATAGAGGGTCATGGAGGGTTGCTCACCAAGAGTGATGATCATTAACGCTCCCTATTGACGACAGTGTTTGATGAGCTTCCACCCGCGGCAAGCCTTACAGTAAGTAAGCTGAAGGACACTGAACTCACCAGGACTAGCATCATGTAGCGATTCCGCCCATCTAAAGGGTAGTAACCAGTCTGCTGTGAACACGGCTTCGGAGGGAAATATGACACCACCATGACACTGACACAATAATAACCGGGAAGCAAAGTAAATTTGTGTCAATGTGGTTGTGATCAGCTATATCAGATATACCGCTAGTTCAGAAAACATTGATGGGGGTGTGGTTAAGGTGAGGAAGGAACCCACCCGATGTGTTGCGAGGTAGCGGATTGACCTTGAGTAAATTTGAAATGAGGGTCAACTGTGAGAGTTTGCTTTGATTAACACGTACCAAGGCGGGATGGAAAGGAGTCTTGGATCCTTCATAGTGGGAATTAACTCATAATAAGTCATGAACATGCAGCTAAAACTTGTCGATGTAGAATTGTCAGGATCTACTTGAAGTGAGGGAGGGTCACTGTCAGCAAAAACCTACAAGTAGAACGTTTGTGCCACCCTAAAATGAATCCATGAAGGTGTTATCTCTTGGGAAGCTCATCGATTGCTGAGACACCGCCTCACCATAGTATTGCAACCTATATCGAACGATCCACCAGATGAGACTCGGATTGAGTTAAACGTGTACTGAATTTCAAGCTGATATATCTACTCACGATTAGCTTCACGTAGTGTGGATCTTTGGGAAACCTCTGGTAGAATAGATATGTCTGAACGTGTATGACGCCAGTCCAGCTGGGTGATGATAGTAAAGAAGGAGGATTGGACGGGATGTTGAAGCTTCTCAATATATGAGTCGAGCACAATGAGGGCTTAC
>WIDE01000034.1:103862-120214 GCA_015039315.1 Clavulina sp. PMI_390
GGGATGTTGAAGCTTCTCAATATATGAGTCGAGCACAATGAGGGCTTACAAGCTATTGAGGAGCGTTCCTATGAGGATATCCAACAAGTAGGAAGGTCCGAGTGATCGAGAGGCTATGTTGCTAGGGGCAAAGCGAGCCATTGTTGTTACCAAGAATTATGCAATGAGTTTATGCATATTCGCGCCAGCTGCAACGAAGAGACGAGAGCTGTTCTGTAGGGGAGTGGTGGGGCAAGCTGGAGGTCGTGTGCCACAACCGGAAACATATCGCCATAACTCCAAAAAGTGGGGCAATGATAAACTCGCAGGGAAGAGCTCTCATTGGCCAAACCCACGTATATGAAATTGGCAATTCTGGAGGCAACGAGTAGATCTGCCAAGAGGCTGAAATTGGATGAATGTCCAAAGCAACGGTAACACGTTCAATGAATACACTACTTGGACTTGCGAGTGGGCCTGGCAGCGTAGTGTTACCAGTGATTTATAACATGCTTTGGAACGAGAATGGAACAATATGGACTGAAAAAACCCCCGAGCTAGGATCGTTGGAGTAACGTGGGAACAGGAGTCAATATGGCCAAATAGAGGGGTTTTGTTCGTATTCCAGTCCTTCACCAGCCGTTTGCACAGTTTTCCAATATCGACGATGGAATAAAGTAAATTGAAGAGATAGGGAGACCTCCTTAACGATAAAACGTGACTTTACTCCCGTTAGATTCAGTGAGAGGATTCCATTCTGTCGCTCACGATCGAATGCTGGAACAGTGGAACATTTGGACAGAGGCGGCCCTACTGTCACAGCTGGCCAAGCAGCCTGCGATTTACGGATCAATTGCCTTCCAAATATCAGAAATTCAGTCTCTCTTGCAGCCTTTGGGTGGAAGACTTGAATATTTATTTATTCTTCTTTCGCTCTCACCCGCTCCGCAATCGCCAGCAAATCCTGATGTAGAAGAGGATCCTTATCAAACCCACCTATAACCTGGTTCAACAATACCACTGCAAGGTCAGACACTTCGATAACAATCCCACGCTTTACAAAATCATCAGAGGGTGGCCGTTCTGGTGACGAGATGTGGCCTGGTCTAGCTGACGCAGCTTCTATGCCTGGATGTTCCGACGAGTATTGGATCATCTGATTCTCTGTTTCTCCCTGTTTCGTCCCGCATTCATAGCGAATAGGAATACTGTCAATATATTGAGAGGCCTAAAAGTATTCATGGACTTGCACTTACTCGCATCAATAAGTACTCTGGGAAGAAGGGCGGAGTCTTTGTTTGATCCCGCTCAACGGCAATACCGGATACATACATGAAGCGGAATGGTTTGGTCGGTTGGGATTCCACCATCGCACGGAGGCCGGCGAGCGTCGAGGTCTGACAGACTCGAACGACCTCTTCAAATGGAAAATTCTTTGATTTTGAGGGGACAATTGCAACGCTCCTGTATAGTGTTATTCCCAGGTGAATCTTGGCTACACATCAGATAGCATGCTAACAGGTCGCTCACCATATGCATCCATGCGCTCCAGCGAACTCTTGCTTCACATCATCGGGATACGACCCATAGTCATCGACCACAATGCTCTTTAGCTTGGCTGAGTCTGATTGCGGAGTGTCGGAAGGGGTTGATATCGCCGTGCGAGAGAGAGCGATGACTGAGGTGACCTCTGGCCGACGGACCGCCTGTCGGACAACTTCGCTGCCCACAAAACCAGAAGCCCCCGCGACAATGATCTTCATTCTAGTTAAGAGGACAAGAATTCGAAAACAGGAGGGAAGAGGATCGGTGCTGTGGGGGAGGCTAAAGTGCTCGCCAAGCCGCGAGTGATCGTCCCAAGGTTACGTCCAGTGTTGGAGCAAAGGCATGACGGATGTCACAAAGCATCGTGACAAATTTGGTAAAATCGATATCGTAAGGGCTCCCGAGGGTTCCGTTCCGTGGTGGTGAGATACGTGACGGACAACGTGACAACATTTGAGCACATTGACTACGGCGGAAGGTAGCTGTCACCCTAGTGTGGAGGCGGGAAGCTCGGATTGGGTTTGGGGAGATGATGTGCCATTCAACTGTCTACTCACAACCAGGTATATATTCTTGAGATTTATACTGCTAGGAGTCAAGCAAATCCCCATAACTACAATGGGGGAAATACTTTACGCTAGATCCACCCCAGACTGCTTATAGAACTGTTACTCTCGTGGTCACCAAGAAGGCGCCGCATTGGATTGTCGGTATTAGTCGTGCCGTCGCTGTCTGCTCGTCTGTGGCCATAGGTGCGAGGAACCTCTATTTTAGAAGACTTTAGCGGCACACTGGGACTGTAGAGTGGGGTGGTATGTGGAGGGGCGACAGTTGCGCGAGCGTTGGGGGTGGGGTGGCGGATGTCAATGACGTCCAGTGAGACACTGGATGTTGGAGGAGCTTCCTTATAAGGTGGCTCGACGATCACGCGCAGGGCATGTCGTAGCTGGAGACTATCTAAGCACTTGAGTATCGCATAGTGGTAGACACGTTGCAACGCAAATTAGTAGGACGAACTTTGCAAGCACTGCGGAAATCATTATAGCAGGCGTCCCCTGCACATGGATATGATGTCGCAATAAGCATAAGATTCGAAGAATTGACGACCTGAAGGGACCGAGCTCAACCTACCATCCCGGTGAATATCCCCAGTCCGATCAAGTGAAGTTCATTCTGCTCTGCCGAGAAGAGCACCGGATTGAATCGGAGGGCATAAGATGTGATATCTGCGCTTTTACGGGGGCATCGACGTACCGAGAAGAAAATGGCGAGCGCGATTGCCGAACTGATTGCTCCCGTCGCCACCCCGTAAACGATTATCAGATTGAGAATGGAGTTCGTCCTACAAAGAACTCAAGCATTCAGCTACCCTCTCGTGCAAAATAGATAAACAAGAAAACATAGCGCACGATTGATAATCCCCCTTACCCCTCAGCATCAAAAAGGATAGGTATCCTGAGGTCAGTGCGTCCGTCACAACCTGAGTGAAAGAGGAGGTTAGCAATAACATCCGGAAAGAACCTTATGGTGCTGGACGTGCAATTAGGATATTTCATACAGTCTGCGACCAGTAGAAATGAGATTCCGATACTTGCAAATGCCACTTTCCGTTGCTATTCACTGAGCAGAGGGGTCACATTTTGGACCAACACTTGATCAGACCCGTAATAAATACCAATTCCAAACGCTAAGCGATTGATGTGGGGCGGAATTCAGTGTAGAATTCTCCATGGAGATGGTCATACAAGCTAGGAAATTGCTGTTACCTAGAGTTAGCGACACAAAAAAGCACTGGTAGGATATAGTCAGCTGGGGGACCATGCAGGGTTACCTAGCAGTCAATTCACCAAAACCAGTCGCATGTATAGATTCCGCCCATCTAGAGGGAATGCGTGCTTGAGTATTCGCATAGAATGAAAGCACAGCCGAGGGGCTTACATATCCAGAGGCGGGATGCAAAATAAACCTGCGTAAATGTGGTGACGACCAACTAATACACACAAAAAGGAGTGACGAGTACCGAGGGTATTGAGATAACAGCATTGTTGTGGGGAGGTGATGGGCAGGGAGAGGGCGCTTACTTTGTGAGTAGCTACGTAGCGAAGCGTCCTGGAATTTCTGTCAGCGTCTGGAATCCAGAGTACTGTGTAAGTCTGAACTGGTAGATACCATGGCGGATCAAGAATCACGGAGGGATCCATCATCGCGTGGATTAGCTCGTCATAAGCCGTAGACAAGCAGGTGAAACTTGGTAGTGGATGGGGCATGAGTGTCTATGAGGATTGGTATTGACGTGTTCTAAATTTTTGCTTCCACGTACAAAAAGATCGTCTGCGCCACACTAGAAGTGGAAATATGTCAGCCAAAAGGCAGTCGCTAGTCCAGGGGTGTAGCAAGTAACACATGCGAACACACCATAGCAATCCAACCTAGATCAATAGTAGATTTTACAGCGGATTCAGCGTTTGCTTAGTTAGCTGGAGGGAACGAGAGTGACTAGATCTTACCATGAGTTTTACATAGAGTGGGTCCTTGGGGAATGTTCTGTAAAATATGTATACCTGAACATGCACGATAGCTGTCAATCTTCATATAGGGAGGAATAAGAGGTGATGTTGCGCGGGGGGATAGGCTTCTAGAGCCTAAGTTGTGCATCTCACAAGCTATTCATTATTGTTCCCACCAGAAAGTCTGCAGAGTAGTGTTGCTGAGATGATCGCAAGGTCATGTTGTTGGCAGAAAAGCCAAGCCTAATGCCTCAGATCCACGTGAATCGAAGAAGACAGTTACTGGTTGAGGTTTAGGGCGAGGCCTAGCGGGTCAGACGTAATTTTGGCAGGGAGACCAGGTGAAGTAGTGGGAGGGAGAAGACGTACGGGTCTAAAAGAAAAAGACCCCGAGACATAAGCAGGCCCTAAACGCGAAACATCTTTGTTCTGCGTGAAAGCTCACAGTTGCGGGTGCCAACAAGGTTGCACGAAAGTCTCAACCCTGCGCACTCAATTGAATGCTCTTATTGAGACCCAAGGCAGTGGTAGGGGCGTCCCACACCCATCGAACGGTCTCGATTTCCCACAATTAAGGTAGACGGTCCGAAACAGTTATCGTGAAATTGGATGTCGCGGTCAGCCACTGGCACCATGACTGGCATTGCAGACCCGTGATTGAAAGGGCCCAACAAACTAGTACAACATCGCGGAAGAGACACAGGGTGCCAATGAGGTTTTATTTGTTCGGTATTGGTGGTGCTTCTGGAGTCTTTGCCACATGGTTGAAGGCCCAAAGCACTGACAACGAGGATATTTGGTCATCCAAATAACACTAATGACGCGTGACAGACAAGCTTTGCCCACCAGAGCCATTAGTTCTCCTCCGCTAAATGTAGTTAACTCAAGCTCGAAATAATCTCTGAACTTGTAAGGGCATGCTAAAAACCATATATTGAGATATTGTACATAGCAGGGCCGAATGAGCATGGCTCAACAAGGTTTTTAGGCGGACATTGATGTCTCTCTGGACGAGAAGACAAAACACAGGGGTTGGCAGAGGGGAATGAAACGGCCGCACTCCAGAGAAGAGACTAGTGGAAACCCAGCGCAAATTTCCTGATCTCGCTCTCGCACCATTCCAGCATTTTCTCCTGATGCTCTTCCTTTGCCAAGTCTGCACGTGAGGGGGTTTGGAGGGCCCATGGCTTCAAATACTACGAATATGTTAACGTTCTTGTCAGCTCGTCGCGGTTCACGAGCATAACACTGCGGGGAGCAAACGCACCTTGCCGTTGAGCGCAAGCCCCTCAGGTGCCGTCCCCGCATAGAGCGGATTAATGACGCCATGGGCTAGGTCGTACCAGATGAAGCTCTAGGGCACACAGAGATCATATCCATCACGCAATATGCTTGTGGAGATGGGTGTATTGAGGGACGTACCACTAGCCATTTGACAAAGCTGGGCATGTGACGTTGTAGCTCAGTGGTTATGACGCCTAGAGCATATACGATTTAAGGTTGTTTTAGGCGGGACAGCGAAAACAACTGTTGACCCACCTGGATTGACAGAGATGGAGACGATACCCTGGGGCCCGTACTTGCGCGCAAGAGCGTTGGACATCAGAATAGTGCCCTGAAGAATATATTTAGAATAGGCGCAAGAGTCAGCCCATACTTTGGTAATTGAGCGAAATGAACTCATAATTAACGGAATACTCACAGCTTTCGACTGACTATATAGCGCTTGAGAGCCCATCTTTGTCCTCAACTGCCCTTCCACAAGCGTTTCGTATAGAATAGGACCGCCCAACTTCTCGGTCGGCGCTGACCAGTGAGAATTCGACGAGACATTCACGATGCGAACGTGATTATCCGACGAGGTCTTCACGCTGGCGAGTAAGGTGGGAATCAATAGTTGTGTCAGGTAGTAGTGCCCAAGAACATGCGTCCCAAATTGCAGGTCGTGTCCATGTGAAGTGAGCATGGATATGGGAGGAACCATTACGCCTGCAGAGTTGAAGAGGACGTCTAGACGCGACTCTTTGCTGAGGAGAGTGAAAATAAATTAGGCCAGGAGAGACGCGAACGATTTAAAACACTTCTTGGTCCAGTTCCCACTAAGCTTACCTTAGGAAATCATCGACAGCCGCCTTGATGGTACGTAGGTCGCCGAGGTCCATGCTCAATACCCTTAGGTCATCATCTGTCTTCCCCGTCGAGCTCTTGAGGTAGTCGAGGGCAGCTTGTGCTCTAGTAAGAGATCGACA
This sequence comes from Clavulina sp. PMI_390, assembly GCA_015039315.1. Classification (NCBI taxonomy): domain Eukaryota; kingdom Fungi; phylum Basidiomycota; class Agaricomycetes; order Cantharellales; family Hydnaceae; genus Clavulina; species Clavulina sp. PMI_390. The sequence continues at coordinate 110,143 of WIDE01000034.1, forward strand.
AGCAATGTATACCCGTGCGTTCCTCCGTAGCAGGATTCGAGCCGTTTCTTTGCCTAGTAGTGGTTAACTCTCGAAGGAAAATGCAGTTCAAGACCATGGTTGGCCCTCGTACCTATCCCCGCATTTCCACCAGTAACTAACATGACCTTTCCGGTGAGGTCAGGGACGTTTGCTGCGCTGCACGTTGCTTTTGGTGGGAATATTTCCTTAACGGCGAGATAGGTGTTTGGGAGTGACATAGAGATAAGGGCAAGGATGCTGGAACTGCTAAGACAAGGTAAGGAGGGCCCAGGCAATGCTTTTGCTGGCGTAATATTTATAGTTGACCGGCAGTGAAGGCCATGCATAATTAGTTCGTTGACTGGAAAAGCACTCGCGGTCTTCGGCAGATCGGATTCGCACAAGTCAGGTAATGCGTATAGTGGGGGCTGAGGCTCCTCCACACTCCTCCACATTGTGTCCTCCACACCCTCCACACCCGAATTCCCACAGGAGTTCGCTAGGTAGTTCCGATCATAGGTATTATCTGCCAAAGGTTAATCATCATTGAGTCAAAATCGAACTCCCTCTAACATGAAGCTAGATTTCGTGTGCCTTGGCCACATCATACATGAACATGAGTAATACTAGAGTTGTTTCCTAGATCTGGCCTGATGGAACGAGATAGAGTGATAAAGCCGATGCTAAATGAGATATCCATATTTACGTACCACAACACCGCTGTTTCCACATTCCAGTCGAGACTTCAAACACAATATCCTCACAGTTCTAGAGCTTAGCTGCTGTCCCCTGTCCAAGTAGACCGGAATCGCCACGCGCAAACATCATCGAAGGTCGCCCAACCTTCATCTCCGCTCGTAGCACCAGACACTTGAGGAGAGTATTCAAAAGTGGCCAGGTTTATCCTCAGCGTCGCCCGGAAGCTCTCAAGGGGCTCGACAGCGCGTTCCCAGTGGAAGGTGAACTACGGGAGGGCAAAACCGAGACAAGTCAGAAAGAGCACGTGAATGAGTTTAGGCCAAGCAGGTGGGAGGACAACGGCGAAGTGACGCGTCGTTGAGGTCAGGCACTTACCGTTGTTGCCCCGGACCCTGTGTTTTCTCCAAACCAAGGAATGCTCAATATATCCTTAACAATCCTTTCGTCCAACTCGAACCCTTTATTGGCGCGGGTCGCATTAGGTGGGACCGACAGTATAGATGTCTCCAACACGCCGTGGACTTGGTACAGAGGGGATGCTGATGAATTGGGTTTGGATGAAGACGGCGCGCTTTTCATGGAGTGTTCGTATTGCGAAGGGGTGAAGTTGCATTGTCGAGAACGGATGCCGGCGATATATTGGGAGGACACTGTCATGAACCTCGTATCGAACATTACGAGACTTTTAAAGGTGTGGGGCTCGGCGAACTTGGGGTGTTGGATGAAAGGGATTTCAAGTTTTGCCTCCTATCGACGAGACATGAATATCGCCCCGTCAGTGCACCAGCCACCAACAGTCAGCAACATGGGGCAGGACATGGTTGTAAATTCTCGCACCTGAAAGTTCATCTTTGTCGGCAGCAGATATGGGCCGCAGCTAGATTGCCTTCCCAAAAGCACAATGACAGGATGCTTGTCATTAGGGACCACAAGTGTGTCCTGCCCGTCGCGAGCAGTCTGAAATGCTTGGTTCACGACGGCGTTGTCGCACAAGCTATCACGAAGGTGAGGCGGGAGGAATGATTGCACGAGGGTCTTATCGAGAAGGATACAGAAGAAGATAGCATCGTAGTCGCCAACAACAGAAGTAAGGCCCATGTCGACCGCGAGAGAGCAGCAAGGATTCCAATGTGCCGGTTCCCACGCTCACTCACCCAGACAACACTACTGCAGCTATTATGGCGAGAAGCACGCATCACATCATAATGAAGCCCGAAAATTGATTGATTTGTAGCTACTTATGATAGCGAAAAACGAAACAGTAACGATGCTGGGAAGGCTGGTAGGCCCAAGCTGAAGTGCTGAACCCTTCACACTCGGTCCGCTTCTCTCACTACTTAGTACGTGATAGTGATCTCGGCATTGGTCGCGCCCTGGGTGTTCACGGTGGTGGTGACGCCATCAGTGCTGGAGCTGACGGTGCTCCATGTGACGCTGGGAGTGCCCGAGGTTGTGGTGATATCGATGGCAGAGAACACAGTCGAGCCGGTGGGGAAGTCACTTGTGCTGACAACGCCGTACACCTCGAGGGTCTCAGTAGCCCAAACGAGCTGTGCTGAACCAGTCGCGGTCAATGAGGTGCCACTGATGTTGGTAAACGAGGTGACATAGTTGTAGGACGAGCCAGATGACGAGGTGAGGGTAATAATGCCATCGAGGGTAGCACCGGATGAGACCTTGACGGGTGAGGTGTAGTAAGTCTATAAGGCAATAGGAAAAGTCAGTAATTAGAATACAACAGATCACACGAAAACCCGAAAAACCCACCTCGCTACCAACGAGGTACCACGACGCAACAGCGTAATACGAACCACCACCTGCAGCGCTGGGACCGTACTGGAGCACTGGCTGGAGAATGGCATCTCCAGAGGCAGGCTCGATCGAGTTGAAGGTAAAGAGGGTCTGGCCATCATTTTTGGCTGGGACGGCGGGGACCGTCCAGGTCGTCTTGAACGAGTTGATCGCGGAAGACCCGGTGTTGTACCCTTTAGCATTGGTAAATCAGATCGAGGAAATACACGGGAATAAGGGTCATTGTCGGTGGACCCTTTCAAAATCAAAAAGGAAGTGAAACGTACAGTAAGCATAGGCAATCCAACCAGTCGCGAGGGGCTCCACGGCGTCGGAAGTAGGGGTGGCCGCCTCGCGGACCTTAGTGCCATCGTTTTGGGCGACGTGAAGGACAGTGCCAGAAGCGTCGACGAGGTGGATCTCGCTACCGACGTGGCGAACCTCACCGCCTGGAGAAGATTTTCCGAGCCGCGAAGAGATAATAATAGCATCGAGGCGGTTCACGTTAGTTCAATGCCAAGTAGTGCCCGTCAGTGCTGCGGAGAAGACGGTTACGTACCCTCCGGGACGGCGTGAACGTTGGTAATGGGGCGCAGGCCGTAGGGGGTCAGGACAGACTGAACAGCAGGGGCTGCAAGGGCGGGGGCCAAAAGGCTGAGGGCAGCAAGGAGGAAGGCGGCGACCATGTTCGGGATTCTGAGAGTGGGCTGAAGAAATTTGCCATTTAGTTACACTTCATTTAGTGAGTCAGAAGGAGCAGTGAACCCACCGAAGTGCGAAGAGGGACTCCAAGGAGGGGTTGGAGTGTGTCAAGGCCCCAACGACGCGACTCTTTATACTCTCCAAGCTGCGCAAGACTCCTGCTGCCTTGAATTGAGCGTCCGATCTCCGAAATGATTTTCATTGAGTCATACTGCTGTTCGAGTGGCGAAATAATAGCTGACTGCCGTCTTGCGCTGAGTCTAGTGCGGGAAGGTTCATGATCGGATTGCCCGCCGAGAGATCTGAGTTGTCGGACTACAGAGTGGCGAATCGAGGGTGGAGCCGCTCATATGTCTCCGCCACCCACGAATTGCGCAAAGTGATGCAAACTCAGTGCAAGAAGCACTGGTGGTGTATCTCAGCTCGTGCCACTACTTCTGAAAAGTCGCGATCAATGTCGTTGTTTGGGGGACGGGAAGAGAGCCACATGGGTTCAGAAGCAGCTACCGGTGGTGTGGAGTTGATCGAGTATGACCATTATGTGCAAAGCCGCTTCTTGTGATAAGGGGGTGGAGCACTGCACTTACGATTGGTATGCGAGCAGGAATTTGATCGACGCGATACTGTGTTAATAAGTGTTTATAATTGTCCCAAAGGAGCTCTAGGGGTTCGAGGGGATTTGTGGCAGTAATCGCCGCGCTGTTGACTCGATTCATACAAGCAGAAAGACGCAGACAGTCAGCAACCAGGCTGGCTCGTCCCTGACGGGTAGCGCAGCAAGATTCACGCGCTAACTCGACCATTGCTACGCCCGTGGCTGCAGAAGATTGTACCTTTCATCTACATGTTTACCACAGCATCATAGGTGTGGGTTGTTGGGTTGGCGAGAAAAAGCGCCAGAAGTCAATAGCCGACAATACCGAGGGCAGGCGGGCAGAAGCGAAGGCAGTCTCGCGTGCTCTACTTCTGATTTGTTGCTGGCTTGTACAAGACCCTCTATAAATATCTCTACTATCTTGTGTCACTCTTAAGAACCTTCGTCTTCTGTCAACGCTGTTAGACATGGCTGTCAATTAACGATCGATGTGACGAGAGCTTCTGCCCGTTCCTGCCCTGATCGATATCCCTCATACTTTATGAGATGACGCGGGAGCGTGAATTGCAACTATCTGGTCCCTTGATTCTTCATCCTGGCTCGCGTGGTTATCTCGCCTTCTCTTGACAACTCTTCATTAATTATATTCTGCCTGTGACTTATCTGGCGGTACCGGGCGGTCCCTAAGGGTCCCTGAGCTTCTTATGTAGACATCACACCATATTCTAATTATAACACTTGCCCAGAGGAGCCAAGCTCGCTTCAGTATGATGTCGTCGTGTCTTGGCGTTTTACCCCCAAGAAAAGTAGACCCATTCCCGATGCAGGTGTTCTTCTGTACACTAGTCGATGGTGGACCCAGAAGATGCTATCGAATGAACGCTCCCAACATCCTCTGGCACAAAGATTACACTCTATCCCTCCTGGTTTGGGCTTGTTGGCGATGCGCCTGCGGCTGCGGTTCGCGTTCATCCCCGATCCATATGGGTCCGCATGGGCTTGGGAAGCCACGGAACACACCGTTAACGAGAGCGCTTGGCTCTATATGCGCCGAATAATGACATCGGAGACTGTGGTCTTGATATGATATGAGGATTGCGGTCTGTTGCGTGTCTAGACCTTTCGGCAAAAAGTAACCTCTCGTCATCTAAATTAGTTCTCGCATCAACCGATGTTAGACCAGTACGCTGACTATTCTTGATATATTCGTGCCATCTTTTGGAAAAACGATATATATAATACAGCACTTCGATAATTTGCCATATTGTGTGATAGCAGTATGCCCGACCATCTCTTGAAGAGCCACAATCCTGGTTCTCCAGTCTGGGAGCTGAACAACATCTCAATAATGGTGCATCAGCTCCCTCTCAGCATTTTGCATTCAACTTGTGACCCGAATGAAGGGATTATATTCAGTACGCTTGATGATGAGGTCTACCTTGACGTCGACTGTCGCCACCTCTGACGCTCACGAGAACATTAAGGGTATCCTCTCAATCTCCAGGACCTTGTGATTTGCTCTATCCAAAATATCCTTTGATGGCGTCAGATCTCAAAGCTGTACCTACAGATAAGCAACTATACCACGCGATGACCGGCTCATTGCTCCAAGTCTTACCCCCCTTTCCACTCCCATACCGCAAGAAAACTTCACGTTTCCCCGCTTCACCGACTATCCCCCTCTGCCCTCTCTTCCGCCAATAATTTTAGTCTTGCTCCGTTCAATCCCTGCTGATGTTGACTGTTCAGTTGGTCGACCCCCTAGACCCACCTATGCTGCTGTGATTCCGCGCCATTTGTCCCTTATGTCCGTACGAACGACTTCTCTCGTCAACTTGGTGAGGAGTCCGTACTTATGCCCACGTCTGCTATTATCCTAATTACCATAGTAAGTTTATCCAAGCACTCGCGTTTGAAAGTCTTGCTTTACATTTTTACTAACCCATCGCGGGAAATTCCTGGTTCAGTCTCCCGAAAAGCGGACGAGGTGATATAGAGGCAGCAAATATTTACTCTCTTTTCCTATAAAACAGGCTGTAAATGAAAGTGGAACATCAGTGAGCGGACTCTTGATCTGAAACCTAAGGCTACCGACAAGGGTGGCTACACATTAAAGCCTGTTTGAAGTTTTACTGACTGTCTATTCATATGGATACCGATTCTCTCTCTCTCTCTCTCTCTCTCTCTCTATTCCTATGGAAGTCTTACCTCCAGCTGTTTTCAGCCATCTGCTTCGTTTCATCACTCACACGCCAATATCAGAAGTTACTGTAAGCTAGGCTCTATTGCGATGGTTCCTAATGCCCCAAAGGTATTCAGGCGTCAGAGTCGCATATCTAACTTTCTTCACTGAATCACTGGTCACTAAGCGTATGATCAGCCTTACGACGCCGATGGCACCGGCATCTGCAATCTATGAGATAAGATCAAGAGCCAGGGGATACCACATCCCATCGCGAGAGCTCCTCTGACGATTAACAATACCAGCCTTGGTAAATCTCGTCGGGGACTTGAATCAGTGTAGATGTTCACATACGGTTTAGTAAATGTAAGGGATGAGGCTCGGATAGACTGGTCGAAGCAACTGTATAAATTTAATATTCTGATTAGGAGGTTGATGCAGGCACTAGATTTCAGGGTTTCTCTCCAAACTCATCAACTCCTCCAAGCAGATGGTGAAATCCATATTTCTTCTCGCAACGCCATGATTGCTATCGTTAATAACACACGCACTGCTCATAGTCGGACGAGGCCGCGGATGGGCACGCGACTTGAGTGTATGAGACAACAGGGTTGTCTGAAATGCATTCAGACATTGCGTGAGAAAATGAAGAAAGAGATTGGTCTCCGCTGGGAAGAGGAAAAAAATATTTGACTCACCCCATACTCCACCAACAAGCCCTTCGGACATGACTGTTCACCATTCAAAGGATTTAGCTTGTTCACTCCAGCCATGATATCCAAACCACTTACTGTCAAAGTGAGCTCCATATCCATACTCGTTCACACCGCCCACGACAGGGCACCATTGAGCGTTTCCGTTGTTAGGGCATAACTAAGTCATCCGATCAGTTGAGCAAGAGCCGTGTGCGGTAGCATATGATAGAACACATACGTTCGTAACCATAACCGTGATTGTCTCTCCAGATCCCGCACCAGTGCCACACGTCGAGCACGCAGAGTAGCCTTGATTAGTGAGCTAGTTAAGATGAATATGAATGTGAAGAAGGCGCCAGAACTTAGTAAAGGAGGTGGAGAACGCAAAATAAAAATAAAAATAAAAATAAAGTAAGACCTCGTAGCAAGTGCCACATCCAGCCCCACACCAAGTCGAGCCACCAGTGTCGAAAAGCGCCTGAGAGCCTCTACGTTCGAAGGATAAATAAGGAGCAAAAGCTAGGATAAAATATGAAAAACGTACGCGGCAGTATAAACTCCTGAGGAGATCCCTAGTTGCCAGCTGAATGGCCCGGATGAAGTACCACAGCCGCATGCACCTGTCATAATAAAAGCGCCGCATTCGTGCAGGAGTGAAGATGTGGAGAGATAACCGTGTATTAGAATCTACCGTAGTGACCGCCCCTCTCAGGCTTTAGAGCATACCTTCTTGGCCATCATAGTACCTCTGCAAAGAAGAAATGCAAGGACAATGTTTCAGTGAAATGCGTTCGAGCAGCTTCCCGAAACATACAGTTGTTGTAGCAAGGGCTGCCAGGGCTGGACTGGCGATAGAAGCAATACCAAACAGAGTATACAAGAACTTCATTTTGGAGAAGCTGTGGACTGCAGGCCAACCACCCTTCAACGTGCTCCCTCTTATGGGCTCTCGGAGAAGGTTTGGGGATTGTTCGCCGAAATAGTGACGCCACACGGACGTCAGTCTTGGAGCGGTTCGGGTTAGTATGCAAGGTCACCAATATCTGTCAAGTCGCATCAATGTTTTGTGCTTCGAAGACCTCGGCTATCTATTTTCAGCACACGGCGGGACCGCGAGACCGCCAGCGTGACGACTGATCAATGATTTTCAAGCACGATTCATGTGCGAGAGGGTCACGAGAGATGCGACAGTGGTGAGAGACTCACTGACGAAAGTTGTCTCAGCGGAGAATGACTTTCGTGGACTGCAAATCTCCCCTCGGATTACTGAAACTGCTGCGGAGCGAGATCATTAAGAGGAGGAATCTCAGGGAGTAATTTCGGCCAAAGGCAAGCGCCACCAACAAGGGAATGGGCGGTCCACGGTCTGCTGTTGAATATATTGTGTGGAGAAGCTTCTCTTTCGGCTAGGCTGTTTGGACTGAGAGATCGTGTTTGGAGAGTGTTCATGCAAGCATGTGATGTCGAACCGCTACATTTCGACAGCAGCGTTAAGGAGTTGTCAGGGTCTGGAACGTTGGTTACTCACGCAATTTCCCTCCGTCATCTGAAGACTACCGTAGGAAACATTGACCTGCAGCGAGGTTTTACATGAGAATATTGCCTTCCAGCCTTATAATAAGGAGCATTAGCATCAAGACCCGCACAACACGATTCCAAAAGGGCAATATTCTCACCGCTTTCTGTCTGTGTTTCCAAGGTGGCTAGTCTTACGTACTGCGTCAAAAGCGTGGGACGACCCCGATATATCAGGCGCCGGATCCAAGAGAGGCCGCTTACAGATAATATTCGGAAGATTGGCGAGATATCATGTGGTTGAAAGGTGATTCTTGTGGGGCCATGTTTCATCGTGCTGACTGTTGTTCGGTTGTGAGATGAATCACTGGCTTTACATCGGAGAAACCTAGCGCTTGCCCCACAGGAGACCTATAATTATCTTATTCCGCTAGGAACCTCGACCAAGGACGCCTAGAGAGGCTTTGTGAGGCGGAGAAGCAGATGTGACGATAAGCAGCAACATACAAATGTGGGAACTGCCGCGGTCGCTCCACGGCCCTGCTCCCAAGCTTTCTTTCTCTTCTAAAATTCAAGACATAATTATGCATTATTTATCATTCAACAGGCAGCCTTGCAGGTGGATCAATCGAGGCGTTGAACTCATTAGCATGTTCGATCCTTTGTCCGCCAGGTGTTCTGATTCCCCGACTATTTCCCTTATCTCAACCTGGAACTCTGATGGAGACGCTTCTTTTCTGCCGGAGCCTTTTGGGGTGCAAGTTTGGCGTGGACATTGATTAATCAATGAGTGGCATATATCGATGGTTACTAACAATACACTTGAACATCAAGGTAGTATCACATAATCAAAGATGTACCTTCACTTGTGACACACCCACATCCGAGGATGTAGGTGAGCCAGAGTTCAAAGTAATAACGCATTCACCCATGGCTTTTCTACATGCTACGCGGTCGATCTGACGATCGTAGTATTTATTCTTACCGAAAATACCAATTCCTTGCCGCCTTTGCGTTGATGAAGATGTGCCGGCTGTGATATTCGACAGCCCGAGTAATGTCTTGGTAGTGATCGTGGCAAAGTGTTATTTTGCAGTCTCATCACATTGGGCCGACAAGATGCAGATAAGCGTGCGAGTGATGACCTCATGCCGGGCTCATGATTTCTGGATCTGAAATGGGGGGTGCAAGCGGGGAGGGTATGGGTCAAGAAAATCATCATCAATAACGCGAGAATGAACCGTCACACGATAAGGCCCTAAACTGGCTTGTGGAATCGAAAGTGTGTGCATGTGTCGGGGAGTGGAGAAGCCGAATGGTGATTTTCCTTCCCGCGCCGGCGTGGGAGAAATAGATGAATGACGCGCCTCCGCCGCCTGCTCGCGGCCAAAATAGTCGCAATTACAAGACCAAAGGATCTCTGCTGAGGTGTGAGATCGCAATTTATGCTCAGTCTCAGCATATTTCCGGAGTACCATTCCATCGGATTGTAATTTGAGAACATTTTTGAACATATCTATGACCAGGATGATGTACTGGGTACAAGTCGAAATTTACAAAGGGAAAAGCATCATCATGATCAGTAACTAGGCACATTCCAGGACGGTTGTAGAGCTTTCAACGTCATCCATCAAGTTGTCCATGAAACCGCTCGATTTTGATATCCTGCTCCCCACCCAATGGCCCAGTATATCTTTAAGAGCACACGCACTGGTCCCAGTCTGAAACTGCGGCAGATGGGCATGCAACCTCTGTGTATGAGACAACAGGATTGTCTACAGCAGACCACGGCCATAAAACAAACATTGAGCGTTAATATCGGATTTTGAACGAGGGAGAGCTTACCCCAGACTCCGCCGACAAGCCCTGTGGACATGACTATTGGGAGTTGAT
>WIDE01000034.1:121249-154199 GCA_015039315.1 Clavulina sp. PMI_390
ATTTTCGAAGTTGTCTCATGTTCGTGAGAGAGCAAGAAAAATGAGAGGGGAGAGGACCCATTCTGTTGGGGTAACTGCCAAGCGAAACGGTAATATTTGCAGATGGCAAATTTTACCTCCAAGCACTGGCATTCAAGCTAATTCCCAATGTGAATACGAGCGCGATGTTACTTCAAGTAGGTCCTGGCTTGGGACAATAATTGTCATGGATGGATTATGGTCTCTGGTTGTTGTGGAATGATCACACGAATAATCAAATTTGGGCTTGTATTCATAGAACAACCTGGCATACCTGTATTGCCGGGGTGGCATCGTTCCTATATCTGACTGGAGGCGTATTCCCAAGCCAAGCTTGAGTATTAATCTCTGGCGGGTAGCGCTTGCTCTCTCTTGCACTAGTGCCAAGACCAATGTGGCGCGCAGATCACTGGCTCACAATGCACAACAAACCGATGGAGATATTATAGAAGATCAAGGAAGCTTGATGGCTAACCCTGGGACTCTGTATAAGCACCGCTTCTCAATAGGAGTCATGTCTTTCCCATTTCTCATTTTCTCGCAGGACCGCGGGTTTGGATTGACGTGTTGAGCGAACAAAAATAGCCCGAAGGGAAAAAACTGGCCGTATTGAAGGAGAGCAAGATGGAAATCTATAGTGCCGTCCAGAAATGCTATAGCTTCAGAAGCATCCTTGCACGCAAACACGACTGAGGTAGAGGCGGGAGGAGATGATGTTTAGGTTCCAGTATTGGCACAAAGAGGTCCTATACCCCAGGGGCTCATGGACGTAGCTATTTGCAGCAGTAATCTCGCTAAGGAGGGTCTGAGAGGCAAGGGTGGAGAGTACGCTAGGTCGCAGCAACACACAACAGCACCTCTTGACGAACGTGGGAAGTGGAGGCGTTGCTTCATCTAGGTTCCCCACATCTGATCCAGTTGCCACCATCCCTATCCCAATCGCTAAGGGTTTTTAGTATCCACAAAACGGGAAGTGGCTCGATATAGGGCTCGATACGTAGAACCCTCTCAACGCGGTTTATCCGACGTGGCTTCTCATTCTCCGTCGATCCGGCGGACCTCATCCCCACATTCTGATGAGCGTAGTTCTGTTCTACCGGCGTCCTTTAGTGGTTCATATTGAGGCTTTTTTCTGTTGAATCAAGGGCGGAATAGGCTGTTAATCCCTAAGTATCTCGTCAACTTTAGGGTCGGCCGGGCATAGGGATCTTCCACACCGAACATTGAGTGAGCAGAAATCGAGACTAATCATTCAAAATTCTTCTGTCTACGGGCGGGTGTAGAAATCTCAAGCCTCTCCACCGCAGACCGGTGAATATAACAACCTCGGCATCCTAAATCTTGGAAATTGAGGCTACGAAATTAGCACCGAGTTAAACAATGTCTTGGCAATGCCTCCAAGGAAGTATCACCAGACAACCTATCACCATTAGTCAATGATATTCGGGAGAAGGAAACGGGAGTGGCTCTATAAATCCCAAATTAGCAGAGTCGGAGGAGGCGCAAGCGAGTGTACAGGGGATCAAGAAAATCATTCGTCAGAAACCAAGTGGGATCATATGGTGAGGGCGCAGAAACAGATTATCGTGGGCCCCCCAAACTGGCCTATGGATTGTGCGTGAGTATTCGCTGGACATAGTAGATCATCCTCTCTCCCCGCATCAACATGCAGAACTGCAGAGAGGGTCTTGGCAATTGGCACACCTTTTTTCGCTTGCTGCGGCTAACGTACTCGCGATCACAATACTGGCATCGACATGAGCCTTCCATCCCGCCGATGAGCCATTCGGCATGTTCGAAGAATTCTTCGGGAGAGCGGAACTTGACAACCGTGGAGGAGCCACAGAGATATAGGTCGCTTGCTCGATGGTTTTGGCCCTCCGGACGCCACTGTTCAAAGAGAGCATACCCATCTGGGAATCCAGCCAGAGTGAAGGAGGAGCCAGCTACAAAGGGACGGCGTGATCATTATGAGGAGTATCTCAGTGTTAATGGGGAGCATAAAGGGGAGGGATTGAACGTTATATCGACGTACGGAAGAGTTCGTCAGGATCGTCGTATATTCGGGTGCTCAAGTGTGTCGCAATTTTCTTGAACCACCTCTCAACCTTAGCCCTCCTCCTCTTCGCTTCATCTTGGCGGACCTGTTGGCGATCCTCATTAGCTGCAAAGTCGTCGATGCGAAGAAACGGTTTCCCTGTGGGGAGTGTGGCGTCGTGTCGGTTAGGACCGCGGGTAAAGTACGTTTCAGGCCAGTTTTCCTGACTCCCATCCGATACAGTGAATGATATGGGGATGAGATTTGTAGAGGCAGAGGGAATGGAGTTCGGCTGGGCAGAGATGGATGGAGCTACGGGTCGCGCTGAAGGAAAGGTGAAGGGAGCCTGAGGTGACGATTTACGTTCGGCTTTGGAGCCGGACGCAGACGAGGTTGATGGCACTTTAGGAGGCTCATCAGAGGGACCAGAAGAGACACCATCGGGGACCGCTTCATGAGCGGGATCAATCGTGCCACTATCGCCTGTAGAATCGTTCCAATCAAACTCTGTCCTGGGCAAGTCTGAACTTGTGATCTGGCCGTCAACTTTCAGAATAAAGCCCATTAGACGGCGGATCGAATGGTCGACACGAGAGACTTGATTCAATGAGCTGTGGTCGTGTGCCTGGGGAAGGAATACACCTGGGAATGTGATTCTCGTTGCTTGGGGGTTCGCTTTTAGTTCCCGTTCCCACGTGACCAGCTCAACTTCCTTATTTGGGCCAAGTGCTGTCAACATGGTTTTCTGTCTGCTGGTGGCCCCGAGAGGCTTGACCATACTTGTTTATCTCCTTGCAATCGCACGAGCCTGTTTGACATAAAGAGGAAGCTGCTTAATGGAGCTGGGTACTTTCAGCCATCGCTCGCGTCGCGGCAATGGTCTCTCGGGTGTCGCCGCCAGCGGCGCTGGGACTATCCACTTCAAGATCACTGCTGCGTTTGAGCTCTTTTGCGACTAAGCACTCTCTGCTCCTCCTGGAGGTTGTGACGTCTCCTGCATCAGTCAGGACGATGCCTCCTCATTGATTCCGGGCCCCGACTGAGACCGACTGCGGGCCCCGTAACGACACGTGCACGCGGCAAATGTCAGGCTCGCTGACGCGCTCTTGACTATCGCCAAAAATACAAGTACTTTACAATGACGAGAAAGGTTTCCTCAAAACGCTGCTTTCTCCTCGCATTAGCCCATGTCTCTCAAGGACACATATCGCGGGGTCAAAGAATTGCTCTTTCCGCATAAAACGTCATGGATGACAGCCGATACACCTGATCTATCCGGGAAGGTGATGTTGATCACTGGAGGTAACAGCGGTATAGGTGAGGACTAAATTTTATACTATTTTTTTACCTGCCTACCGAAACCTGACGTGGAGTGTGCTTTGTTCTCAAGGGAAGCAGACCGCTCAAGTGCTGCTCGAACGAAACGCCAAGGTCTACATTACTTGTCGCTCCCTTGAGAAGGCTCAAACTGCGCTGAATGATCTCAAGATATCAACCGGAAAGACGGATGACAACGTGAGAGCCTTGAGTATGGACCTCGGAGACCTTGCAACCGTAAAGGCTGGCGTCGTCGAGTTCTTGAGGTATTGATACATTTCTCCGCTAGATCCGTGTGTCAATGTAATATATAATCAAGATATCTAATAACGGCTGCGACAATACAACCTTTTTCTCCAGGAAAGAATCTCGCCTGGATGTTTTGTTCAACTCGGCTGGCGTCATGATGCCACCCATTTCAATGCTCACTTCACATGGACATGACGCACAGTTTGGGACCAACGTCCTCGGTCACTTTTACCTCACTCAGCTGCTAATCCCCGCCCTTATTGCTAGTGCTACGTCATCGCCAGACGAACATGCTCGTATTGTCAACTTGTCCTCAACTGCCCAATGGTTCACGCCACCCCCCAAACAAGGTGGTCCAGTCGATTATGGGACTCTCGTCGATGGACATGCGCGGAACAAGCTTGGAGTAGTCAAATTGTACAATCAATCGAAGGCTGTGAGTGCCTCCTTTGCAGCTTTGACACTACAAAGACCGATCCATTGACATAGTGGCTGGCCACCATGATAACAGGGGAACGTGCTCTTATCAAATGCCCTTGCTCGGAAATACGGATCTTTGGGGATTATCTCGATATCCGTGAGCCCTGGTGCGTCAAGCTCGTCATGAGAAACTCGTTCATCCGTCTCTGATTCAGCTCCTGGGGTGGCCTGCAGGTAACATCGCGACTGGTCTCCAACGGTATACTCCATCGGTGGGCCGATGGCTCTTAGTGAGTTGCTCTCAGGGTGTCAGGATGGCTTAGCTCCAAGTACTGACTCCACCCAATCTAGGGATTTATCTTGTACGACGTCTCATACGGAGCGATCAATCCTGTATACGCTGCTACGACAGCTGAGGCCCTCCAACTCAATGGAAAGGCGAGCATGCTTATGAATGATCGTCCCTCCGAGTGCTCAAACACATTTACATTGTGATTCACTAGTGCTTGGGGCCATGGGTCGCGCCGTTCGAGCCACGTTCAGATCTCAGTGACGAACACCACGAAGAGAAGTTGTGGGAGTGGTGTGAGGGAGAGGTAAAGAGGCTTGTCTCTGTCTGAATACCCTAGCGAGTTCCTCGAGGAGGGTGGCGCGAAGTCATTGCAACGCCAGGAAACTCAGCAGTATCGGTAGGTTGATTAGTACTTGTCAATCAAGAAGGTCTGGTAATGACATGCATCGGGGCGGCGAGTTGGGGGTAATCAAATAGGGCTAGATCAGCTTTTGCGCGGGGTTTATTGAAGGTTGACTCAAGAATGTTCGTTTGGAGTCGAGCTAGATTCTAGAGTTCCGGTTCACAAACGATCGAATGAGTCGCGCAAATCGGGAGGAAGGGGCGTAAGGTTTCACAAAATACGAAACCCCTACCCTGAGATGCTGTTCTGACGCTAATGCTGCTATTTTACTGACAATTCCAACCTTTGGGCAGAGTGCTGAAAATGGGGTGCCGATCACGTGAGCTCCTGCCTGATCTTCACAAGCCCGCACGGAAGGTTGACTACCTTGTACGCTTGCGGCGAAGGGCTTATCCTCGTCCTGAATGATTCGATAAAACGACAAACACTATCTCATCGATGGCGCCGATATTGGACCTGGAGGTTGAGCATTGATGTTAGACGTGGATCACGGCCCCCGGGCCTTTCAGGTTTCCTACTGACCAACCACTTTACCTCCTAGCGATCTCCTGCCCATCACCACAACTCGGGACCCACACATCACTATATAATTTGTGAACTCATTTATTACACTTCGTGAGCGATGTGCGTCGACGTCGGTCGAGTTTCACGCCGCATTACCAATCGAGAGCGGCTCGTCACCACCTCTACAGATGTGCCCCCGCCGCATTAGGCTAAAATGGTGCCAGTTCCATCAAAGGCTAGGACGCCATGCTTCTGTGCCACGATCCTGGTGATAGCGCGCCCGTCAACGTAAAGGTGTCATCACTGTCATGGAGTCCCCACCAAACACGCACAAGTTCGCTGATATTTTCCTCTCTTGACACCCACCTTACAAGGCGCAGCTCGTGAAACTCTGGCCCGCCGCCAGCGTATACTTCTTGAAATATCTAACATCAATTCATATCACTTCGTCCACTTCGCAAGACAATCCTGGGGAGTAACAACTCGGACCTCTTGTGTTTGGACAGTTTGTTCTAGGCACGGAGCAATCCATGAGCCACATGATCAATTTGTCCTTTCGTTCGAATGTCATGAACAAGGAAAAGCTTTTCATACTAAGCCAAGCTGGGCGGCATTCGCGAAGCTCAGAATTCTCACCCATCCTGTTCATCCCTCTCTCGTGGGCTGAACTTCACGCCGTACTGCTGATGCTTCTTAACGCCTGTAAGTACGGACCGCACTACCCCATCAGGCTCATGGAGCGTAGCTGAATGCAGGGTTGGACTTCTAACTACTACACGCTCCATCTATTATGTACGTCAATTCTTCTACCTTCGACACCTCGAGCATTGGCATCTTAAAGAACTAGAGATCAGTGGCCCTTCTGAATTGTCGTGCTGTCTCTCGAATAGTTCCCGCGGCGTTGCTGTTCCGCGCTCCCTAGCCCCGTGTATATTCGCCTTTAGTTGCGGATCTCGTGATGGAAACTACTGCCTTCACTATATGTTTGGAGTTCGCGTGAAGTTGATCTTGCTCTCGCGAGCTACGGTGCGTTGTATCGCATTGCTCGCAAACTGCGGCTGCAGATGTGCGCCTGACTGAGTCTTCATCGCCACTATGGCCACAGCAATATACAGTGACTGGAGATTCGAGAGCGCCCACCTGACCCGCAACTTAATGTTCTTTTCCCTCGGTGCTGTGTCTACTTTGTTACTTCCCTAACATGGCCGTCGATCACGGCACGACGACTCGTGGGCTGGATAATAGCTAGTCAGAATGAGTACATACTGACTGACATTCAATATAAGGGACCCAAGAATTGTAAACAGCCGAAAGCTCGAACAATCTTATAGATCATATCCGTAGGTCTAATTGCCTCATCTATTTGCAAAATTCAATCTACATTGGGTATTGAATAACTCCTAGGCATCAAATGATAGCCTTCTATATTTGTATTAGCAGACCTCATTCTATCTAGTTGTTGTACACACCGAGGGAATGGGCGCTTACTACGGTTACATCTCATAGAGTTTTTCGAGCATCGCCGCAGAACCACGCTGAGATTGGCATGATCCAGTTCATTGTCGCTTTTCGATTTTCAGTACCTTCTTTTTGATTAGGAGTCGCTTATCAGTACTTAAGGACATGACACCTAACGCATCAGTCAGGATGGTATCTACTCATTGATTTCGGCGCCCGACTCAGACAGACTACGGCCCCGCGACGACACTTACACGCGAGAATTTTAGGTTCGCTGACGCTCTCTGAGCTTTTCTCAAACTACAAGTACTCCTACGGGGATAATGGTGAGCTTAAAAAGCCGTTCCCTCCTCACCCAAAACCATGTCTCTCAAGGACATATACCACGGAGTCAAAGAGCTGCTCTTCCCTCACAGGACACAATGGACGATCGATGATACACCTGATTTAGCGGGGAGAGTTATGCTGATCACTGGAGGTAACAGTGGTATAGGTTAGTACTACTCTTCTCCCTCGACTGGAATTTTACCTGGAGCATGTACACTCTTTAGGCAAGCAGACGGCCCAAGTGTTGCTGGAGCGAAATGCCAAAGTATACATTACTTGCCGTTCTATCGAGAAAGCTCAAGCTGCGTTAAAGGATCTCAAGAAATCAACTGGAAAGACGGGTGGTGATACGAGAGCCTTGATCATGGACCTTGGGGACCTTGCAACTGTGAAGGCTGCTGTCCGCGAATTCTTAAGGTCACTGTCCATTTATCGGCTCGATTCATTGTCATGCACCCCATAAACCGACGAATTGACCATGCATGTTCCGATCTCATCCTTCCTCTAGTCAGGAATCTCGTCTCGATGTTCTGTTCAACTCTGCTGGCGTCATGATGCCACCTATTTCAATGCTCACGTCACATGGTCATGATGCGCAATTTGGCACCAACGTCCTTGGCCATTTCTACTTGACTCAGTTGTTGATGCCCATCCTCGTTACTAGCGCAAAAACATCGTCGGATCAACACGCTCGTATCGTGAACCTATCCTCAACTGCTCAATGGTTCACAACACCTCCAAAACAAGGCGGTCCTGTCAATTATAGAACTCTCATCAGCGGTGATGCGCGGAATGGACTAGGAGTGGGCATATTATATAACCAATCAAAAGCGGTGAGGGTATCGTCCACAACTTGGCATCATTGTAGCATTCATATCCTGCCCTGTTGCTATAACGATCAGGGAAATGTGCTTTTATCAAACGCTTTGGCACGGCGATACGGATCTCTTGGGGTCGTATCGATATCCGTCAGTCCTGGTGCGTCATCTGAATCGTTTAGAGACACGTCCATTTCTTTCGCATGCCTAATTTTCCTATCGACCCTCTTTAGGGAACATTGCAAGCAATCTCCAACGCTATACTCCATTGGTTGGCCGATGGCTCTTAGTGGGTTATTCTAGAACAGCCGAAGCCTTGGTTTTTGGTATTGACTCTACCTGCCCAGGGCTTTATCGTATACGATATCTCGTACGGAGCCATCAACCCGACGTACGCAGCTACGACACCCGAGGCTCTTCAACTCAATGGAAAGGCAAGCGTTCTTAGAATTCCATTACCTAGAATGCTCAGATATATTGAAGCTACTAGTTCCTAGTGTTTGGGACCGTGGACTACGCCATTTGAGCCTCGCTCAGACCTCAGTGACGAACACAATCAGGAGAAGCTATGGGAATGGTGTGAGGGAGAGGTAAAGAAGCTTGCTTTGGTTTGAATGCGCTCTTAAAACTCTACCCTGCGCAAAAATTGTCGCAATCCTGATAGAACTGCATGTAGATATGGGCACGATCGCGTGTAAATTCATTACTAGAGAATCCTTGTCAGTTGAGACGCTTAAGCAATGGTCTATATCGGCAAAGTGGATTAGAGTTTCATATGAAAGCCCGGAAGCCTTCGTGCAGCGTTCATTTGAGGACTATGAAGCCGTTTGTTGCAGTATGGCGGGTAGGAGTAACAAAAATTCAGACCTTACATTCTAGAGTCATAGTTTACAATTCTACAGCTCTACCTTACAATCCTACGTCTGTACCGTTCAATATTACATTCGTACACCACCAGCACGTAATCCTACCCATAAATTTTGCCCCTTTGCTGTCACCCCTCAAGCGGCGCTCATCGGCTCCGGGCGTCCCGTCGTTGACAATCGGCTCGCCGTCATCGCCCGTTCATTGATCTTGCCGTCGGCGTTTTCCGGGACTAACGCGCTCATTGCGTCTGACATCGTCGTCGTCGCCGCCGTCAACCAGGTTTTTCGCGGCGCTCATGGGAGGTATTGAAAATCGTCCGTTCAGGGTTGAGCTACATCCCAAAGTTCCTAGTTCACATACAGTCGAACAAATCGCGCAAACCGGAAGGAAGAGGTTCGAGATTTCGCGAGACAGAATACCTCCTCCACGGGGTGTTATTCTGGCACTAAGTTCGTTGTTCTGTTGAGAATTCCATCCTCAGGGCGTGGTGGCGAAATGAGCTGCCGATCACGTGAATGAGCTCCTGCATGACTTTCCCAAACCGCAGGCAAGAGGGATTGCCTGTACGCCTGAGGCGGGCGGCCTATCCTCATCCTACACGATTCAATAAACTGTGAACGATATCTCGTCGTTCGCGTCCGCATTGGTCCTGCTGGATGAGCATCGATGATAGACCTGGATCACGGCCGCCTTTCTTCACGTTCCCCACCGTCAACCGCTTCGCCTCGTTGCGATCTCCTGACGATCAGCGCAACTCGGGACCCACGAATAAGTGCATAATCTGCAAACCTTCCATCGTTTTATTAAACTTCGTCGTAAGCGAGTGCGTCGACGTCGGTCGAGTTTCACGCCGCATTACCAACCAAGCGCGGCTCAGCCTCTACAGATGTGTGCCCGCCTCATTAGGTTAGATTGGCATCATTCTTCAGCTAGAACATCATCCTTGTGTGCTACAATCTCGGCGGCGCGCGCCCGTCAACGTAAGGGTCTGATCACTGTCATAGACACCCAACCAAACACGCGGAATTTGGCTGGTATTTTTCTCTCTTTCCATTGATCTCATAGGAAGTAACTTTGGAATGGTATAATCACCCTTTAAATTTGATGTCATAAGCAGAGCGAAGCCTGCCCCCCCGGCCAGGCTATGCAATGTACGCGAAGCTCAGAAGTGTCAGCCCATCCTGTTCATCCCTCTCGTGTATACTTATTTCCACGCCGTAATGCTGACGCTTCTTTACTCCTGTAAGGAAGAACTGCGCTACCCCATTGGCCTCATAGAGCGTGCAGAGTTTGCCTTCTATCGCATTAGGCAAAGTCTCGGCCCACTAACTCCTACACGCCACATATAGGATGCGCATTCATGCTTCTACCTATTGTACGTTTAGGCTTCGTTACCTTAATGGGGCAGCTGCTACAGGTTGTAATGAGTTAGCCTCGGCAGTCAATGTGCAGACCGTCGCCGTGCAAATGGGTATCCCGCATCCGCTCTATGTCTCCGCGCACGAATTGACAAGGTTAATCAGCAGTATTTCCAATTCTGAGATTCAGCGAAGGATGTGACTCGGAACCCCCGCTCAGTTGCATCTTGTCGATGCCGAAATAAGCTGGCCATTTGCCTAGACCTTTCCCTTTCCGTCCCGCCTTGTGAAAATCATGCTGCATGCCCGAAGCGAGTCAAGCGCTTTGACAAGCAGGATTGTCCGTCAGGATCATCAGTACCTTCTCCCCGCCCTCGATCAATCCACAGCGTTTTGGGTAGTTCAACCTAACCCAAGGAAAGGGCTTCGAGGGCTCAACTGTTCGTCTCCCAGGGCTCCCAATGCAGGGGAAATCTTCATCATTGCTCAAGGTCTAGACAGCCTGACCTTCGTCGCTTCGTTTCCTTTACGACAACCGCGAGTCCATTTGTGGGTAGTCTCCGCCGGCTGTGGTTGACCCACACGTTTCTGACAATATCCCGATCTTATTCCTCCCATAGCGCAGACCATCAATATACTCATTTTGTATCGAGGACTGGCATCTCGAAGCACTGGAGATCAGTGGGGTCGCTGACTTGCCTTGCCTTGCTTCGAATAGGCCCCGGTTCCTCGACCGCAGCTCCCACGGTGTTGCCATTCCGCGCTCCATAGCTCCACATGCGCCCGCTTTCTGTCGCGGTCTCGGGTTGGAAATTCCTGAGCTGTCTATATCTTTGGACTTCACGTGATATTGCACTCCAACTTCTCGCGAGTTACAGAGCCCATTGTATCTCGTTGCTCACGAGTGCGGCTGCAATAGTGTGCGCACACCTGACTGCTGTATTGCTACGGCTATAGCTTGATTATGACCACGAAAATCCCGGGCGTCTTGCTTCGCCTCAACTCTCGGCTCAGCAATGTCGTATTGCTGAGACTCTACTTCGTAGACACGCAGCAGTCGGAGACCCGAGAGCGCCCACCTGACCAGCAACTTATGCTTCTTTTTTTTTTTCTGGTTTCTCCAAGCTCTTTGTGCTCGCTGCACTCTCCATGGCACGGCCGTCGATTAAACTCTCTACAGTTGGTGGAGTGTCTTCAGTTCTAATAGATCCTATTGCCCGAATTTGTAGGCTTCCGCCGTTGCCAACATTGTCCGGAGATTGGGAGATGATTATGAGCTACGACGCTAATATCAACGGCCAGCGGTCATCGTTTCTAACTTGCCTTCATTGACGCGGCTGCTTCATTTGAAACCATAACGTTATATTCCCGACTTACTGCCTGTGACTTCGAAACCATGAATTTAGTCCCTCCGATTGGCTTCTGTCGCTTCTTCTACGTTTGAAGCGTATGCGAGTCCTCGAGGGGCATCCAACCTCGATTGGGTCATCTATCCCAGAAAGGAGTAACAGCGCAGCCTCTACCGCGCGAGCCAGCAATATTCGCTACTTTCCAAAGGCACTGTGGAAAATCCAATTGGCCTGGTGGGGAGAGGATTCCTACAAATGCCTCGATAGCAGACTTCTTTCTCAGCGAAAGCATAAAAGGCGGTCTACTGGGAGGTTCCACCCATCACTCTTCACTCCTCAAAATTCCTCATCACTCCCATCCTCCAACTTAAAGATGCAGCTTGCTCGATTCTATACCACACTGCTGTTCCTCATCAGCTTGAGCCTCTTCTCAAATGCGAGCCCTGTTGCGACCGACCTCTTGGTCCGTGGCCAAGGCTGCAGTACGTGGATTCATCTAGACCCGCGCAAGCAAGGCTCAACTTAAGACGTACATCTTCACTCACAGAATGTGGTCAAGACGTTGTAAATGCGCTGACTGCGCTCCAGGTCAAGGTCAATGCTGACGTCAAGCTTCTCAATGGCTGTAAGTGTAGCCTCGCTTATATTCAACATCGTTACTTCATCTAAACACTTTGCACAGTTAATCCTTGCTCTCTGGGGATTGGCGCTCTCGCAAGCGACATCACCGCTGCTACTAACGCGATGGCCCAACTCGACGTTTCGGCCGGTTTCGCCGGTGCAGACCTTAACCTTTGCGCCCAGATTTGTGTCAACATGATACTGGTGAGTTATTTCCCCATCTGAATCTTCGTATAATACGAGTTTTGAGAGCTTCGTATAGGCCATCCTTGCTGGTTGCTTGAAGTATTCCATCCTTGCGGTCTTGAGCGCTGTCGGCAAACTTGACTCAGCCCTGTGCGGTCTTCTGAACGCTTGCATCAAGCTCAATGCCAATTTCCTTCCCTGTATCATCGCCAAGTATGTCCACGCGAATTTTGATCAAAATTTGAATCGAACTGAGCATTCGTCACTATTGTCCTACCAGCCCTCAACTGGTAGCTGCGCTCCCCAAGCTGACTCTTTGTGGTTTGGTGGGCGTTCTTGGCGTTCTTGGCGTTCATGTTTGAAGATGAGATAAATATGATCCGCACAGTTGATAGTTGAAAAATCCTTTGGGGGGTTTTGTATTATACGTGTAACTCCGAGTCGAGCGCTTCATTGGAATAAAATTTTCATCGTTTTAAACCATCTGGATAGCTGAGAGGAGATATATAGGCTATCATTGGAGATGAAGAGAATATCCTGAGACTCATCACTGGATGCTAAGAACTTGAGCTGTACAAACGGTGGGGACCGTGAAACAGTTGTCAACAAGGGTGGTTTAACTGCATTCACTGTCGGTAGTAGGTGGCCAACACACTGATATAGCGGTTTGGGACCTTTTAGGCTCCCACCATTGGCTCTCTTTGAAGTTGTGCAGAAATTGTTCGTTACTTGCCAGGCTAGATTCCTGGCCCCTACTCACATCGTGTCAAACGAGTCGCGGAAAGCAAAGGGAAGCGACAAGGGAGCTGTCAAGACATGAGTCAGAGATCATAGCGCACTATTCTCGCTGCAGGCTCGCCATCTTAGACGATGTTACGCCATGAACGGAGCTGCGAGTCTGAGCGATGCATCGCGTGATCTGCAAAACCTCCCACGCTCTCTTCTGAACGGGTGTTCACCTTGAGCGCCAAAGTCTGCAGGGAGAATCCTACGACTCCAGCCGTAGTGTTGAATCTAACATACCGTGCTATTCCGGCTGGTCCTCTTTTCAAGGAGTGTTTTCACTTCCTTGTGCTTCCTCGTCATAACTCGAAGCCCATGCTTTGTCTCTGTGTCTACGGCTCCATCCAACCTTGGAGAACTTCTACAGTTGTCGAGTTGCACGCATCGGCGGCACAAGATTGAGTGCCACATGATCGATAAACCTCCGTCTAGTGTCATCATATCCAACAATTACGCCTACTTCGCAAGGCCCATCTGCCATGGGTGCCTCGAAGGCACTCCTGAATGCACTTCGATCATGCGATCCTCATGGTACTAGCCTATCTTTGACGTGAGAGCCCCTTTTGTGCAATGGTGGCCCAGTTTGTTGACGAACTGCTTTCTATGCTTCAGTCGTCTCCGCACAGTGGTCGGTCCATGGACAGATCAACCTCGCTACTAGTGGTAGCCTACCACTACAAACACCTTCTGGTGACCCTTAGCCAATAGCATCAGGTTCCTTCCGGTGTCGCCGCATGGTAATGACACGAACCAAGTCGACACCTCCAATCTCTCCTGTCCACCAGCTACGGAGAATTCGAAGTAGACTGCGAGCCCATCATATTTTGGTCTTGTCTATCTGGACGAATAGCTCTCCAGTACGAATTGAGGCCTATCACTCTCTTCAAACTCGTCAAGCTATCTTGCCGACTCATTCTTCGTACAAAAGCGGCCCTGGCGCAACTAACACTACTGTACGTTCACAAGGATATACCATTACACATGATAAGTTCTGCTGCGGCCAACTCAAATGAATGCAGACTTTGATCTCAACTATATTGCACTAATTCCACGTTTCAGCATACTATCCGTCACGCCTCATCTGGGACACATGTTAATGCTTCGCCCTTCTACCTGTTCTGATCTTCGGAAAGAATCAGCTTCTACAGGATAGCACGCCCCCCACACTCGCGAACCATGCTTACGGGCCCCGCTCCCGCTCTATTTCGTCGCATACTGATTTCCAAGAATACCCGCGAGGAAACCCTAATCAGCTACGTTCAAGCCGATAGATAGTACAGAAAGACGGCTATTCACCTCAAACTTTCTTTCCGCATCCAATATGAAAATCTCACCGCCCCTTGTATACCATTATTCGAATGTATCAGCAGGTAGGTGTTTCGGTCAGGGTCCTGGACCCGCCACCCAGCCCGCCCCGGATCCCTCCACGACGTCCGAGTACTGCCAATCGAAGCTGTGTTTGATGATGCGAACTAGGTTTTTCCTGAATGAGTGCCTGAATATACCTGGAATGGGTTCAGATGGTAAAGTTTTGGCCTTCATGGCGGGCGAAAACCATCTCGCGGGCAGGCTGGCTATCAGTCTTGGGTTCAAGGCTTCGCTGATGTTCAGTGGTAACGGCGGTCGCGAGTATGTCGTCAACAAGGATTTTCCTCGCCTGCACCGGATCTTGTTTACTCGCCTGAAAAATAATGTTGAGCGTCCCTTTCTGAGCCTAGACGACAGTCGATTTACATAAACTTTCTTCTCCTCAGCATATCGCGGAGAGAAGCTTACGGACTTTGAAGGCTCTGCTCGCATTTGTTCGAAGAAGTGACCGATGTTCTAGCATAAACTCTTGCAAAGTCGCTGTCCTGGGCTTCCTTTCCCTGCATCTCGGTTCTTTCCCAACGTGAAATAGAACTAGTGCAATCAACCTGTTGGGAAGAGAGTTTTCAGGGATGCCCCTATACTAAGTCCTTGCTCACAAAGTCTATAAAAGGACTCCAAGCTGAGCGATGCTGGACCATCACTCCTCACTCCTCATTCATCTCTCCTCGTATCTCCCGACCTACTCCAACCACTCTCAAGCATGCAGCTTGCTCGATTCTACGCTAGCCTTCTCTTCTTCATGAGCTTCAGCCTGCTCTCGCTGGCGAGCCCTGTTGCAACAGGCCTTCTGGTCCGCGATGGAAGCTGCGGTACGCCCGCTAGCTCACCTTACCACGAGCTTGATCCTCATTCAGCGACATTGTAATACTGTAGACTGCGGTAGCGACCTTGTGAACATCTTCACCGACCTCAAGCTTAAGGTGGATGCTGATGTATTGCTTCTCGATGGTGGTAAGGACATTTTGCCTTCTTTCTCTCGAGCACTTCGTATTCACGCCCAACTACATTTCCTTTTCAGTTAATACACCGTCTCATGGTATCGACGCCCTCGTCGCCCATATCAATGCTGCTGCCGACCTTGCCGCCCACGTTGATCTCAAGGTAGCCTTTATCGATGCGGACCTGAGCCTCTGCGTACAAATTTGTGTTGAGATAATTCTGGTATGTTACACCACATCCTGGCTTATACCGTAGCTACGCCCCTGAAGTTTTTGGACAGGCCATTCTTGCCGGCTGCCTGAAATATTCGGTCTTTATTCTCTTGGGCCTTGTGGGCAAGCTCGATTTGGCATTGTGTGCCCTTCTCAACGCTTGCATCAAGCTTGACGCCAGTTTCCTCGCCAAGATCGTTCTCAAGTATGACCTCTTGTTTTTCATCCTGATGACTAGATGAAGGGCCGATTTCACTAACTGCTATCCTTTGTCTTATCAGTGTTCAGCTGCTTGCGGCAGCTCCAGCCCTCACTATCTACGGATTTGTCAAAATCATTGCCGTCCTTGGTCTCCACATCTGATAATGATGGACACAAGGTTCATTTTTGGGGAAACTCTTTAGGCTCTTGTTGGCTTGCGTAGTTTGTTGGCTTCTGTTCCCATACAATATCTTTGATCGATGATCCTTGAGTATGTGATCTAGTACACGGGACCTAGAGATTTGATAATTCATATCTGTTGAACGTGTGATATTTTCGGAGCTAGATATAGATATCTCTGTAATGAGTGTGTTGTACCTAGTCTGGATAATTTCGACAGAGACCAGATCTTCACTCTACTACAATCCTATCTATCTATTGCTCCTTTGTGTGTATGTCAGTGTCGGGACAAGGTAGACGCCTCTATAAGGGCGTAATAAGTTCGCTTTAGTGAATCGATGACTGCTTCGGTTTGATTTCGCTCCCCTAGTTGAAACCTTGGGTCGGGATATTGGAGTGGCTTCCCCAGTCAATTGCATCTGGTGGCATCCACAAGAGAAAGAGGCATCGACATCCAATGTATTTTACCACACCAAAAGTATGAACACAGGCAATTGCAGCACGGTACGAGTCTTGTAGCTAGAAGCAATCCATTCAACGGCAACATTCTCAAACAACAGACGCGATGTACATCACTATCAAACCTAGAGTTTGAGGAGAGCAAGCAGGTTGACGAATCCGCAAAGAGTAAGGTTAGGGATCGCAGCGAGTAGGTCAGCGCTACAAAGGACAAAAATAGTCAACAAAGCGTTCGCGTGTTCAGAATATCCGATGTGGGAATATTATGTCACATACTTGAGGTCAATCTTGGCAAGGAAGCCAGCGTTGAGGCTGATGCAGGCGTTAATCAGCGCGCAAATGGCCAAGTCAAGTTTGGCGACAACCGTCAAGATAATCACAATCGAGTACTTCAAGCAGCCAGCAAGGATAGCCTGTACAACGGTCTTAGCCATGGGGACCCAAGGGTATCGATCATGTAGCGACACGTACCAGGATGATTTGGACGCAGATCGAGACACAAAGGCTGAGATCAGCATCGAGGAAACCGGCCGAAACGTCGAGCCCGGCGATGACTTTGGCAGACGCATTGATATCGGCGATGAGAGCATCAATACCCTTCGAGCAATCCGTGACTACACACATAGTCCGGATGAGTATAGCCAAAGTCAGTTACCGGTGAAGCCCCACTTACCACCATCGAGAAGCTTGACATCAGCGTTGACCTTGATCTGGAGGTCGAGAAGCGCATCCACAACGTCACCGCCACAGCCTACGAGAAACAAAATGCGTCCGATTATGAACATCGAGACCATCCGGAAGTCGTCGAGTGAACGTACCGCAGCTTCCGCCACGGACCATGAGGTCGGTCGCAACGGGGCTCGCACTCGCGAAGAGGCTGAAGCTGCTGATGAGGAAGAGCAGAGCGGTGTAGAAGCGAGCAAGCTGCATATTTGAGAATCGCTGGAAGAGCTGTGAAGAGTGGGGAGTGGGTGAGGAGTGATGGGGTAGCACCTCTCTATGCGTCGCCTTTTAAGCTTTTTCCGAGCAAGGGGCCAAGTATAGAGGCGTTTGAGGGGACCCTCTCACCATGAAGTTAGTCCAGGCGAATTTCCGGGAGCTAGTCGTCGAAGAAACATCATGTGGTGACGTCGTACAAGCTTGAGCCGAGAAATCAGCCACCTAGTCGAGTGAACGCGAGCTGACCTAGAGACGCCGCCGATTCTCCTCCTTTGATATGCTGGGCCTCGACGTCAAATGATATAGAGATATAATCGGCGGTGGTTTGCGCTATGAAAGAAACCATCCATGTGAACCAGTAGAACGAATAGGTGGGGTCCACCACAAAGGCTGGAACCCATCTTTATCGGGATTGCCTCGACGCCCAGGTATCACATCTGGGGCCACCGTAGAAGTATGGAAAGCATACTTTCCGTCATCAAGGTCATTTGTTGTCAGGACTTAGGTAGGGTCCCTCTTGGACTTGGTGAAGAATCGACACCGTACTCTTCCATAACGGAGCTAGTGTGCGTCATCAGCCGCATAACTAATTAGGCGACCTCGAACAATGCGGAGTGATCGAGATCTGACTCAGTGAAAAGTCATTTCGATGACCCTGTCTGACAGTCACACCTGCCAATGCACTTGACTGAGGGGATCCACACGTCAGGAGTAAGCTTCTCATGAGATGAGGCGGAAAGAAGAAAGTCCGGGTGCCACGAGGCCGTCACCTCCTTGTACTGGACAAATGCAGTCAGGTAGAGTTTCCAAGCCATGACTTTCACAGGACGTCAGACGGGTGACAGCGGTAGATCAACGCTTTTAATTCACAGTCAGATAAAAAGGGCTGAGCTGTCGTGCCAAAATGCTGCAAGGCGGGTTGACATGCTCTGGATGTTGAGGGCCAAGCCATCGTCTCGTGCAACCGTCAAACTGGACACCTGTAGAGGGAACACACGAAGGGTAAAAGGGTGGAAATTGATCACGGATGTGGCGTGGCGAAAAGAACGCCAAAAGTCCGCACTATGGATTGGAAATCCAAATCCACATGCACCTGACCAACAGGCTAGTGGGGCATCGTCATCCATTTACACGAGGTGGAC
This sequence comes from Clavulina sp. PMI_390, assembly GCA_015039315.1. Classification (NCBI taxonomy): domain Eukaryota; kingdom Fungi; phylum Basidiomycota; class Agaricomycetes; order Cantharellales; family Hydnaceae; genus Clavulina; species Clavulina sp. PMI_390. The sequence goes on from WIDE01000034.1 coordinate 139,701, forward strand.
GAGCATCGATTATCTGAAGAGCTTAATGTTGCGAGAAGGATAAATGAGTATGGTAGCTCAAAGGGCAAAAACCAGAGAGAGTTACATTGTTCGGGGCAAGTTATTCGCCTTACTCCTCGCGAGGTACCAAAATGAAGGGATGCTGAAGAGGAGACTTCGAAAATACAGAGTGCTCGCCGATTACTCCGCATTGGAGAATTAGTGTGAAAATATGAAATCCGAGTGATCTCCATACTCTGCCCAAGCACGAGCCCACGAGGTGTAGATATGACACGAGTGGGACGTGTGTAGAGACGTTTAGGCGGCAGCAAGAGGAACTTCTTTATACATGGGCTGAGGTGCATACGTAAACATCACAAAGCTGCAGTATGCAAGGGAAATAAAAGTCCAAAAGTCAGTTTCAGGCTGCTTGATCAAGTCATGAGCACACGAGGCACCCGCCGAGTTACATTAAAGGTTACACTGACTCCGGAATACTTGCGCAAAGACACGTGCTGTCTGTCGAAAGCATTAATGATAATTTAGCCCAGAAAGGCAGGTGCGTGTGTGCCGAGGCTGAGATGGCGAGCCGAGGAATGGGTTCTGTTATGTGGCGTGAAACTTGGGCGACGCCGATCTGTGGAGCTTAAGTTCAGTAAACAAGAAGAACAAGCGAGGCTGTAAAATGGAGCACAGATCCCAGCCAGTGATGAATAAGATGCGGTCACAACGAGGTGTAGACTTGGCGGTCAATTGGAGAGTGGACTTGATGGATGACAAATGAGAACCAGGCTGAGCATTAGAGCTGTGAACGCTCTAACATCCAACAGCAGTCGAAGAAGAGAAGGGTGTAGTTGCGTTGTTGCGTTCAAACATTATTGGGTTTTCGACGGCCAAGGTCTAAGTCAAGTACATCTGGATCATCGCGACATGCGTTTGACGAAGTGCTGGAGATCGTGAGAACTGATCTCAAGTCACGTGAGCAAAATGTATCTGGTTCCACCTCCTCCGCTCAACGCCTGCCAAATGACAGGTGACTGCACTTGCGGCCCTAAGTGTGGAAGCTTGCTCACTAGACGCGGCTGCAAACAAAACCATGACAATCATCGTGGCATCCCATCCTTGCCGCTATGACGTAGGGTGTTGTTGCGTGACTCATAACTTTCTCTCTCCAGTCAACTAGCAGGCCTCAATTGTGATCGTCTCGCGCTCGCCATGACCCCGGACCTATGCTTCTTCTCAGGTTCTATCCCTCTTTTCACTCACTATTAAACTTCTTAACCTACACGCATAATCGTCGTCGCTCCAAGTTCACGCCACACTGGCAAAAACCATTCTTCGGCTCGCCGTCCCAGTCCTCGCCACATACTTGCCTGCTTCTCTGGAATAACTTTCAATCAGCAACAACTTAATCACATGTGTTTGCATAAAAAAATATCATGGTGACAGCCTCAACCTTCACGTAAATATACTGTCTTTGCAAGGATCTAGCTAAGCTCAGGGAAGCTCCGCTGTTGAGAGGTATTACTTCTATGGCGCAGGTTACTTCCTTTCTATCTACAACTTACGCCATAATTAAATAGAATTATCATTCTCCCGACTGGGACATGCTTGGACATCCCCTCAAAAAGTGAGTGACATTCATTGACGCCTCATGGGATAAACGCGAGGATCATGGAGAAACTCTGCTCTCTTATTTTCACACAGGTTCATCTATGCGGGGAAGCTGGCGAGCGCTGGGTTCTTCCGAACTTGTTTCCTGATACCCTGTTCATTCCAATCCCTCACGAGCAGCAAAGCGAATAACTGGCCTTGCTAGATATAACATTCCTCACCATTTTTCAAATATTTTGAGCTACGCGATTCATACGTTCCTTCGGCTACCAACCACTCTTCATCCGATCGACGCCACTATGATGTGCCAATGGATCGTGCTGCCTCCTAGGCGCCAGGTGCACGCGGTCTTGGAATTTCAGTTCATAATTCAAAGCCTTGGCATGTTTTCGCCACGCCACATCCGACATCGACGGCCAGCCTTCGCCCCCTGTGCGCTCTTGCCTTCGAAGTCTAAATCGACGGCCGTTACAAGATGCGATGCCTAGACCGCTAAACATCTGGGCCAGAAGAACCCGCCAATCGTACAACATTGTGTGCCGTAAGTCAATCTACTGACCTTCGGTTGACAGGCTTGATCACATCCTGTCGCAGGTCTGACATCTTGCCAAGGGGTGGCTTGGAAACTCTGCGGAACAGGATTGACCAGTACTGAATGGGACGGCCTCGTGCCAATTGGTATCGTATTGTATGAAAAGCTTGTCGCTGTGTGACTGCTGGCAGTCAAATGCATTGCTACCGGTCAGGGACATTCACAATAATTTTCATTTAGCCCGCTTTCGATCACTCCGCAAATGCTCGACGTCGCTCAGTTGAACCTGAGGCTGATGACGTAAAGTTACTGTTGGTGTGGGGGGATTCCACACTAGATCTTGACAAAGTACAAAGGTACACTCTCAGAGAGATCTGAGTACACACACATTGTTCGCCAGAGATTTACTCTTCTATTTAGCCTTCTGGCCTTCGTGACTTCGTTTATGCATATCGGCGGTCGCGAGGAGGTCGACGAGGAGTTTTGTCCGCTGCTTCAAATCTAGCCCATTCGACCAACCGTTCACGTGGGACACTCCTTTCACAGCGCAAACCACCGCCGATTCTATCCCTGTCATTTTGCCTCTTGTCCTCACACATTGAGGAGAATCAGCGGCTTCTCTGGCTCGCCTTGCGCTTGCTCAACTAGGTGGCTGATTTCTCGGATTAAGCTCGCACGACGTCGCCGCACCAAGCTTCTTTGTCTAGCTTCCACATGTTCTCCAAAACTAAAGACCGAAAATCCAATAGGCCCATTGGGGAGAGGGCGTCAGAGATCCTTCTATACTGGACCCTGTCCAGAATAAGCATAAAAGGCGACGTGCTGAGAGGTACTGCCCCATCACCCCTCACTCTCCACTCCTCACAACCCATCAGCTCTTCCAGCCACTCGCAAAGATGCAGCTTGCTCGTTTCTACACCGCTCTGCTCTTCCTCATCAGCAGCTTCAGCCTCTTCGCGAGTGCGAGCCCCGTCGCGACCGACCTCATGGTCCGTAGCGGAACCTGCGGTATGTTGACTCGATGACTTCTGGATGTTCTTGATCCTCATACTCGGACACATTTTACCTCTCGTAGGCTGTGGCACGGACGTTGTGAATGCGCTTCTGGACCTCCAGGTCAAGGTCAACGCTGATGTCAAGCTTCTCGATGGTGGTGAGTACGGGTGCGGTAATGATCACACCGCTCGCGCTCATTTGACCGATCTGTTCAGTTACACCTTGCTCCAAGGGCATCGATGCTCTGGTTGCCGACATCACCGCATCTGCCAACATCATTGCCAACCTCGACGTTTCGGCCGGTTTCCTCGACGCTGATCTCAGCCTTTGCGTCACGATCTGTGTCCAGATTATCTTGGTGCGTTGCCTCTCCTCCATATATCCTTTGGAATTTCCGTTTACGAGAGTTTTACCTAGGCCATTCTTGCCGGCTGCCTGAAGTACTCAATCCTCATCATCTTGACCGTTGTCGCCAAACTCGACTTGGCCTTGTGCGCTCTCATTAACGCATGTGTCAAGGTCAACGCCGATTTCATCCTCAAGCTTGATCTCAAGTATGTCAAAACTCTTTCATATGGATATTCTTAATTAGACAGCTAAACTGACTGAATGCTCTCTTTTCCTCCACCAGCGCCAGCCTGCTTGCCGCCATCCCTAACCTTACTCTCTGCGGATTCGTCAACGTCCTTGCCCTCCTCGGCCTTTAAGTCTGATAGCAGGATGTACGCCTCGTTGATTGCTCGGGAAGTTGCTTGGAATTGTTGAATTACCCACGTAACTAGGAGTGTGGTTCATTAGCCTGTCTTCATGAATTTGGACGAATCAGAATGCATTTGATGACATTTTCTACCGTTTCGTCCTGTTGTATTGAGGCCCTAGGAGACTGAGCGCGTGATCCATAATCCGAAGTGAACAGAAGTCTGGCAGTCATATCGTGTCGACATGGGCACTTCATTCCCACTAGCTAATTCTCAGGCTCTAATGGACGCCTCATTCTGTGCTCATAATTCGCTTTGTCTAAGGAGCCACCAAACATCAAAAGCAAGCTGGAGGTAGTGTCTTGACCAACCCTCTAGGGTCGCACCAGCGGCTGGTCAATCGTGCTGGGCGAACTATTGTGAGGATCAAATGAATGCCCAGAGGTTTTTTATTCGTTCCACGGCCCTACGACTACAACAGACGAATTCAAACGTTACTATTGTGCAGAATCCTGCCTTCCAGAGTGAAGGCATCTTCAACTTAGCCAAGATGCGAGTAGTCCTATCACCACAGTTCCGTGAATCAGCAGATATACCAGCACCGGGGATTTCAGAGGTCGATAATTAGAGATGTTGGGTACGCCTTGCGGCGGCCCCTGATATTATTCGAAAAAAAGAACCAAGGGAAGTTCTGAGAGCGGTGTGAGGGGAGGTTTTGTGGCTTAGCAGTTGACAAGATTGCTGGTGGAGTCGTCCCCGTGGGATGTTGTCTATTGCGAAGTATCGAGAGAGGGCCGTCCCAGCATATTGGGCCTAAAACATTCACACGGCACTCAACTGGTCCCTAAGCAGCGTTCCGTGGGTTCAGTCAAAGTCATTCGTTCTATGTGAAACGCAGTTCTGGCGTTGGTGATCCAATCTAGATCAAACAAGTAACTGTACGAGGGATGAGAAGGCACAATCTCTGAGAGATAAAGTATATTGACATTAATCAGTGTAAGGTGAGCGGATGGCGTTGGATGGCTTTTACATCTGCGCAAGGTAGCGAGATGAGCCAGTGATCACGTGAGCCCCACGCCTAATTCCCACGGACTCCAACTCCACTCAGCCTCGAGGAGGACAGGGACAATGCTTGTGACCCTGGCCGTTGGGCTTGCCCACAACTTGTAAAAACCAGGCGTGATTGTTAGCGCTCCTAACTCGGAGATCATTGTGGAGACCATCCATACTTACGACAATGACGTCGAGCTTGAGTCATCGTTGTGATTCACTCACTCGCATCTGGCCTTCAACGGGTGAGGTCCTGGCCTCGTTTTAATCGCTTGATGCTCGTCACAATTCGGGACCCATACTTCATCTTGGTGTCCAGACTTCTCTTTACCCATTATTAAACTTCTTAAGCTACGCACATTGGGGTTGCTCAATTTTCACGCCGCATTAGCAAAACCATTCCTCGGCTCGTCGTCTCGGCTTCGATACATTTGGCCCCTCTGGGATGAACTTCAATTAATAGCCTTGAGAGCATACACGTGTCAGCACGCAAGTACTCTGACATCAGTGTCGCTTTGGCATTATCCATGGTAAGTGAGGAGCAATGATAATCTTACCAAGCAATGAGAGCTGACCAGTACGGCGTTTTGTTTTCGTTACCGCAAGCTGATTTCTTCGTGTTCATACCTCGACCCACTAGAGAAACTGCATGTGGATACTACCTCAAAAGTTCCAGATACCTCCCGCCAATATCGTTCTGGTGGCTCGCATGATGATTCCTGTACAAGCTATCGGGAAAACTCAGACCTCTTTTGCCCACACGCTCTCCTCGATGTGCGGGACACTTGGCGAGGATCTATTCTGGCAGCTCACGAATAACAAAGCAAATAGCTTGCCCCACACGGTACGACGTTCGTCAGCATTTGTCCAGAGCTCTGAGCTACCACATTCATCATATTCTCGCCCATCATTCAGCTTTCCGTGTGATTGATGCCACCGTACACTGCAAAATTATATGATGACGCCTCACTAACCTCTTGATGGTCAGGCGTAAAGTAGATTCGGATTTCCAATCCATAGTGCTGTCTTGGCGTGAATTTCGCCGTGCCACATCTTGATGCACACATCCGTCCTTCCACTCTCGGTGCTGTCTTGGTTAGTTGGGTAGGCGGTGGCTACAAACTGTGGTGGCTCAACCGCAGGATATCCAAACCCCCGTCGATTTGCTTTATGGGAATCGGGATCCCATATCAATCCTTTGATCTCAGCGCGAGTTGACAGACTTGATGTACAGCTGTCACCCCTCTGACGATCTGGCAAATTGGCGTGGAGGTTCCACATAAGTGTATTTGACCTGCAAGAAAGTGTGACGGCCTCGTGCCCGAAACTTCTTTCCAACAGATTACATGCATGAGAAGCTTATTCATGATGTGTGGATCCCGTCAGTCAAATGCATTGACAGGTGTGACTAACTGTCAGGCAGGGTCATCGAAATGACTTTTCACCCAGTCACATCTCGATCACTCCGCAATACTCGAGGCCTCCGCATTGAGTGTGGGGCTTGATGACGCAAACTAATACTGGCTTGGAGGAGCGCCGTATGGAGTCTTGAACCGGCGTTCAAGCGTCTCCCTACTCGAGATACGGCGGCGACGAACTTGAGTACGAGAACGATGTTTTTTGAGTTGACCTTAGTAGTTTTGGGGTGCTTATTGGATGGTTGAGGGGGTGTCGATAAAGAGATGGTTCGCCCAAGGTACCGAACCAACCCCCTTTGTTCAGCTACTCGCATAAAGCACTCTTTTCATAGCGCAAACCACCGCCGATTCTATGTTTTCGCTTCTATCCCAGTCACATCGACAGAGGAGAATCAGCGGCGTCTGTGGCTAGCCTCGCGCTCACTCAAATGGGTGGTTAATTCCTCGGCTCAAGCTCGCAAGACGTGGCCACACACAAGCTTATTCACCTAGCTTCCGCCTGTTCTCCTAGACTAAAGATCTAAAATCAAATGATCCTAAGAGTATGACGTTCGCTGGGGATGCCTCTTTACTAAGTTCCCTACTCAGAAAAAGCATAAAAGGCGACGTGCTGGGAGGTACTGCCCCATCACCCCTCACTCTCCACTCCTCACAACCCACCAGCTCTTCCAGCTACTCCCAAAGATGCAGCTCGCCCGCTTCTACACCGCTCTGCTCTTCTTCATCAGCAGCTTCAGCCTCTTCGCGAGTGCGAGCCCCGTCGCGACCGACCTCATGGTCCGTGACGGAACCTGCGGTATGTTGACTCGATGACTTCTGGATGTTCTTGATGTTCATACTTGGACACATTTTACCTCTCGTAGGCTGTGGCACGGACGTTGTGAATGCGCTTCTGGACCTCCAGGTCAAGGTCAATGCCGATGTCAAGCTTCTCGATGGTGGTAAGTGCGGGCTCATCGATAGCTGACTTGACTATGCTCACCCGAACTATGTGCGTAGTTACGGATTGCTCGAAGGGTATTGATGCTCTCATCGCTGACATCAACGCGTCGGCAAAAGTCATTGCCGGGCTCGACGTTTCGGCCGGTTTCCTTGATGCTGACCTGAGCCTTTGCGTCTCGATCTGCGTCCAAATCATCTTGGTATGTTGCCTTGCATCATCGATACCTTCGAATCCCCATTTCTGATACCTTGCCACAGGCTATCCTTGCTGGCTGCTTGAAGTACTCGGTTGTCATCATCTTGACGGTTGTCGCCAAACTCGACTTGGCCATTTGCGCGCTTATCAACGCTTGCATCAGCCTCAACGCTGGCTTCCTTGCCAAGATCGACCTCAAGTATGTGATAATATTTCCACATCAACAATATTCTGAACACCCGAGCTCTTTATTAACTGGTCTCGTCCTTTCTAGCGCCGACCTGCTCGCTGCCATTCCTAACCTTACTCTTTGCGGGTTTGTCAACCTCCTTGCTCTCCTCAAACTCTAGGTTTGATCGCGACGAATATGTCGCCTGCTGTTTGTGAATGTGTCCGTTGCAAGATTGCTTCTAGCTACAAGACTCGTACCGTGCTTCAATTGCCTGTGTTCATACTGTTTGTACAAACACATTGGATGTCGATGCTCCCTTGCATATTGTTGCCACCATTGTGTGACTATTGGGCGATTGATCAATCCAAAGAACCCACATGTAAGGAAAGAATAGCAAAATGACTACGTCCAGAATTAGGAAAATCAATCTAATGTCGGGCGCCGAGGCTACAGTTAATGCAATAGAATGAATTCTATGTTGCCGGCGGCACGCAAACGCGAACATGTCACACACATGCTGACGCTCTTTGGCTGACTCTCAATCTGCTCTTGACGCGTTGCTCTGTGGCCACGGCTTCCTCTTCTCTCCCGCCTTCGCTAGCTATCAGAAATCATGTCACTCTGGGACACATACTACGGAGCGAAAGAGCTCTTTCCACCCAAGGCCCAATGGACCACAGCCAACACCACTGACCTTTCAGGCAAGGTTATGCTTGTTACTGGTGGAAACACGGGCATAGGTGCGTGATTGTCGTTTTCATACGCTCCCCTCGTTCTATAGCATCCCCTCCCTTAGGCAAACAGACCGCGCGCGTGTTGCTAGAGCGGAACGCCAGAGTCTATATCGCATGTCGATCCCCAGAGAAAGCACAAGCTGCCTTCGAGGACTTGAAGAAATCGACTGGAAAGACGGATGATGATGTGAGGGTACTAGAGATGGACCTCGCGAGCCTTCCGACCGTCAAGGCGGCCGTTGATGCGTTTTTGAGGTGCGTCCTTTGGCCAACGCTCGGGTGTTTTAGTTCTAATTGCCCATATTCGTTTTGCCTCTCCCTAGCAAGGAGAATCGTCTCGACGTCTTATTCAACTCTGCGGGTGTCATGTTCCCGCCAATGTCTCTAATGACCTCGCATGGACACGACGGGCAGTTTGGCACGAATCTTCTTGGTCATTTCTACCTCACTCAATTACTGCTTCCGACCCTCCTCGCCAGCGCAAAGACATCGTCGGATCAGCATGCCCGCATAATCAACCTCTCCTCAAATGGTCACTGGTGGGCACCACCAGAAAGCCAAGGTGGTCCAGTCGTTTACGATACATTGGTCGAAGGTCCAGCGAGGACGAGGCTAGGGATATTCCCCCTATACACACAATCCAAAGCAGTGAGTTTCCCTCAGGCATTGCCATACTCTCGTCGAAAGACTGACGTCGTGCTTCTAACCAGGCTATGGTGATTTTCTCAAAGGCCCTTGCTCGCAAGTATGGGTCTCAGGGAATCATATCGATATCTATGAACCCCGGTGCGTGAACGCTATACAATGACCTATCTCGTTCATCCAACTTAATCGAGGCATATTGCTCATGAATTATTGCAGGAGGGATCAGGACCGAGTTGCAACGTTATACTGGGGCGATCAGCTTGTGGTTCTTGGTATGTCTGCTGATGTGGGAACTCTTGTGCCGAGACTGACATGAAGAGCCACAATAGCAATTCATATTGTACGATATCTCATATGGGGCCATCAATCCTATCTACGCGGCTACGACACCAGAGGCGCTGCAGCTGAACGGACAGGTGAGTGTCTCAACGGACTGGGTTTTAAGCAATCCCCGCAATTCTTAATATACATGACCTCTTTCGAACAGTATTTACGTCCGTGGGCACTGCCCTTCGAACCTCGTGCGGATCTCTCCAATGAGCAACATCAAGAGAAGCTATGGGAATGGTGCGAAGGGGAGGTGAAAAAATTTGCTCCAAACTGAACGGACTCGTTGAATGTCGGCTGTAACTTCACAGTGTTCAGCAAATTGATACCCATATTGAGGAATAATCCTTTTGGTTTTCTCTCTACCAGATGATCTTCTTCCTCTGATTGTCCTGATCATGTGTCTAAACACTGCTGAGCTGCATCCCCCGCTTTCAATTAGGTCTCCTTATTGAGAACGCTATAGGCCAGCCGATTTTTCCCGCCTATGACGTTCCCCCCTACTCCACTAAGACATGTGCAACTTCTGCTTTGATATCTAATAGTGGCTTCGTCAGAGTCCACGTAACTAAAGAACAGTGAAAGGCACTCAGCCCACAGTCCGGTCTAGCAATAAAATTTTCTGTACAACTTTCACTGGTATCATGCGGGTATGTGAGAGGCGCTTTGTTTCAGTGCTCCATAGGGAACATGCTCACTAGGTTTACCATCGCGGACCCCGACTTGTGGCTGTTTGACATTGGCAAAAAAGAGATCGGTCGAAGGATATACGTTGATTCTGGTATCCTGCAGCCCGACACCAACCAGGTTGTCCACTATAGTCACAAACGATTAAAAGGTTCAAACGAGGATTCCTTACAAGGATCGCCTGACCCACTCACAGCGAGCACATGCGCTTAAAGAACTGGTCAAGCGACAATCGCAAATTGCCCAACCATCGGGCCGATCTGCACTCGCAGCTTTCCTAGGTTCATTAGTTGACATCGCGACCTCTGCTACCCCATTTACCACCTTTACTATGGTGATGATGATAGGGTGACCAGGAGAAGCCCCTGGAGCTCCGCGATCCACGGTAGACAAAGGAACGGTATCGAGAAGCGCGCTGCTCTCTGGATCAGTGCTGAACTTGAGAGCAATAATCCTCGAGAGAGATATCCCTCGCGGTCGGCGGCAAGATACGATGCGCAAGCACTCGTCCCACAGAGGAATCTTGTGGATCAAAGGCTTGTTGGCAGGCGAGAGCCAGATTTTCTTCCACGATCCGGTAGTAAACTATGATTTTTCGCCAGATTAGTTTGTAGATAAGCTCGGGCGTCAGCAGTGAACTGATTACAATATCTCAGATCTTCAGGTGACTCATTTTGTGAAATGCTAGACATCAAACTACAGAAGGAAAGGCGCCGAGCGGATAGAACAGGGTTTATGGACTAAGGATCTCACCCGAAGGGAAACCTGTGTTTGTCGTGATAGGTGGCAAGAGCATTACATTTTGTATTGCCATTATTTAGTGGTGTGGTGCGCAAATACTGGAAGGCACTGCCAATTCATTCTGGGTTGCCTAACGTAATAGGAAGGCTGTTACTGAACCGTTCTCATCATGCGACCAACACAATTGGAGTCAGCCAACATATGGGATCCCTTAATAAATTCATCAATGCTGGCTACTAGGCGAGTTTCGCAAAGCCAAAAATTGGTTCTGAAATTTTTGTTATGACGTAACCAAAATTTGGCTTTGTATTCATTTGTACTGGTACGGCTAAGCGCCTTCTTCCAATTCATACCATGCCACCCGAACGTCGCTCTGGAAGGCTTGCAAGCTCTCGAAAGTCACCGTTAGATTCGTCTAGAAGGGCTTCTACTTCTCCTACATATTCCGCGCGTCAAAAAGATCCGGAGGCCGCTAGCTCCCAATCTGACGAGGACCTCGATGATACTGAGAGCCGCTCTGAGCCTGAGGATGACCATCTTGCGCAGACTTCTCGTCAGAATGCTACAGGGCCGCATCAATTATGGGGGTTCAGAATGTGCCACGCGTTCATTCTCGCGTGCTTGGAGCATGAGCCTTGGGCAGCAAAGCATGGCAAGAAGTTGGCGTGTTGGAAAGCGATCCGGGAGGATGTACTGCAGGCTGCACCTGGGGCCCATATAGTAGCAAACCAACTTCAAACAAAAATGAAGGCTCTCCTTGAGAAGCATGAGGTATCAGTCATACAGCCAATATATGCTATGCCCTTGCTTAATTGTCTTCGGCATGATACAGTTAGGTACCCTTGATGCATGGAGAAGTGCCAAGATCTCCCTGAGCGACACTGAGCATATATCGCTCGCCTCAGAGCTTGACCGGCTTCAGTCCGCACTCCAGATTTATCAAGAGAAGAAAGCAGCTGACTCGGCAGAAGCTGCAAAAGTAAGGGGATACTTATGTCTGTTTTCATTCTCTGATGACAAAATGGTCAATATAGACAGCCGAGAAGGAGAAAGACGCCGTTAATAGCTTCCGAACTGGTGCTATGACTGGCCTTCAGGCAGCACGACGGACTCAGGCTCGGAACAAGGTACATCATACTAGATTCTTTCTCTTGTGGATAGCAATACACGCTTACTTCAGTCTATCTGAAGGCTTCAGCGCCAGGTGCGTCTTCTGACCAGGCAGGACCTTCAGGCGCACAAAATTCAACCAATGAGGATCCCAGCTCATCCTCTACTACCATTGACCCCCGCTATCTCCCACCAACCACTGAATCCATGCTCCAGCACTTCAATAATGTTCTTGGCACCTTCCAGTCATCACTCACAGATGAGCAGACCAAATTTCAGGCGGAGGCATCCTCATACATGCAGCAGCATCTTTCACTCGAGCAGCGCAAGGTTGAGTGCTTGGAGGAATCACTGGGGTTTGAGAGGAGGCGTGTGGAGGCCCTTGAAAAGATTGCAAATTGCCTCTCTACTCCATCCTCTCCCTCCCGTCTTCGCTCACAGAAAGAAAACATGGTCACATCAGTTCTTTCTACCGAGTCTTCTCCAAATCGCATCCGACAAATATTCTGATATCTTGTAACTAGAATACGATCATTTCTTGGAATAATAATAGCTCTCTCATGGAGCACTGAAGTATTTCTGAAGCAACAGAGGAGGAAGGTTGAAATATTGTGAAGTTTCGGAGCCATACAAGCATGTGTGTGCATTCGTCATGAGAATGGCTACCCTACAGTAGATCCCAATGGGACAAAGCTCAACCTGGAGCTTACGATTATAGTCAATCATTGACCACAGTGATCGGACCTACATGTTGGAAGGAGGAGTCAGACAGGGCCAAAAAAATGAGATTATTGACCAACATACCTTTCCAAAGCTCCACTCAGCAGCTTGTCGGTAGCGCGACATCTCTTTGTTCAAATCCTGCTCCTCTGGTGTGAGTTCTTCCAGTCGCTTCAGGCCTGAAACCACTGCATCCGATTCACCATATGCCGGATCACCATAAATGAACAATTGCTGGTCTTTGGGGTCGCGAGCATGTTCACGCAGCAGTGGAAGTAGTTCAGTGTCTGACACGATTGCGCCGTCTCCCCTCCGGCCCTCAAAAGCAGGAGAGCAGTGTGAAATGATGCCGTCAGGTGTGGTTATACACCCAAACTTCATTGCATGCGAGCGGTAATAGCCATTATAAGCAACTTGCTGGTTCCGAGTAGGTCGGCAGATAGCAATGATGGTTGCATCCATGAAAGCCCACACATTTGGAGCGGGGCAGCCTTTCCCATAAATGGCTTTAGCGTACACAGAAAGCTGTGTGTGTGTGAGCCGAGTGGTATCAAATTCGAGTAGATGTGACCACTTTTTATACACCATGCTAAGGACTGTATTGATGGAGAAGGATATTAGGGAGACTGGCCGCCGAAGAATGAGGGAGATGTCGCTGAGACGGTGAGGAACGGCGAGGCGATAGAGTGCTATGAACAGGCCATGTCGGGCGGAGATTTGGCTGCGGTTTGGTAGAGTGAGGGTAGTAGGGAGATCAAGGACCTCAAGGAGAGCGTCGATTCCCCCATTATCAAATCTAAGAATGGAGGAGCTGGTATCATGGCCGTCATCGAGGATATATGCAAGCTCCTACTGACCGAGTCATTTCAAGGACTATTCGATCTTCAAGTTGATTCGTATCAAGATAAAAGGGCCCAAGAACCGGTAAAGGACCTTTGGGAGGAAGAGATGGGAGCTTGGCACTCGGAATTGTGCGTCGAATCAGTTCATCGAGTGCCAAACGGAATCCCTCAGAGTCATCCTTATAGAGCGCAGAGAGGTCTCGAGCAGCGATAGATATTAGTTCAGTTGTAATAGATGCTATTATACGAGGTGTATACGCGTTTCTGGGCAAAAAGTGAGCCATTCTAGCTGGTCGCGAGCATAAACCAAATATTCCAAAACAATCGCGCAGCTAGTACTCTATGTACATGACTCAGAATAACCTGAAATTTCGGAAGGAACCTCGAAGGATACGCGGCTTGAAATTCCACGGCTTTTCTGAGTAGCTTTTCTGTTGCGAAAATTTTGGCAGCAAATTTTGGTTCTGTTGTTGTCATTTGTATAGGCCCAGAACCAAAATTTGGCTTTGCGAAACTCGCCTACTAAATGCACTAAAAGGTTCACACGGTCGCGAAACCCTCGACAATGACCTCAAAGGTGACAATTTTAGTGTATAACGTCATACAGCTGTTGGGATAAGACAGTGCCTGCGGCCGTGGGCACTAACATCCGAGCCTCGTGCAGATGTCGCTAATTAGTGACACTGGGAGAAGCTGTGGGAGTGGCATGAAGAGGAGAGGAAGAATTTTTCCCTCAAATAAACAAATCGGTAGTAAGCATCGCCTGTAATTTAAATCTATGGACCTAACTGACGCCCTATCAACGTGGAAGGATGATCCCGCTGCTCCTTCTCTTGGTTAGATGATTGTCTTCCCATCGTTCTCAGGGACCCCTGAGAGGCACCGGGATGAGCTGGGATATCACTTCGTATTTCATTTGAGGTTTACTTGCCAAGAAGACTCCCTCTACTCAACGAGGACATGCGCAACTTCTGCTTTGATGTCTAAGAACACGTTCGTCAGAATCCATCTTAAGAGGAAGGCAAAAGCCACTCACAACCCACGGTGCGATCAGGCAGGAGGATAACCTGAACAACTTTCACTGGTGCGACGCGGG
>WIDE01000034.1:154209-164326 GCA_015039315.1 Clavulina sp. PMI_390
TTCGAACCTCGTGCGGATCTCTCCAATGAGCAACATCAAGAGAAGCTATGGGAATGGTGCGAAGGGGAGGTGAAAAAATTTGCTCCAAACTGAACAGACTGGTTGAATGTCGAATGTAATTAGAACGAATGAAGCAATTCGATGCCCTCGTCGATGCGAACGAATAATATATTCGCTTTTTTCTATGCCAGATGGTCCTCTTCCGCTGATATTCCGACCATCTGTCCAAACATTGCCGTGGTACACCTTCCCGGCTGCAAGGGGGTCTCCTTATTGAGAAGGCTGTAGTTAGCCCGTTCCTCCCGCCCGTGACGCTCTCCCTTACTCTACTAGGACATGCGCAACTTCTGCTTTGATGTCTAATAGAGGCTTTGTCGGAGTCCACCTAACCAAAGAACAGTGAAAGATACTCACAACCCACAGTCCGATCTGGCAATAGAATTATCTGTACAACTTTCACTGGTGCCATGCGGATATGTGAGAGGTGCCTTGTTTCAGTTCTCCTTAGGGAACATGCTTACTAGGTTTCCCATCGCGGACCCCAACTTGTGGCTGTTTGACGTTGGCAAAAAAGAGATCAGTCGAAGGGTATATGTTGATCCTAGTATCCTGCAGCACGACGCCATCTAGGTTGTCCACTATAATTACAGACAATTAACAAGATTCCTTACAGGGATCGCCTGACCCACTCACAGCGAGCACATGCGCTTAAGGAACTGGTCAAGCGACAATCACAAATTGCCCAACCATCGGGCCGATCTGCAGTGGCAGCTTTCCTGGGCTCATTGGGCGACATCGCGACCTCTGCCACCCCATTCAAAACCCTCACTACGGTGATTATGATAGGGTGACTAGG
This sequence comes from Clavulina sp. PMI_390, assembly GCA_015039315.1. NCBI lineage: Eukaryota > Fungi > Basidiomycota > Agaricomycetes > Cantharellales > Hydnaceae > Clavulina > Clavulina sp. PMI_390. The sequence continues at coordinate 155,066 of WIDE01000034.1, forward strand.
TGAAGCGCCCGGGGCGGCGCGATCCACAATAGATAAAGGAACAGTGTCAAGAACCGCGCTACTCTCTGGACCAGCGCTAAATTTGAGAGCGATGATCCGCGAAAGGGATATTCTCTCCAGCCTCGAGAGCGCTTTCTTGAACGAGCTCACTGTTGGCGGCAAGATACGATGAGCGAGCACCCGTCCCACAGAGGGATCTTGCGGATCAAATGCTTGTTGGCAGGCGAGAGCTAAATTGTCCTCCACGATCCGATAATAAACTATAATTGTTGTCCAGGTTAGTTTGGAAAGACGCACAGGCCTCAGCAGTGAACCAATTACAATATCTCAGATCTTCAGACGACCCATTTTGCGGAACACTGGACATTAGACTACAGAAGGGAAAGCGCCGATCGAATATAACGGTATTTATGGATCAGGGATACCACCCTAGCGAAACCCTGTGTTCGTCGTGGTAGGTGGCGAGAGCATGACATTTTGTATTGTCATTATTTGGCGGTGTGGTGCGCGAACAGCGAAAAGCCCTGTCAATTTATTTTGGGTTGCCCAATGTAATAGGCAGGTTGTGACTGAACCATTCCCATTATGCGAATAACACAACTAGAGTCAGCTAACATATGATATCCCTCAATAAATTCATTAGTACTGGCTAGTAAAAGCGCTGAAAGGCTCACGCTGTCGCGAAACACTCGACAATGACATCGCAGGTGACAATTCTAGTGTTGAACCTCGTACAGCAGTTGAAGTGAGACGGTACTTGCAGCCGTGTGCGTCAACCTCCGAACCTCGTGCAAATGTCGCTAATAAGTGACACCTGGAGAGGTTGTATGAAGAGGAGAGGAAGAATTTAGGCTCAAATAAACAAATTGATCATGAGCATAGCCGATAATTTGAGTCTATGAACCTAACTGACGCCCTATCAACGTGGAAGCATGATTTCTCTAGGCTATATGATGTCCTCCTGCCATTGTCTCGAACATCGCGTACGGAGCGACGAGAGATTCCTGATAGGCACCGAGATGTGCTGGGACATTGCTTGCTGTTTCATGCGAAATTTCCTCGTTGAAGGGAGTCGCTCTACTCAACAAGGACATGCGCAACTTCTGCCTTAATATCTAAAAACAGATCCGTCAGTGTTCAGCTTGAGAGGAAGGCAGAAGCCACTCACATCCCACCGTTCGATCCGGTAGGAGAATAACCTGAACAACTTTCACTGGTGCGACGCGGGCCGGTGAGAAGAGGTTAATTTTGCCCAGCTGCGGGGGAAAATGCACTCACTAGGTTTCCCGTCACGAACCCCCGCTTGCGGTCGTTTGACATTGGCGAAGAAGAGATCGGACGAAGGGTAAACACTAATTCGGGCAGGCGTAAGCACAACGCCATCAAGGTTATCCACTTTGGAGATGCATAAGTAAAAGGATGAGACGAAGCTTCTTCGCAAGTGTTAATGCATCTACTCACAGCGAGCACTGAGACTGGAAGTACTAGTCAAACGACAGTCGCAAATTGCCCAGCCATCTGGCCGTTCTGCAGTAGCAGCCTTCCCGGGTTCCGTGGTCGACATCACCACCTCCGCGACCCCGTTAACTACTTTTGCAATTGTGATGATAATTGGGCGACTCGGAGAAGCGCCTGGCGCTGCACGGTCCATGGTGGACAAGGTAATGGTGTCCAAAAGTGCGCTGCTCTCCGGATCAGTGCTAAACTTGAGGGCAATAATCCTCGAGAAAGATATTCCCTCCAGCCTTGAGAGAGCTTTCTTGAACGAGCTCACGGTTGGCGGCAAGATACGATGGGCGAGCACTCGGCCCATAGAGGGATCTTGTGGGTCAAAGGCTTGTTGGCAGGTGAGAGCCAGACTGTCCTCAGTGATGCGATAGTAGACTATTATAATCGCTCGAGTTAGTGTTTGGAGTTGTCAGGCGTCAAGTGGCCAGTTACAATATTTCAGATCCTCAGATGGCTCATTCTGTGACACGGTAGCCATCAAGCTATGGAAGAAGGGAGAGATTTAGTGCTAATAGAACAGAGATTATGTGTCAGTGATAAGGCACAGGCTTAGAACTTGTATCTGTCGTTGTGAGCAGAAGGAGCATCGCATTTCATATTGTGCTTGTTTGGTCGTGTTATGCGCGAGTAATGGAAGACCCTGCTAATTCACTCCCACCCCGCACAGCACCATGCGACCAACGCGACAGAGCTCTAGAGTCGGTCAGCATATGGTTCACCGATAAGCCCACCAGTTCTGGCTGCTGAACGCATTAAAAAGCTAGGAAGAATATTGCGAGAGCCATCGAAAATGACTCCGATGGCGACGACTCCGATAGAGACCCTCATGCAACAGTTGAAGTGAAACATTCTGGTGATGAATCCGAGGTATCGGAAAGTGAGAAATCCTCCGCACCCGCATGTCTGAGTGCACTGATGCATCTTGGTATGATAGTTGCATCGCCTCCAACGAAACGTAGGAAACTAGGACCCTCTAATGTCGCAGGCCCTTCAAGACCTCGCCAGAAGGGGAAACTATCCGCTCTACTTGCAGTAATGCCTACCGAAGTTATTGGCGTTGTAAGCCCCCCTTTCTTCGTCATGCGACTTTCCGTCCCCAGCTCACCGTGTGATGTCTGGCGAAATTCTAGGTCTGCTCATTCTTATTACCAAACGAATTGCTTCAAGTTGCGCAAAGCTCCAAGATATTCGCGGCCTTCCTATTGTCTCCAGGCAGCTCCTCTATTTGGAAGGCGGCCCGCCTACGGCTCGGGGAAGGATTCCCTGATCGTCCTTCCGATCTAACGGAACAGAAGTACGCGTGTCTCGTGTTTGGGCGGTACTGCCAGGTCAGTCGCTCGACTAGGTTACTTCATGTGGTGTGGTGACGGCCTATTGAAACTTCAAAAATATGCAGAGATGTGGTAAACTCGGGGGCCGAACCTCCATGGGTGTGTGGACTCTGCGTCGCAGGTGGTGTGAGCAGTGTCGTACGGAAATGTATGGCCCTCCCAATATTCCCTGATATAATGACTGATAGACTCCTCCTACTCAAGACTGGAAGGTCGCGACGACAAGTATCGAATACGTCCCCCAATTCAGGCTTCCACCACTCCAAGAACATTCACCCTCGTCCATGCCGGTTACTTACAACGAAAAGAGAAACTTTGTTAGTTTTTTTTGAATCTCAACGTGCATACGTTCCGCATACCTAATTCCCTTCCCAAATAGATCGCCAGATTGTATACGAGGTGTACCTGCGCGACGAGGCGGCGGAAGTGGATGCCATCCTCAAGGCAGCGGATGACGACGTTGAACAGATATTTGGTTTTCAATCCCAAAGACGAGCCGATATTATGGATAGAATGCAGGTATTATTATCAGCATTACCCCTGGTCAACAACACTGCTGAACCTTTCCTACCAGCATGGGAAGCTCCTAGACGCCTGGTTCGCTGAGAAGTCTACAGTGAGAGACGAAGAGCTATCAAGACTGAGGGCTGAGAGGGTAAATGAGTAAGTAACTTCTTACATTGTGTGGATTTGTGCTTCCCTAACCCGCATTGCGACAGCCTCAAGTCGAGGCTCGTTCAGGCTGGCTACCAGCCACAGATACTAGATTGTATCTCCCCCAAAGCATATTCTGGATTTCCAACGATGAAGACCGCTAGAAGATTCACAGAGAAAGGTGACTCGATTGGGTATTTGTTAGAATCTCAGTGCTCACGTTCATATCGGAGTAGAATGGACCAGCGTTGGGCCCTCTATATTATCAGAAGTCTCGATTGCGGTGTCCCAACTGAAACAGACAGCAGAGCGGAACGCACGATTTCATTTCATCGAAGTCTTTTACCCAGCCTATATACAACGACTGCTGCCAACTACAGATTTCATCCCAGAAGCGCTTGACGTGCGCGAGCTATCACATGTCAAGGTGTGTTCTCGCACGCCTTTGTATTGCATGAAGCTCACGTATGGATCTACATTGATCTTTTGGTACAGAGCGAGCTTGAGACCTGGGCAAGCGGCGCTGAGAACCTGCCAAAGCTGCTGAGCACACCAATTGGGCTCGATATTCCTCTGAGCGTTCAAGAGCAGGTCGCCATCGGAATCATGCAATTCCAAGTGGACCTGCGAGCGCAATTCAGCGCCAAGCTTCCCTACTCCAAACGCCTGGGGTCAAAACTAAATCCTTCCGACCTCCTCAATCTTGCGATCTCAATGTTCATGCCCTCAGCAAGCGCGCCTCGTCAAACCCCTAATGACGATCATATCACTTCCGAGGTGAACTTTGGGATTCCGTTCCATCTCCTGCAGCGTATGCACAAATACCTTCCACGTGGGAGGGATCAAGAGAAGGATCCAGCTTGGGTGTTCGATAAGGTTTCTTCAACGATCATAAAAGATATTGTTGGGTTATGTGGATTCCACCCAGATTCTTGCACTCGGTCACAGCTCGAGAAGACCGGCTCATTTGTGGTCTGCCTTACCTGTACGTCGTCCAGGCTTCCTACCATGCCTTGGGCTCTCGCAGTAAGTACATATCCCGCTATTCCTGCTTCTGCGCTCAGCCGTGCTGATCTCACGCTTCAAAAGCCCCGGCATTGGCGAGCTAAGCATAGCAATATACATGAAGCTGGGAGTGCATGGCGGATTCTGAGCCCAGCGGAGCGCGAGCGTTTCCTTCCAATCTGGCGGAAACGAGGGCATTCGCGTCGAGTTGAATGCTTAATGTGTCATGATATAGGGCCCTCACTCGCCCTATATGATCTCAACGAATTTGGAGACCATTGCGTTACCCAGTACGTTATCTCTGATTACCATACTATAACTTTTGCTCAACAACGTTGAATTCTCCAAATCAGACATCCTGGTACTGATCCCACCCAAGACCGTACCCATACTTTGAGTTCACTGGATCGCAATGTAGAGCCTCTTGACTGGGCACCACGAGGCTAACTTTGCTGACGGCGAGCCTATTTATCACCCGCCAGATTCCTTCCCCGTCCCACACCTCGAATATTGTTGATAATTGAAATTGATCTGTATCACATGTATCCAACCTAAAACCCCGACCAAGGAGAGACGAAGACCGACGTGCACGTGTCCGGATCTGCACTAGCTGGTCAGCGTTACTATTGTATTGCTTTATTAGTCGCATGGGCGCTTGCACTGACACCCCGCAATAACGGTTTGCCTGGTGATCAACATGTCCCCCAACGTGGGCCCATCTACTCAGGTTCTGAAGAAGTTCCACAAACTCCCAATCGAGATCGTTACCACTGTGCTATACTGCTGCACACTCCACGGTCGAGAGCTATTTCCTATCCAAAATGACGTCAATCAGCAGAGCTGCTGTGCCATATGGGATAGCCTCTACTCCATTCTACGCGTCTGCAAGTTGTGGAACTATATTGTTATGTCGACCCCACGGATGTGGGAATTCGTGATGTGGTCATCTACCAAGCGCGAGGTCTATTTTGAGCCAGTCAGGATATTCCTTAAGCGATCAAGAAACGCCTTTCTTGATGTAAACATCGAGCTAGGGCCAGGTCCCTGGCGACCCTTAACGGAAGCTGTCTCTATGCTATAACCTCATATGCATCGCGTGCGGTTGCTGCGCTCCGAGGGTCCACCTTCTCTACAGCTTCTCCTCTTTTCGGGTACAAGAGGGCTTCCACATCTTCGTCAATGTTACTTTCAAGGTTATTCCAGCGTTCATTACTCGACATTTGAGTCATCGGGGAGTACAAAAACCAATGCCCCTCTCGACAACGACCCCCCAAACCCTCTAGTTTTGACCAGCTTCCACGTCAATGGTTGCTGGGCGTATTCTTTGTTCGACAGAATTGATGCAAGAGTTCTTCAAGAGCTCCATCTCCTCGGCAATTGGATTTCGCCCCAAGCAATCCATTGTCTGACTCAATGTACTGCCCTCGAAACCCTTGATATGACAACCCGCGAGCTTCGAGTTCCGGATCCAATGACGCTGCCTAGTGTCCGTAAGCTTTTGATTAGAGGTAAAATACAAGATCTAGGGAGATTTTTCTCATCTCTACCAGTCTTGGAGCATCTGTCCGTGATGGACAGCCGCTTCCTCACTACACAACGCGAAAAGTTTGATTCGCGATTCTTGGAAAACGCGTCGAGCAGTGGGAGTGGTGGAGGGAGTGCTTCAATTATATTACGCCCTGCCCCCAAGCCTTCCAAGGCTTCTATCGCTCACGGTGGACTCAGTCACTAGCTGGGAGACGCTCGAAATATTATACGGTTGCCCACAACTGAAACGGCTTCACTTGCACGGGACAGCTAATCTCTCATCCGTTATCCACTTTCTTGCTCTCGATGAATACAAGGCAGAGGATTCAGAGCAGGATTGCCAGGGAGCGACAGGAAAGGCTCACTTCCGTGACCTTGATCTGCTGCGACTATGGCCGGCAGAGGGTGATTCGGCATCTCCAAGCGCGTCTCCCGAGTACCATGCACAAAACGAAGATGTGCGCGGAGTGGTTCGCTTGCTCACTCGTCTACTAAAGACGCGGCCCGCACTGCATGTAGAGATAGGTTTCCTGAATCGGCGCTGGCTCGGAGGAAGTTTTCAAGAGCTTCAGAGCAACTTTGGGGATCGTATTGTTTTGCGATACAAATCGAGTGAAGATTGCGACTGGTACGCGATCGCTCGATTGGGATATACCCTTTTTCCCGAAACATTTCAATCTTCAAGCACTTGTAAGCATCCCCTCCACGGAGAGCTTAACGTATTTTGACTAACCCAGCCGCGGAGTATATTTGCTTGAATGAAGGAGGATTGTGACTAGCAGGGAATAAATGATAGCAGGAATTCCGCTATGCTGGTAGCAGCCCGTTGTAATAATACTGTCCCAAGGACTCTCCTGACCCCTGGTCGTTCTATCCCTGTGTTTCGAGAGCGCAGATGGTTTTGTCACAGTAGCACAATCACAAACATTTTCACTTTCTTCACATTTTCGGACACTCACACTTGGATGGTATTGGGCGAAATCCATAGCACTAGCCAGACGCGAAATGAATTGCAAGTGTCTTCATCAGAGAGCCGATGCTTATCACTTGCATTTGTCCATCTATACCAGCGTATCGCATGCGCGTTATGAGCACCACCAAAGCTGCTCGATGCGTAGGAGCCGCCTTGAAGCAAAAGTGTAATGATTGTGTCAACAAACCTCATAATCAATGCACTTTGTGGAGGTACAAAGACCTACCTGTGTGCACATGCAGTGGTCAAATTGCATAGCCTCATTCTTCGCACGCGTCCTTACACAGCAAACTCCACACCGATTGTCATGCCCCATCATGCCTTTCCTGCTAATCAACCTCTCAAGAAGTTTTATAAGCTTCCGATAGAGATTGTTGCTACTATCTTCCATTGTTGTACGCTCTCAGATCCTGAAGAATTTCCCATAGGCTTAGGGGTCAATCGACGGAGATGCAGCGCGCTTTGGAACAATATTCACTCCCTTTTACGCGTCTGCAAGCTCTGGAACAATATCGCCATGTCAACGCCACAAATATGGGAATTTATCGAGTGGCCTTCAGGTGGGGCTTGGGCCCTCAAGCGAATAAGCATATTTCTCGAGCGTTCTAGAGATGTACTTCTCTACCTGAACATCGAAATGGCGGCCGGAGACTGGAGTATAATGCCCAAAGTCATTTCCATGATAGCCGCCCATGCGCATCGTGTACACTCGTTACGTTTCCTCGGGCCGCCTGAGCTCCAACTTCGCCTTCTTGCAACAGCCCAAGGGCTTCCAGCCCTTCGATACTGCTACCTGCGAGATAGTTTCAGTTCTGCGTACTACACGATTGAACCGATACCGTCCAGCCCAGAACTCTCTGCGGCCTTGAAGAGTGGCTCCCACGACCCACTTGCACTTGAAAAGTTTCACGCGAATGGTAGATGGGCACATTCATTGTTCAAAAGGATAGATGTAAAAGCCCTCCGAGAGCTCAACCTCTTAGGTGTTTGGATCTCCCCTGAGTCAATACATTGCTTGATTCATTGCAGTGTGCTTGAGACGCTTGATATCACCACCCACAAACTTCGCATTCCAGATCCAATCGCACTACCCACGGTGCGAAGGCTTTTGATTAGGGGGGAACCACAAGATTTGGGGATATTTTTCTCCTCTCTCCCAGTGTTGGAGCATCTCTCGATCATGAACGGCCGATATCTCGTCTCATGGAATGAGTCGCTTGACTCGCCATATTTACAGAAGGCATTGAACGCCATGAGCAATGCTGGGAGTGCGTCAATCTTATTGCATCCACTTCCAAACCTTCCCAGTCTTCTTTCGCTCACGATGGACTCGAGCACTAGCGATGAGACGCTAGAAGTCTTACACTCCAGTTCAATAGTGAAGCGCATTCACCTACACGGGACTGCTAACCTTTCACCCATTCTCCGCTTTATTGCTTTCAATGAATGCAAAGAGAAGGATCAAGATGGAGATGATCTTATGACGCCAGAGACATCTCACTTCCGCGACCTTGATCTCCTACGACTGTGGGCAGCAGATGAGGATCCACTTTCCCAAGGCACGCCTTCCGAGTACTTGGCCCAAAATGAGGATGTCCCTGGAGTCGTTCGCTTGCTTGCTCACCTGCTGAAGACGCGGCCTGCACTGCACGTAGAAATTGGTTTCGCGAACCAGCGTTGGCCCATGGGAAGTTTCCGTGAGCTTGAGACTCAATATGGTGATCGCATCAATATACGATACAAATCGAGCGAAGAGCGCGATTGGTACGAGATCACTCGGCTTGGATACATCCCGCTTCCCGAAACCTTCAAAGGCTAATTTTGCTGTTTGTGAGTGCCTCTTTCGCCAGAGAGTATCATCCCTCCTGACCAAATGCTCTAGCATGTGCCCCAACGATGTCGTTCAGACTGAAGAGGTTTGTGTCTGGAGGGGAAACAAATACATACCGTCAACATCCCACCCATCCTTGCAGGACTTCAATCCCAATGGTGTTGCCCCAATCATAGTGCTGAAGTTGGTTAGTTACATTCAGATGAGGGTTGGCAGTATAGCTATAATCACTGAGACTCAGATGGTTTTGCTACAGTAGCATAATCATAGTTTCCCCCCATCCTTCACACCCTCCAACACTCACATAGATATCAAGAGACAGAAATTGTACATACTGATGGGAGTGATATGCATTACAGGTGCTTTCGTTATGCAGATGAGGTTGCTCGCCAATATTTCTGTCCCATTCCCAATCGCCTTTGAGATGGACG
>WIDE01000034.1:165095-265646 GCA_015039315.1 Clavulina sp. PMI_390
CGTTCCACTCTAGTCGTCGAAGGAGGACATCCTCCATGGAGGATACTCCGTTTTTCTCTGTTTCATTTCCATTAATTCCATGGTTTACTGGAATTGCACCCATATGGCCACGTCCCTCTTCTAACCATGCCCGGATCAGTGTACGCTGGGCACGGTCCCCAGCACCGAAGAGAGCCGAAATTGCCGTGTCCGAGAGTGGTGTGCCACTTCCGTTGTTTCCTATCCAGTCAGATACGCGCATATAAAACATACAAAAGAGTGACCAAATCAGTTTCATAGCAACCGAGGCAACATTTCTGGATGGCAATTTGGCTAGGTGAGACTCACCAATGTTGGGGGTACCAGCACTAGAAGATCTGAGGGCCGAGTGCACAGCGGTCGTATTAGCGAGTGCTATCGCCTGCCTAGTAAAACCATGTTCTGGTATATACGCAAACGCGCGCCGGAGGAGAGGCAAGGCGGATGACTGTTGCATTTTGTTTTTGTTTACCTCGAGGGCAAAATCGGTGTCGCTCACAACACTCTCCTTCCATCGTCAAATGGTTCAAAACCCCCTGGCACTCCCTGGCAGTTTTGAAAAGTATAAATACTGTCATTCTGGCGTAATTTTCGCGATCTGTGGCTTATCGTGTGAATAATGCAAATACTCCTATCACGCCAGTGGCTCCATTTTGGCAAATGGCTGATGGGTCGCCGTTGCCCCAATATTTCTCGTGATTCACCGAAAGAGAGAAAGCTAATCACCTATATGGCACCCCCGTATGTCCTTGCCGCAGACCAATGTGCATCTTCTGTTGTTAACTACATCTTTGCTCTACGCGACAATCAATTGACGGACGGTACTTTATACAACAATGGCCTTGGTGTTACCTACCGAATCATCACTTTAACCTTGCCCCTACTGCGCGCATCAATCGCTTCAATAAGGACGGCGACTGTTTCTAGGACGGGGACGTCAATTCCCAGCCGTTTCGCATGCTTGAGCGGATTGCCCCAAATCACCTGATTAATAGGAGGAGGGAATAGAAAGTGTCACCCAGCTGCTGGGAGACGAAACTAGCATATCACTTGCCTCGTACTCGAGGGCTCTCCCCGCCTGAACATCACTTCTTGTAGAGCTGGAGATCGTCAGACCGCCTTTCAGACGGTTGAAGAGCATATCTGCCATTCGACCAGTACGCCCTAAGACTTTGGCTATCCGTTCCGATTCTTCAGGGCTTAGCACGTCCGGTTCGAGGGGGTCGATCTCGATCCCAAGGCCTCGAGCGATTAAGACAACCTCGCGCATAAGCCGGCGAACGAGGGGCTCACTCAGAGTCGAAGCAGAAAGGTAGGCCGCTGTGTCCATATCAGCCAGAGCAGTAACTGCGTTCCAGCTCGCATTCCTGAATGGAAGAATCATATGTTAGGTGGAGCCAATCTATTGTTACGGTAATGCAAACTGCTACGCACCAGGCGATCTTTGTCCATCTATGAGCTTGCATGTATACATGATTGTACTCAGTCTGCGTGATGCATCCTCCAAGTTTACACAGTTCCACGAAAGTGTCAATACGCTCTTTCTCATGAGGCGAGCATTCAGGGGATCCATTGGAATGGAACGGTCCACACAGAAAAGTGAGGGCGCCAGAGTGTGTCACAAGACGCGGGGCCGCTTGTATGGCAGGGATATATGCCTAAACAATGAGAAAGAGTTGAAAGCAAATAAGTGAGTTTGTAAAGTTTTATTGCATGAGGGTAGTAAATGGGATCTCACAACACATGTGAGGACAAGGTTGTCAGGCCACCGGGCCTGTATCTCGTCCTCGATTCCTACCCCATTTTGAATAAGTACGATTGTAGTCTTCCCAGGTACGATGAAAGGCTCCAAGGACTCCACCAACGGTGGCTTAGTCTCAGCAATGACTTTGGTAGCAACGACGACGTAGGAGAAAGAAAGGGCTGTCGACGCCGGGGTTGGTGCCTGTGGGGCTTCTTGATCGGCCGAAGCATTGGCTGGGTAAACATGATCGAAGGTCAAAGTGCCACCTCCCTCGAGAGCTGGACTAGTGCTCTGAATCTCGATGCCATCCTTTCGGACAGCCTCGAAGTTGGAACGGGCCACTGCTGATAACGTCGTCCGTTTCGATCGCTGTAGGACTAATCCCAAGACAGAACCGAGACTACAGATGAGAAAGCTATTAGGACCAAACATGCTGCTCTGATCGAGGCCAACATACGCTCCAAGTCCAAAGATCAGGGTGTTTTCCATTCTAGAGGAGGAGGGGGCAAACTATGCCTTTCTGCCAGATGGTGGTGCGGGGTCAATCTACTAAGTAGTCGGGGAATAAATGGAAGACATCGTCAGGGTTCACTAAAGTGTGGGAGTCATTGCAAAGTCAGCATAACATATGGATCGGTGATATTACTAACTAAGATATGGGAAAAGAGACACCGATCGAATTAATTGCAGCCTTTGTCATTGTCGTCGGCACGAAAGCGATGGAGTGCCGAAGAGGTTGACGCAAATTTTGGCAGGTCGTCTCCGGCCCGGTTAATTCCCGAAGACCGGGGCTGGCGATCCACTAGCAACCGTACACGACGTACGGCAAAATATGAGCCACGAAGAGTTCTTGATTGTGTTTTATACTCAGAATGACATCGGAAATATCTATATTTCTAACATCAACATTGCCTCGATAAGATGAAGTATTGCCCCGTTGTTCAATCGCGCGTCCTTGTGAGGACGATAGACATCCTCCTCTACAAGAGCACTGATGGGGGATACAACTCCACTTCTTGTCGCGGCTATTCCAGCTGCGCGTGGTGTCGGTTTAGTACTGTCTATACTCTTGAATCGGTTGTTCTTGAAGAGGATGACACCTGTTTGTGTCATCTGCCAAGCCCGTCATGGCAGCTGTGCAGTGAAAGCCAAGCCCCGCAGATCCAGCAACGAGGTGGAAAACGATTCGTGCGGGGCTCGAACCCGCGTCCTTCAGCGTACTAGGATATAATCCCGTATAAATGACGCGCTCCCAACTGCGCCAACGAATCATGAATCCCCACTGACTTGAGTCTGCTACCACGGTGCACAAGTTGCATCAGTTCATCAGATAGATTGTCGTGTATCACTGTCTCTGTACCCATTAAGCTCAGTAGTTCATGGAGTCGAACTTATCCCTTGCTCCTACAAACAAGACAAAGTGTCGGAAACAGCTAACATTTCTCCAGTTGGATGAATTGGTTTGCACAAATGGACGTATGTACGTAACGATTGAAGAAGATATTGATACCAGACAGACAGCAAATCGCATAGATTCGTGTTCGAAAGAAAAACTCCTTCGCATTAGAGAATTCCCTTATCCAAACCTCTTGCGACTCGACAAGCCTGTTAACCAACTTAAGCGATGACGAAGCTGTACGCCGAGCTGTAGAATCGAATGCCGCGGGGAGGGGGAGGAGAAAGGGGTCAGTATTACTTACCAAGGTATCGTACAAGACGGGGAGGGACGTACGTGGTGAGGGTAACGCTGGTGCCCGAGGTGGCTTCGGTACCGGCCTCAGCGGTGGTGAGGTACTGAGCGGAGGAGAGGCCGCGGTTGTTAATGAGGTACTATATGAGCAACAGGGGGTCAGTGAGTGGTTCTTACGTATTGATTATCAACAACCTAAAACAGGTGGTTCTCCATGCGATAGGTAGAGGGAGAGGAGGGATACTTACAGTGAAGAAGAGCTTGATGTCACCGCTGAAGCTCGTGATCGTGCCGCTCGTAGGCAGGAAGGAGTAGACCAAGTTGCTCCCGTTGCTACAAATACGTTATCATATCAGCACTCCGACACCATAGGACAGAATAGAATGCTAGCGATTCGACTCACCTGCCGTAGTACAAGTTCCAGGTATGACCCGCAATGCTGATACTGCTGGCAACAGGCGTAGGCGCACCCGAGGAGGAGTAGGTGTACGAGATGGGGCCCGCGTTGTAGTTGGCGAGCCAGATCATGATCTCGTATGCGGCGGAGCCACCTGACGAGGACGAGGTGAAGAGGTCGTACGCGATGTCTGCAACGACGGACGAGGTGGACTGGGACCATGTCCACGTAGACTGTCATCATCACCACCGTTAGCTCCTTATATCTTTCCGTCAAACGAGAGAGGATGGACGAACCTGCATGGTGGAGATGGCGCTGAGCTGCTTGTTCAGGTTGGTGTTGACGGCAATGTTGGTGTACGACTTTACGCCGCCCGTGCCGGTGGTCCAGGACCAAGTAGTCTTCCATGCAACGGTGGTACCGCTGTAGGACGTGAGCGAGGCGCAGTCGCTCCCTGATCCGCCCGAGAGACCCCATTGGTCGAGGTAGAGGATGTACTCGGTGCCCACGGCAACGGTGCTATTATACAGCGAACCGGTAAGTGTAAGTCATTGATACCCGGTTATGTATGTGAAGATGTGACGCACTCCCATTGACCGCAGTGCGAGCTGGTGTCGAGACGGCGCTCGAGACCACGCTCCTCGACGGCATCGGCTTGGATGGGCGAGGCGATGGCGCCAGCGACGGCAAGAGCAAGAGCAGCAAACGAAGTCGACTTCATCTTATGTTTTTATATCTCAAAAAGAAGAACCGAAAAAACCAGAGAGTAAACCAAGCAGGGAGGGAAGGTAGGATTCCGCTGAAGATCTCTCGTCCTCGATCGAGCGCAGTATTTATGGTCCTCCTCCTCTTAAACATGGCGAATTTGCGGAATGTCGAGCAGGGCCGGTGTAGCGGTATGAGTGGGGCCGGGTAGAGAGGATGAGTAGGGTTCGGAGAGACTTTCCCCTTGGGGACAAGGGCAGAGTCCTAGGTGAGTTGATGGCGGCCCGACGGGACTGGCTCCGCCAGTCCAGCTGATCGATAGTGTGCTCACGAAGAATGGTAGGGCTCGGTGGAAACGATCAGTCGTGACCACCCCGGTTGACGTGGCCGACGACAACTTCGGTGAAATGTTGAACGGGTTTTTTTAGGCGGGTGGGGTGGGTGATGATGATGACATCAGGGTTCTCATATGTACAAGGTGAGGGAGCATTCAAAAGGTGGGTCTGACCCTGAGCGAGGGACCCTCAATCGACCGACGCTTTGTGGATCAGTTGTTGCTCGCATGCTTTTTCTTTTGACAGATCTCGAGTGTTCGATAAGGACAGGGAGCGGTGGTGCAGCACACACACGGCGGATCGTCCATTTGAGTTGAGTTGCTCGAGGAGAGAGGCAAGTCTAATTGGTGCGCTGACATCTTCACGTGGAATCGCGTTCAAAAAGTGTGTCGATCGTCCAGTCAACGAACAGAAATAGGAGAAAAGGGGGCAATGAGGGATTATATAACGAGGACTGAATCGTTGGGGGTGGCAGTGCTCTATAGTGCCCTGTTTGGCCCCAAGTGAATCGATCTGAGTGCGTTGTGCCCGTGGCATTTCCACGTGAAACTTTTTGTGCGAGACGGTATCACAAGGCAGAGAGCGAAAGAGAGCGAGAGTCTCAGCATGAACGACTCGACGGCGGCGGCCACAAAACTGCCGACAACGCCCACGACCACCACGATGGCCACAACAACGACCGCAGCGACTACCCCAGGGAATAACAACGGTGTGCCGGCAAGCACACTTGCGCTGCTGACACCCACAGAGACGAATGCACTGTGGACTTTTCTGACCCAGGCAGACAAGGCTGACGTCCTCGCACCTGAATGGAGCATTTTTGCGAACCGCCCCGAGCTCACGACACGCACTCGCGAAGCCAAGGAAGACCTGGCGCGTGCTACTCGGAGTCTCATGTCCATCGAAGACGGCAGTACTGCTGCCTGCTTAGTTAGCCCACATTCAGCCCCAGCAGCGACATCAGCAGCATCAAGCCAACAGCAGCAGCAGCATTTATCGCTGCATTCTCATTCGCTGTCCCACAGCTCAAGCAATCCTACTAGTACTAGTGCTGCTACTACAGCTGCGAGTCGCCGTCACTCAACGAGCATAAACTCTGGCATCGTGACTTCAGACAACACTACTTCCAATAACACACGCCCCTCATCGCAGCCGATGCGCCCGAGCTCGTCTTCCTCATCGTCCATGTATGGGTCATCATCCTCGTCGCAGATGCCCTACAACCACCAGCACCACCATCCCCCAGTCGTCATCCCCCTAGCTCCTACGACTCCGGTAACCAACCACAGTTCGAGTTCAACCACGACTAGCAACAACGGTGGTACGGGTGCTACAAGCGGTAGCCGCAAGCGTCATTCTCAGGACCACGCCCCAAAGGACGCCAAGCGCCCACGCACATCCTCCGATCTCCTCTCCTCCTCTGTCGGCAGCAGCATCGCCCAGCCTCAGTACCACAACCACCAGCATCATGGCTCCGTGCATGCGCTGCCCCAGCCACTCTTCATCCCCGGGGCGCCGTCCTCCTCCTCCTCGACCTCGGCAGCATTTCCCGGAGATAATACGACTGCTTCATCTCGCTCATACAATCTATTATCATCCTCCCCAACGTCTGCTAGTACAACAACAACAGCAGCGGCGGGACCATACACGACAATATCCGTGAGCATCCCTGAATCATCATCCTCTTCCTCTACACTCCCAGCTCCTTCCTCCTCTGCTGCCGCCTCTGCACCCACCCACCGCCATCGTCGATCCGATTCCACCTCCACATCCGCAACCACCACGAATGCTACCACATCCAATAACAACAACCCTACCAGTGGTGGGGGGACAACATCCTCAGAACGCGAACGGCCGCCTAAACCACCCCTGCTGACCACCTCGCAAAAGAAAGCAAACCACATCCAATCGGAACAAAAGCGCCGCGCTAATATTCGTCGCGGGTACGAATCCCTCTGCGAGATCGTGCCCGCTCTGCGCGAGGCTATCAAGGCGGAAGAAGAAGCGGAGCGGCTCGCAGCAGCAGAGGCAGCAGAGCAACAGCAGGGTGGGAGTGGAGCTCCAGTATCGGCCCCTGCAGCATCTGCATCATTGGAGTGGAGTGATCCGGGAGCAGGCACGAGTGCAGATGGGGCAGGAGGGGAGGCGGGTATGAGTGCGAATGCGCTGGCGCTAGCGAGGAAAAAGGCCAAGGGGCGGGCAGTCGCTGCTGCTTTTGGCGTCGAAGAGGGTGAAAAAGTCGATGGGCGCGCGGGCCCGCGCAGTGAAGCAGTCGTGCTGTCTAAATGTGAGTATTCCATGCAAAAGAGAGTCCAGGCCTGGATTGTGCATTGCGTTGCGCTGGTTCTCTCTGTTTATGGAAACGATAAACTGACGCTCGATCGATCGATTCTGTGTACGTGCCCCGTTGTTCCACGCGGGGATTTGCCCCCCATTCGCGCGCGCTTTACCCCACTCTCTTGCCTACCCTATCGCATCCCATCCCGGTCCGGTCCTGTTCTGTTCGTCGCGTGATGCTTACTCGTGACGCGAAATGCCTCACGTCGACTCCCAAAAACCACCTCTTATCTCCTGCGCCTCTTCGATAATCCCGCACTTTCATTTCCATCCCACGTGGGCCTCGTCCGAATCCTCCCGATTATCGTGCTCTTTTTCGCTTGCTTGCATGCCCACCCACGCTCACGCCATACCCGCGAACCACAAAAACAGCTATTGACTACATCGGGCACCTCGAGACGCAGCGCATGGGGCTCATCGACCGCATCCACCATCTCCGCTCCTTGCTCCCACCCACACACCCATCCCTCCCTCCAACACCCATCGCACCACACATCATCGCACGGCGGCGCGCACCCTTCATCCCACCCATACAAAATCCATACCGCGCGCCCTCGGAGCTGACGCCCGAAGAGCGCGATCAGCTCGACGCATGGAACGAGGGGAGCGCGGCGCCAGAGTTTGATGAGCGGATGTATGAGGTTGCTGTGTGGGCGCGTGCGTGGGATGGAGGCACGGGCTTGCCGATTCCTGGGATGGGTTTGATGAAGCCTGGTATGAAGGGCTTTGGGAGTGGAGGAGGCGGTGGTGGAGGGGGAAGTGGCGGGAAACGAGGGAAGGGAGGAGATGATGACGATGAGTATGAGAGTGATGATGATATGTAATTTGTGGTTTGTGGTTTATAATATTCGCTCCCGGGACACTGAGTAAGCTTTGATACCGAATGTAATATGGGATGGGGCGTGGAAGTTGTATTTTTCCTTTTCTTTGTTTTCTTCGTTTTCCATGTCACCTTCCTTCCTCCTTTCTCGGAACTCGACTTTTTGCATGTTGTATACTTTATCTCATAATTGTGCATGATCAATTCAAAGTAATCAAAGGTATAACACACACGGTGGAAGAGGAATATCTGGACGTCGTTCAATTTGGTGCGACATATGCAGTGCGCATGCGTATACACAGTTTATTCTACGGGGGTGTTTATTCTCGGTCAGACGAGGCTTTCTACTGCTTTTCACCATATATAATCATCGCTGTCAGATTCTTCCTCCTCTTCCTCCTCCTCCTCCTCCTCCTCCTCCTCATCATCATCATCATCATCATCTTCTTCTTCTCCTTCCTCGTCCTCTTCATCTTCCTTATCCAAATATACTTCCTCTATCGGTCGATGAACTATGGATCAAGCAAAGTCAAGACAAGGTTATTGAATCCTGCTATGCATTATCGGCGTAGGAAGAAAGTCGAGACTTACAAGCAGCATATTCAGCCTCCGACGACCTGAACGTCTCGGGAAGGGGGATGTATCCTAGCTGCTGGATTTCGTTCCAATCATTCTCAGCATCCCGCTCGTCCCATAAATCGACGCGATCATCTCCATACTTCAGTTCGAGCTCGCGAAAGGTCTGCCTGGTCCACCGCCTCCTACTTACACCAATTTCGACGTGTAAGGCCGGCCGTGACTCCAGTAAACGATTGAGTAATCGCACTACTTGATACACGTCTTCAATATCTCCAAGCTCATCGATAGTTTCGAGAGCCTCGATAGCTGGTCTGACAGGCCATATCCGTAGCAGATCAAGATCCGGGAAGGCGTCATGATAGTGGTGAGGTTGTCCTGATGTTGCCATCGGGATATCGTCATTCCGGGAGAGGGCCTGGAGAATTGGGGCGTATTCAAAAATCCCGCTGAGATGGACGCGCTTCACCATTGGGCTGGACTGCAGGATGCTCAGAGCATCTTGGCTTTCATTTCCCTTCACATTTCCGTTCACTGTAAGCGAAAGAAGGCCCGGAAAGCTCGGTGGAGGAGGAGGTGGGACAAGCTGAGGGTCCATTTGCACAGGTGCATATGAACGGGGTTGCCCTATATATCGCGGGTCGACCATACCATTCCATGGGACAATATAGCCTCCTCCTATAATCGAGAGATGCTGTAGGGAAGGCATAGATTCGAAGAACTCCCCTAAATCCGCCGTCTTTCCCCGGATGAGCAGTGTCTGCACAGTGGGGAGCGTCATCGGGTGCGGAACCCGAAGCCCATACGTGGTAAGTTCGAGCGTTTCAAGACTCGTACATTGAGTTAGACAATGGAGTGCTTCCGGAGTGATCCAATCACCGAGGAGCGTGAGCTCTCGGAGGAATCTGACATCAATCCTAGCGAGAAGCGAGTTCATCCAGACTCCGCTTGCATGAAAGCTAGTGAGAGTGACTGGAAGCTGGGTAGAGTCGTTTTCAGTAGAAGAAGCGACCTCTGGACTGCTTTGACTCGGAAAGAAGAAGATGCTGGACCCGACCTGCATGTAACACTGGCGGAGACCCGGGAGAGCTTGACCCACAGGGACGAGTAGCTGCTGCAATGAGGGTGGCCCTATGAAACGTAACGAGCGCACACGATGCATATGCGGCAAGAGGGCAGCAATTGCCTCCACCTGAGAGTCCCACATATCATACACCATCTCGATGTAGAGATAGAGAGGTGCATTTTTCGAGCGCTTAAGAAAAATCTTCAGTGGTTCACCATAGATGTTCTCGGGGGTCCATTTGAACATCACAAACTCCCATATTTGTGGCGCAGCCATGACAATCTGGTTCCAGGTCCTGCAAACATGGAGAAGGGAATAGATGTTGTTCCATATTATTTGACACCTCTCCTGACTGACTCCATATTGCATCGGGAATAGTTCTGGGTCATAAAGCGTGCATTGATGAAACACAGATGCAACGATCTCATTGGGAAGCTGATTCAACGTTTTCATGGGTTTTGTAGAGGTGGTTTAAGGTGGAGCTTTGCGAGCAAGTCAACAAAGCATCACACGAGTGACTCGGATGAGTGAGGCTTTTACGGCAACTTTGTTATTGCCTAGTCATGCATCACAGGTCTAACGCCGCCTGAATTGATGACATACGCGTGACATCGTGGGTATACCTCATAATAGATTCAATGAAGACGTAAAACCTAATAGGGTGGAGGTTCCAGTTTCTATGTTCCGCGCCAACAAGGCTATTTCTGCTGCTTGTTGAGAGATGCATTACATAATATTTCACTGTGTATATAATGATAAGAGGCTGACTCTATATGATTAGTTCGTCATCTGGTTTCACAATGTACCGAATGTAATATGGGATGGAGCGTAGAAGTTGTATTTTCTTTCTTTCATTGTTTCCCGTGTCACCTTCCTTCCTCCTTCCTCGTAGCTCGACTTTTTGCATGTTGTATATTTTATCTCATAATTGTGCATCGTCATCAATTCAAAGTAATCGAAGGTATAACACCCACGGTGAAAGAGGAATATCTGGACGTCGTTCAATTTGATGGCTTATATGCAGTGCGGATGCGTACATATAGTTGTTCTACGGGAGTGTCTATTTTTGATCAGGCGAGGCTTTCTACCGGTTCTCACTAGGCACCATCATCGCTGTCAGATCCATCTTCCCCCTCCTCCTCGTCTTCTTCTTCTTCATCCTCATCCGAATACACCTCATCAATCGGGCGATGAACTATGATCAAGCAAAGGAAAGACGAGGTAATCAGATGCTGATATCCATCATTTGTACTTGAAGGAATTCGAGACTCACAAGCAGCAAATTCAGCTTCCGGCGACCTGAACGTCTGAGGAAGCGGGATGTACCCCAACTGCCGAATCTCGTTCCAATTATTCTCGTTATCCCCCTCGTCCCATAGATCAACCCGATCGTCTCCATACTTCGTTTCTAGCTCCCGGAAGCTCTCCCTGTTCCACCGCCCTCCCACGACCCCAATTTCCGCGTGTAGCGCTGGTCGTGTCGCCAACAAGCGATCAAGCAAGCGCGCTACCTCGTGGGCTTCTTGGCGATTGAGATCTCGTATGTCATGTACAGTGGCAATCTGGCGTGGGAGAGGCCAGATTCGTAAAAGATCAATGTTGGGGAAAACATTATGATGGTGGTAGTGATGTTGAGGATTCAATGGTACTAGCGTGGCCGAGGTATTATCATACGGAGACAGAAACCGGAGAATAGGAGCAAAGTCAGCGGACCCGCCGAGGTGGAGGCGTTTCACCATCGGGCTAGAGCGCAAGATGCTCAACGCATCTCCGCTTACGTCTGAGTTGATTGTGAGTGAGAGCAAGTTTGGGAGGCTCGGCGGAGGAGGCGGGATAGATAGAACCACTCTCTGTGAGTGCATGGGGAGATTGAGCTCTCTTAGGAATTGTGAGTCAGCCGACCTGTCCCATGGAACAAGGAAACCCCCTTCTAAAACCGAGAGATGCTCTAGGGATGGAAGAGATGCGAAAAATATGCCTAAATCCCGCGATTTGCCCCGGATCAGAAGTGTGCGAAGGGTTGGAAGTGTCATTGCCTCCGGAACCCGAAGGCAGCAAGTGGTGATCTCGAGCGTTTCGAGACTGGTAAACTGGGTCAGGCAGTGAGTCGCTTCTGGTGTGACCCAGTTTCCCACAAGCGTAAGCTCTCGGAGGGATCTGACATCAATCCTCACAAGGAGTGGGTTCATCCAACTTCCGCTTGCATGAAAGCTAGTCAGGACGACAGGAGGGCGGTAACTTGGAGCGTCGTCTTCGATAGCATCAGGGGCCTCTGTATCGAGCCCTGACTGAGGGGGAAAGAAGAAGATGCTAGACCCGACTTGTACGTAACATTCTCGGAGAGCTGGGAGAGCTTGACCCGCTGGGAGTAGTAGCTTTTGCAAAGAGGGTGGCCCTATGAAACGTAACGAGCGCACACGATGCATATGCGGCAAGAGGGTAGTAATCGCTTCCGTCTGAGCGTCCCAAATATCATACACCATCTCAACGTAGAGATATAAAGGAGCATTTTTCGAGCGCGCGAGAAAAATCTTCAGTGGTTCAGCATAATTATTCTCGGGGGTCCATTTGAACATTACAAACTCCCAAATCCGTGGCGTAGACATAACGATTCGGTTCCAAGGCTTGCAGACATGCAAAAGGGAGCAGATATTGTCCCATATGATCCGGCGCCTCTCCTGACTGACGCCGTAGTGCATCGGGAACAGATCTGGGTCATAGAGCGTGCAGTGATGAAAGATGGATGCAACAACCTCATTGGGAAGCTTATTTATCGTTGTCATAAGTTTTGTGGAGGTAGCTTCACGTTCTGTTCTGTTCTGTTTGGTTCCGGCGTGTTACCAGATTACCATTTCTGGTGCGCACCAGTGACCAGTGACTCGGATGAGCGAGACTTTTAGGGCAACTTCATCACTGTCTGGGTATTCTTCCCAATTGTATTGCGGCCCTGATCTGATACTATGTGATCCGTGACATCGTGAGTGTGCCAGGCATCAGACTTGACGGAGTGGAGGTTCCAGTTTCGATGCATCAGACCAGGCCTGCCGAGTGAGTCG
The DNA here is from genome assembly GCA_015039315.1 of Clavulina sp. PMI_390. Lineage (NCBI taxonomy): Eukaryota > Fungi > Basidiomycota > Agaricomycetes > Cantharellales > Hydnaceae > Clavulina > Clavulina sp. PMI_390. Next base: position 177,840 of record WIDE01000034.1, read on the forward strand.
GGCGGGGGATCAGGGTGATTCTATCACTACCCAAGCACTCACGCCAGCTTAGTACCGCTATAACTGAAGGTCGAAGGAAGAAGTATACCCCGTCCTCCGACCCGTTTCCCGCCTATTGCTATGAATCGTTGGGACTTGGGAGTCTAAACGCATGGTTATTGGGGCGTGTGCTTCTTCCCAAGATACCTTGATTGCCTAAATATTTTTTTTTTAAAAAAAAACACTCTAAATGGCCTTATCCTACTGTTGTAGCGTGATATTCCATCTACATTGAAGACAGAGGCTGTACCAAGTGAGTCATAGATCCATGGAAATTATCTTCGGTCATCTGAGTTGTCTTGAGTGATGTTTCTCAATGGTGAGCATAGACTTGGGGGCCAATTCAACACCACTAATAAATTAGCGCAAATCATAGTGAATCGAAGCTTCGTATGTTCTGTGGGGAAGTCGGAGTAATCAAAAAGGCGATCCCTGTGTACTCGCTCACGCTTCCCAAACGCCCTTCTCTTCGCGGGAGGTGAATGTGCTCCTGATTTACCCGGTCATCATGAGTCCAATATAAGTACAACACGTAAGAATATCCGTGAAACCTCCATTACATATAAAGAAGAAGTTGGGGGAGATCTATTCGCTTCCCCCACATCTGAGCTCGAGCCTATCTTGTTAGTATCATGTTACTAAAGTCTTGGCTGTTGTCAACTTTCGCGGGCATCGGAAGTCTTGGAGAGGCTACCTCGACTCCTGTTCAAGAGAGAGGCCTCTCCAAGAGGTACCCTACCGGAGTAGTAACAGAGCTGGTGGGGGTGACTAGCTCGGTGAGTTACGCCTGCTTTTCACGACATCCATAAGGTCACTAAATTGAACTCTCTACGTTGCTTTTCACTAACAAAAGGTATACTGCACTGATCCTAACCGCTACTGGGTGAACACCTCGATCGCCAGTGGCAACTACGCGCTTGTCAACTCTGTCTGTACCGAATTCTTCGCTTCTCCGTCCGGGCCGTCGGATGAGGGAAATCCTGACATCATCGTTTGCGCAGGCCGAATGGGCCGAATACAACATCGACGGTGGCCTCAATTGTGGCTATGAGCTTGTGGTTTACAATCTTGATGAATCAAACAACACGTCAGCAATTCCTCTCTTGTCACTGTTTCCGACGTCGCTGATTCTTCCCGGCTTTATATTGATGCGATATCAGGTACACCTCACAGCTCTATATCGTTGACATGTTTGAGGGGACCACTGGACTGCTTCTTGGCCCTACCGCTTGGTCAAGAATCTCGTACGGCGCCGAAAGTTTCAATGGAGAGTGGCTTCGCGTTGGCTAACTGGCGAGGGTATTCCAGTCGTCTGCAAGGCAATCAAAAAGACTCGGGAAAGCGGAAAGTGGATCATTGATGAATATAAAGTTCAGAGAAATATATTTCAAGTCAGGAACCGCCACAAATTACTATCCCTTCAATCTAGCAGCTTGGACCCATGCCTACCAGAGCTGACCGACATCCCACTCAGTCAACCCTTGCAAAATATGGTCACCTCAAACCTCGGTGCATTTGAAATCCAACTGTAAGATGATAAGAATGTTAGACCATACATTCTTAACCACAGGGGAACATGACAACATACCGAAGCCTCGCTGGTAATGTTGCGGCAGTCATATACGGCGGTGCCCTTGGGGCTCGTCAGGCTGGTTCCCGTCGCGGTAATGTCATTGCAAGGGGAGGAGCATTCTAACGACGCAACGACTTTGCCCTCTGATCCTGAGGAAGAGCCAGTGACATTAATGTCTTCAAGCATCGACGGCGAAAGGAATTCAGAATAATGGTAAAACGTCATAGACGTAATAGACTTGGACATACAATGAACGTCCGAGATGATGACCTTGCTCGGATAGCTTTGGCACCCAGCAGTTGTGCCCATGTAGCACTGGCGGTGAGATTCCCGTCAATACATTATTGGATCAGTGTAGTTATGAGCTCTTACTTGATCGATGACAACAGGGTTGTCCACTGCGCTGTTCACAAAGTTTGCAAAGGTGATGTTCTGAAGGGGCGGAGTCAGTTACATGGTATAAGCCATGATGGAAGCATGGCCATCACCTTGACGTATCCAGAACCGCCGCCAGCGGTAGAGGTAGAACTAGCAGAACCAGCCCAAGCCTTGATACGTGCACCATTCTATGATATTTTGGTGCAGATTAATACCAGTGCATAACATCTCAAGAGCTAGTCACCACTAACCTGCGCACTAGTCATGGTGATGCCCTTCACGTAGACGTTTTCCACAATGTCCACCTCACCTGCGTATTGGCCCAACGATCCGACGCTGATACCGTGTGAGCCAGTGCAGCTCAAGTTCGTCACGACGATGTTGGTCGAGTTGGGCTTGAACGATACACAGTCATCACCATTGACGATGGTGCTGTTCTCGATCGTGACATTGTCGGATCGATAAATATCCCAGCCGTCTACCCACATATTCAGTTCACCGCAAGTAGTAAGAAGACTCAGGAGGAGTATGAGATATACCAGTATTTTTTGCGGCGTTACTCGAGGAACTCTTAGAAGTGAGGGTGATATTTCTAGGAGTGACAACAAACGTAAGGGAGATTGGCAGAGTAGATTGGCGGTCTATAAAGCGACTCACTTATACACAACGCCTTTGCTCTGATATACAAAGTTGCTCCACATAGGACTTTGGATAATTTTGAGGTTCTCCACCAAAACATTATTCCCATTCCCGATCGTGAGAGGGATGGGGCGCATGAGGTTGGCATTGCTGGCAAAGGCATCGTACCAAGCTTGGCCATTGCCATCAATAGTGCTCGCGCCTGATCCGCCGTGGAGGTGGATGTTCGTGCCGGCTAAAAAGAAAAAGGTGGTACTGCCGTACAGGGCATCGTGAGCCGCGGATTCATTGGCGGTGGCGAATACTCACGCATTCTTTTTGAGAAGCGAGAGTTGACATGAGTGTTGCATTGATGTGAAAGGCTGACACAAGGCTTAGCGTAATGACGGGGCTTACCTGGTACGTCAGATACTTCGCTTGCGCAGGCCATTTGGAAGTGCTGTTCGTGTACTGCAGTGTTCCAGACAGAACAATCTCGAGGTTGTTCAAGTTGAGGCTGCTAGTGTCAAGCAGCGTGCCAACGCTATAGGTTCCGTTCAACACAACCTGGCCACCATTGTTGCACGAGGTAAAAGCTGCAAGGATGGACGGGCCGGCGTCGGAGCCTGAAGTCGACGAGGCAACCGTGCACGTTTTGGTAGCACGAGAAGTTACATAGGCGCGTGTGGAAGCAGTGAAGCTTAGGGCCGCGATTGTCAGCTTGGCGGCGAGCATGGTCGGTTACTATTACTTGAAGGTTTCTTCCGGGGACAAGATGGCGAGCTCAACGCAAGATATTTTACGGGGGCTCGCTATGATAAATAGACAACGTCGCCAAGCAAACGGACCGTTGAAATACGATTTGGGAGTTCATCCGCATCTATGCCGACAAAAGCCCCCAAGGACATCAGACGTCACTGCACCCATGATCGACGATGGCTCCTCGTCCTCCGTTACCGGGCCGCCGCGGAGTCGACGCGGTGGCCCGGCGGGAAGTACAGCACAACGTTATTCAAGAGACCAAACCATTGTGCAGTGTACCAGCCTGATCAGGGTGACAGTATGATGGTTCTCACGGTGGAGTCAGTCACATACTCTCGTGTCATTTGATTTGTGCCTCGTCCACCACTCAACTCGCCTCAGTTACCGTTTCAGTTGAACCCGGAGAGGAGCAGAGGATCTCCCGGAAACATCCATTATCTATAATGTCGCGAGATGTGGAGGCGCTCACAGAACCTCGATACTGTAGGAAGATCAGAAGTCATCTATAGTTTGTTTACACCTCCGATATGTCTGACGAATGCTGTAATTGTTCTTGGTGTTACCCGCCTAAGTCTACTATCAAATCGTTGAGGACTCCTTGGCCCTGGTCTCGCAGCAATCATATGATCAGCGAGATACGACCATTGGGCGCGTTGGCGCAAATCGTATCCAACCCTCTACGGTCGGTTCAATGAAAAAGGCTCTGTCGCGACTTGAGAAGATCCACTACTCTCGCATCATATCCTTCCGATTTGGCTCAAGCGACAACAGCCAGGACATCAGTGATTCGTCCACCGTGTCTGCGTTGGATACTGCTGCACCAGGAGCATCGCCAAATAGGCCTTTTATCATCCATGTGACCAGAGTACACGCCGGAGTGGCCGATGTTGCGGAATCTCCGACTAAAGAGGGAAAAGCGGCTTCCGGGGAGCGGCCGGTGGGTTGGGCTACCTGTGAAATTTCTGCGGGTTCCGCTGCTCAAGGTTAGACTCATATCGACCGCACGGAGGTGTTCCATCCTGACACTCTCCCCACACTCCACACCCTTAATTTCTATATAGTGGATATTCTTGATGGGATTACACTGATTGACACCAGAATACTACTCCGTCCAGGAAGAGACCTCTTCTACGCAAACCTCAAACGGCCCTTTGCAGGGCTTCGTAACTCCTCGCCGCGTAGGTCATATGGCTGATCCTTCATTGATTGAAGAAGCTGAAAAGCAGTGTCTTGTAGTCCAGGTTGTCCAGATCATCATGTTACCAAGCCTAAAGATCGCTTGTACGTAGTATGTTTCCACATATTACGTTTCAATGCTGACACTGTGGTCCTCTCATCTCGAGATATCAACGCCGAATGCCCTAAGGTATTGGTGGGGGCGTAAATGATGAATGACGCGAAGCATTACGCCGTAGGTCCACTCCTCACCAGGTCAACCAATTAGAAGCTCACAACTAATATCGTCAGAGTAGCGCGAGCAGCCGTCTTGGGTCTTTGTCTTATCAGCAACGCCCCGGACGGCCGTGTGAAGCCGCCAGATATTGATGCTAACCTCCACCCCATCGAGTCTAGAATCCCCTCTGCTCAATTTCTTCTGTTGTGACTTTCGATTTGTCTTAATCGTAGCAACCAATCTGTTACTTACACCTACCGGTCTCCTGATGCAAACTCAGAACGATCAACCTCCTTAAGGATTTCTCTTTACCAGTCGCGGTTAAGTGCCAATCATCTCCATATTAGTTATTACCTCCTCGTGTGAAAATTGTGGTGCTTCCATATTGCAGAACATTGACGTTCGAGTTCGTCAGGTAGGCGCCAAAAGGCGCCTCAACGACACCACTTACGACACTCTATATCAAGAAGCTAGCTACTGCGCATGGAAGGGCCGCCACATATGCCAATTAACCTCTGCGAACGTAACTCTCCATGTGGATATGCTAATCACAAGGTGTTGTGAAGCATCGAAGGTTCTGAGCGTTTTCATCAATTGTCATTGATGATGATCAACTCCTATAAGTCTGTCGATTCAAGCATGCGTCGCCTCGGTCATCGAATTCAATTCCCGAATCTCCACATGTCTCACGCGATCGTGGGGCTGGCTTAGCCCGCTTGGCGTTGCGACGCTGGTCGGAGGATGAACCGATCAGGAGCTCCACCCCATGCGATTGGGTATCGATAACGACATCCTGTGTCAGAGCTATTTCAGGAATCTTGGGGGACATCTGGTATAAAATGGACGGCCGTCGCACTGGTCTTGGGGCCAAGCCTCGTCCTTCGTAGCTCGGTGAGCACTCTCTCCTCTACCCGCTCCTCTCGGGTTATCCAAAACGCCCTCCTAATTATTCCATAATTTCCCAACTAGTTCCAAACATGGTTGCCTCGTCCATTTTCCGTGCCTCGCTGATCGTTCTCGGCCTTCTGGCCCCCGCTCTTGCGGCTCCCGCTGCTGGGACTGTCTTGACTCCCTACGGCGAGCGCCCAATTGCTGACGTTCACGCTGTCCCCGCCGGTATGTCGATCAACTGTCATTTAAGCTTTGGGCTTATTCGGGTTCTGATGCCGCCGGCTTCTTTGCGATCTTGTTTCACTTCTAGGTGGTGAGGTCCGCCATGTTGGTGATGAGGTCCACCTTGTTGATGCTACTGGAACCGTCCTCCACGTCGCTAAGAACGACCAGAGCAAGGTCCGCGAGCAGCCCACTCCCGTTGCTAACGCCGCGAGGGCCTTCCAGACCGGCTGGATCGCTTATGCCTACTGTAAGCATTCCCTTCCTCAGCATAAATTGGTTCACACGCTAATAGATTTTCCCGAATTTTCCCCTCTTATTTCTCCTCCCTTTATCTTCGATATCCTGTGCTGCTTTTCGTCGTTAACATGTACAGGGACCAACACTGCGTCCTCCCCCATCAGCTCGTTCACCACGACCTGGACTGTCCCCGCCGTCCCCGCTAGCAACGTTGGCCAGACCCTCTTCACCTTCAACTCGATCGAGCCTGCCTCTGGAAATGCCATTCTCCAGCCGGTGCTCCAGTACGGTCCCAGCGCTGCAGGCGGTGGCTCGTACTACGCTGTTGCGTCGTGGTACCTCGTTGGTAGCCAGGTACGGCGCTCCCGCCTTCAGTTTCGAATTTTCCGCGTCTTGATCACTGATTGTTATTCCCCGTCTTCCAGACATACTACACCTCCCCCGTCAAGGTCTCGACTGGTGCTACCCTCAACGGTGTCATCACCCTCACTTCGTCTTCTGGCTCGTCTTACAACTACGTTACTTCGTTCAGCAACATCAGCGGCACCTCGCTGACCGCCACTGGCTCGGCACAGCTCGTTTGGGCCACCGAGACCCTCGAAGTTTACGGTGTCTCCGCAGCGAGCCAGTTCCCCACTGGCTCCACCGTCTTCTCCGGTATCAACCTGAAGCTCTCTTCGGGCGCTACCCCCAGCGTCTCATGGAGCGCCGTCAGCTCGAGCGCTGATGGTGTCACCACCACTATCAACACTCAAGGCGCTACCAACGCCGAGGTCACTATCAAGTACTAAGCGAGTGTAGTCACGAAGTGTATGCAGAGGCTTGTTCTGTAATTACTTTTGGTATACTCTTGGCAAACAAAACTATCATGAATCGAAATTCGTCCTCCGGCGACATTATGATAAGAGCACGCAATGTATGAGTTTTTGTGAGTCATGGTGTGCACCGCGCGGCATCTCCGCCCTGCACTTCGGCCCGTGTCCCCTCCTGTATACATGAGACCACACGAGCCATTGGGTACCGATAGGGAGCTCTGGCGATTAGATGATTGGGTGCTGCTGGATTAATCGCCCGACACCGTGTAAGTACTCATGCTACCCATTTTGGTGGGATAGGTGGTGCTCTGCCATCAGGGTCTTCCAGCCTCCGAGTTTGGCTCGAGTCCGGCAATCACATGTCATGACAGCCGACAACAAGTTTGCCAAGCGCTCCTGATCCGCCTCCCACAATGGGTTCTAATTTCAGAACAAGTCTCGAAGATTCCAAAGCCCCCCGTACCAAAGAAAAAACTTCTGTCTTCGCGAACCAGCACCTGGCCCTTGATGACCCGATGAGCTCCGAGGAAGGAGGCGATATGAACAAGCAATGTCATGCGCGGCGTATAGCGCTATTGTCATTTTTCTCCTGCTCAAACTGATCAGACACCCATGGCCTCAGCTTTTCGTCTTTCCCATGGGAATCATCTCCGAGTAGTTGTTGCGGCAAATGTCACTGGACTATTCACCAAATTGAAAAGCTCGCCCATGTGGACCAAGTGTACATGATCGGCGGACTCGTTTTCGGTTAGATCTGAATCGATACGCCACATCAGATTAGCTGCCGTGTCTTCAGTGGAAAAGCTAACGCCGCTAATCCTGAATCTTACCGCCAGCCCAGAACGATGACCCAGTCGCTCACAAGACCTACCAAATCCATTAGCATCCATGCACGCCACCGCCAAACCACTGCTCTCAGCGTCCCGAACAAGAATCTTATATTCCCTACAACTCACATATAGGCTAGCAGTTGCCCAAGCTGCGACCCCCTCCCCTATCACCTCCCGCAACCTCCGTGAGCATAGGGCGTTTGCCTCGCTGGTCCTTCATCTTTTCGACATCGCCACCCGAGATAGAACAGACTCGCACCAGCTTTACCGGCATCCTCAATGTTCAGGGTCTCCCTCCTCTTTCTATCACTGGTGTCTTGGGTTCTTGCGGAGCCAAATGGGCAAACTGTGCTGACGCCGTATGGCGAGCGACCCGTTGCCAATGTCCGTGCCGTCCCGACCGGTGGGTGTCTTTTGATGGCTCCCGATGCTGATGGAGCAACTGAATCTCCTTCTCTCTATCCCTCTCCTCAAAGGCGGGGAGGTACGGTTGGCTGGCGACCAAATCCACCTCCTTAGTTCTGTTGGAGAGATTCTCCACGTCGCTACAAATGACGGAAGCAGAGTCCGGGAGCATTCCACACCAACTTCTGACGCTGTGAAGCCCCTTCAGACTGGATGGGTTGGTTACGCATATTGTGAGGGCCTTTTCAATCGACAGAGCCAATTCCTGTGCTGAACGTTTCACGATCCGCCCGTCATCCATCGATTTAGGGACTAACACTGGCTCCTCTCCTGTTAGCTTGTTCAACACCACTTGGAGCGTACCGCCAGTTCCCGCCAAATACGATGGTCAAACGCTGTTCATCTTCCCTGCTATGGAACCTGCCTCAGGCAATTCAATTTTGCAGCCCGTGCTTCAATATGGCCCTTCGGCTGCTGGAGGTGGTGCTTACTATGCTGTTTCCTCTTGGTACGTTGTCGGTAGTCAGGTAAGAGGTCTTTCGGCATCTTTGTACCTCACTAGATCTCATACACTTCGCTGCAACTCTCCCTTTACAACCTCTAATCCTTGACGATCTGGATCCATGCTAGACATACTACACAACTCCGGTGAAGGTTTCAGTAGGTGCAACGCTCAGCTCCACCATATCCCTCACTAGCTATTCTGGATCATCCTACAACTACGCGACCTCCTTCACCAATATTTCTGGGACATCTCTCTCCGCGACGGGATCAGCACAGCTCGTCTGGTTGGCAGAGTCCCTGGAAGTCTATGGTGTGACCAGCGCTAGCGACATCCCGACGGGTTCAACAGTATTCTACCCAATCAATGTGAGGACAACGGCAGGAACGCCAAACGTTACCTGGAGTGCCGTTGGCTCTACTCAAGATGGTGTGGGAGTGACGATCAATAAACAGGGCGCTACCAACGCAGAGATCACTATCACATACTAAGCGCTCCTGGCAAAGCCTGTTATCCTCCTCTTTTTTTTTTTTTTTTTTCTGGATTACTACTAGGATATAAAAATGCCAGTCCCTCTCTATGCGCATTTTCGAGTCTACGCGATGACCATAGCATGACTGAGTTTCAGATCCTCGAGCTGAACTGAAGACGCGAGGCTCCGGGGAGTTCTTGTTGATAACGAGCAGCTTATCACATGCTTACTCGAGCCATACTAATTATCCGTTTAGCCATGCTTAGGACTTTGATTTGCGCGCGCGGAGCGCCTAATAGAATTTATACGCGGTAATGAGTTCCCATGCTCCAGCTAATAAACAAGAAAACTCTAGCGAGCAGTAGTATCCCGGTCCGGCGTCTTGATATCCATAACTATCACACCGCGACACCGTCCGCAACGGCGGCTGCTCGTCGACATCTTGGTCCCTCGTCTCACTACTCCTTATTATGACTGATTTGTATGTAACTAACTGTTCTTTCTTTCAGCTTGCTGGCAGCCTTGACACCGTGTTGATTCTGCTGCAGTGGGAGGTCGCACTTTTTCGGCGGCTCGCCATTGAACCGGTATGCATCACATTCTCAAACCCTTTCCAACATTCCTTTCTGACTGTGAACAACTTGGTTGGCATTGTGGTATTGCCGACACGTCGCGACGGCTCGGTTGATTTTACGGGCACGGTATACAATTTGATACGGACCCTGATCTGTGACCCTACAGTCTTAGTTGGCTTAGAAATTCTCCTGTCTTTCTCACTCTCGCTCTCGAATCCCCACGCACCAAATGGGTAATATTCAATGATGGAAAACCTCTTTTAACCGTCCCAGCACCAACATCTTCTGCGACATACTCTCGTACTGTTTCTCTTCCCAAACCTCGCACGAAGCCCGCTCTCACCCTCCTTCCCACCGCTGCCGTGCTTCCACTCCTTGGTCCTGCCCCCTATTTTGCTCAAGGGCAGAACCAAGGATCCGTCATTCCCGCAGATCTTATCACGACTGAGCACAACGGGAAGGGCAAATTCCTCGAGTCTGCCCGAATTCATGGCCCCACCATTGTTTTCCTGGGTACCTTAGAGTCTCATGATGATAGCTGGCTCGACAGACCTGCAAGTGACTATAGCAAGGCTCTGGAGACACCTGAAAGCATTATTGGTGATCCATACTTCGCGCTTGACGTGACAGGCACCGACCCAGAGGTCCTAAAGGACGTGCTTAAACAGGAGATCGAGGGATACGGCGGCGTCAGGGAAGAATTCGGAGACGCCCTTCGAGTTGGCTTAACCCTCGACCCCGTCGAAGTTGCTATCTTTAGCGAGGGTAGGACGATGATCGACTGGAATTCACGCATGAAAGTAAGAATTTGTATGATAACTTCTCATTCAATGTTGCTAATAAACGAATCGTGCCATTTTCAATCAGTTCTGCCCTTCATGTGGCTCGAAAATCTACTCGCTTTGGGGGGGATGGAAGTTATCATGTTCGTCACTTCTTCCATGGGCGGACAACTCGGGAAAGAAGCCTTGTCCAACTGCTAGAGGTCTGCACAATGTTATGCACCCTAGGACCGATGCCGTTGTGGCTATGGCCGTCCTTGATGAAACAGGCGAGAAGATTCTCTTGGGACGAAATGTGAGGATTTCTCAACCATACCTTAGCTATACTACCTCACGTTTCGGCTCCAACTTTAAACTCCGATAGAAACGATCCCGACTCCCTCCAGGTAATTTACTCTCTTTGAGGCCTCCACATAAGGCAGTCATCAATTCCGTCCAGGGTTTTACTCTACGCTCTCGGGCTTCCTCGAGCCTAGCGAATCTTTTGAAGAGGCTGTTGCAAGAGAGATTTGGGAAGAAAGCGGTATCCACGTTACAGATGTCAGGTATCATTCGTGCCAGGTAATTGTTTCCAACTGTTCAGTCATCTGTCACCACCGCCTTCCTTGCTCAACCCTTCTGGTGGTGATCTCACTCGTTTCCTCTGCACCACCTCTGTTTTATGTAGCCATGGGTAAGTGTGTTCAATCACCGCTACTCCTTCATCGAACGTCTCACACAATCCTCGTGACAATGTCTCTACAGCCTTTTCCAGCAAACCTCATGATTGGATGCTTTGCAATTGCGGACTCGTCACAAAAAATCAGGACTGACTTGGATAATGAGCTAGAAGGTATTTCACAATTTCATATTCGTTTGTAATAGTCCCAGGCTAATGGTCTGATCCGCCATTGAGATGTTCGATGGTTCACGCGAGATGAAGGTCCGTTTGAGCGACCTTTTTTTTTTTTTTGGCAATAGCGACTCACACCAGTTCTCGATGCTCCCGAGTAGTCATCCACATGATCTCCAATGCTTCTGGCCCTGGCAAAAAAGATCCCCCATCTCAGGGCACTTCAACACGAGAAGATACAGCACAAACTCATCCCAACTCGAAGTCGGACCACAGCTCCAGCAACAAGGACAGAGCTGTCACTTTGCGCGTACCTGGAAAGCAAATAATTGGAGGCGTATTGATTGAAAAATGGGCTCATCGGCAATTGGATGAATTAGGTTATGCATTTGCTCTTGGCAGACCACAAGTCTAGCGCCATATACGAATCCGAACGTTCGATCAACTTCACAATTCACACCGAGTCCGCGCGGCAGGGAACTTTTTTTTTACTTCCGCATGATTTGTTATATCGTGGGTTCAGGAGTTTTTGGTTCTTGGCGGGTAGGTCTCACCCGCAGAAGCGCGCCGTTGGCAAATGACAACTTGCCGCTGCAAGCACAGCCGTGAAAATAACAAATGCTCCCTCCACAACCATCCCTCATGGAAGAAAACCTTCTTAATGGAAACCAAGGATACAATTCCACTACTTCAGGACCGACCTTGAGTGATATTTGGCAATCCAGGTTCTATGCTCACTGGCAGCCTGTGGATAGGAGCCATACTCAATGGTCTTAGAAGAATCCGTGTTAGCCCTGAAACCCAGAGGCCCGCCTTAACTTGATAATCGAAGCGTGGGCAGCCCGCACGCCCTGGGGGCGGTTGTTTGAATTCTCAGCGGTGACCCACATGCTCATATGGCCGAAAAATATCACCAGATGGGCGCGAATGTGCTTTGAATCCAATGCGGTAACGTTGTAGGTAATATGCCAGGGGTAAATATTGAAAAATTTTGCATGGAACATAGACTTGTGGTCCTTTAATAGCTCGTCGACCCCCTCCTTGACCTTCATCCCCCCCACTCCCCCTCTCCGTCGACTAGTGGCTGCATTCTGCCCACTACCCACTATCCACTTAACGACCCTGCGATGGTTGCTTTCTCTACTCTCTGGGCCTCCGCCCTTGTTTTCCCACTCCTGGTTTCTGGCCTTGCAGTGACATCAGAGACTGCCCTGACTCCTTTCGGTGAACGGCCTATTGCCAATATCCACCCCGTTCCACTAGGTATAGGTTTTATAATTTTGTTACATTGTCCAGCCTTTCTGACCTCTTTTTGGTGGCCTGATGTATCGAATCAACAGGCGGCTCGATCCAGCACGTTGGAAACCAAATCCATCTATTGGATGACAAAGGCACATTACTGCATGTGGCGGAGAATAGTGGTACAAAAGTTCGAGAAGAGCCTACGCCCGCCTCTAAAAGATCGCCACCGGCCCCACTTCAGACCGGCTGGATAGCATATGCTTACTGTGAGTTTCTGCGTCTGGCGTTCGGCAAGTTAGCCACTCGAGGATTTATCACCGAGCATCTCCCCTTCATGCTGAATCAACATCATCTAATCTGATTTGGGACTCTGTCCCTTTCTTTTTTTAGGGTACAACACGGGAACCTCTCCTATCAAATCATTCACGACCACATGGACGGTGCCTCCTATTCCGGCGAGGAACGACGGTCAAACGCTCTTTACGTTCAATTCCATTGAACCAGCCTCAGGAAACGCAATTCTCCAACCGGTGCTCCAGTACGGTCCCAGCGCCGCCGGCGGAGGGGCATACTATGCCGTTGCGTCGTGGTACCTCGTTGGTAACTCGGTATGCCAACCCATTACACCACTCCCGCTCCCCCTGATAGTGCCTTTTCTCACCGGTCTTGGGTTCTAGGTCTATCATACTTCTCCAGTGAGAGTATCCGTCGGAGCCACCTTGAATGGACTTATCTCCCTGATCAGCTGGTCTGGCTCGTCTTTTAATTACTACACATCATTCACGAACATCGCTGGGACGACTTTGAGCGTCTACGGCTCTGCCCAACTCGTTTGGGCCACTGAGACACTCGAAGTTTATGGCGTCAAATACCTCACGGACTTCTCCTCTGGCTCGACAGTGTTCTCGAACATCAATATCAGGACCCAGGCGGGGACGCCAGCTGTTTTCTGGTCTACAGTTAGCTCGGTGCAAGATGGTGCAGTGACCACCGTCAACACACAAGGCGCCACGAACGCGAGGATTACGATCAAGTACCCCGTATAAAGTGTGCTAGTAAAGGCCTTCTTTATCACGGCACTTCAGTTAGTACGAATATTCAGGGCAAGCTCTATTCTTTTTCTTTCAGCCTTCTGGGGGTTTTTGCCGCATTTTTTGTAGTACTTGTATTGTGTAACTTCTAAAGAATTCAACACGTTGATAGTTTTCGTAGTTTTCCATGATTGAAAATTTCACGAACCGTTAAGGCTTTCGTAATCGTTCATCCCCATTGCATGCGACAATGTATTGTGTGACATCGAGCTCATATTCTTCACTACGAGGGTCGTCTACGAAGCCGGAGGATTCTGACAGTGAGAGACACTTAGTGAGGGCTGTACGAGGCACATGTAACCCGGTTTTACGTACACTGATAAAGGTATGACGCACTAGAGAAGTGAAAACCGCAGTCCTGTATGGGAGATCGTGGAGGCTCGAGGGTGGGCATGAGAAGCTACTGGATCTCATGCGATCATCCCTTATTTGTCTAGGAGCAGTTGACAAGACAGCTGTCTAAAATTTGAGCGGTTTTGGTGACGCATTTTCTATTTTCAAACGGAAGCTCCAGACCAGCGAACGAATAGGATGTGTATTCCGACGGTATTCGATTGATCAGTTCATTCTATTCATAGCAGACATTGCGCGGCAGGGCAGGGGCGTTTCTGATTTTGAATGAGTTTCCCTTTGGAGTGCCTGATAATTGACATGAGAAGTTGGCTGTCAGGACTCACTTGGTGGCGAGGAGGTCTCACTCACCAAGGCACCCGTGGCAAATCATAAAATCATAACTGACCACAACAACTGAAACAGCGACCCTCACGCACTCACTACTTCTGCTCATCGCACTCAAGAACGCCACTGTCTCTGTTGAAGGTGGTAAATGCAATGCGCCGCGTGGGTAGGGAAACCAATCATGACTTCTTGGCTGAGAGCCATCGCTCAGCCCGAGGTTCACCGGCAATTGGTGAACAACATCGGCGTTGAAGTGCCCAGGATGAGGCCGCACTCGCCCTGAAACTATGGGGCCTGTATCGTAATTTCTCGGCCCATCCAAGGACGGTGGGTGACCTGAGTGCGGATGTTCGGATTTCCAGCGGCCCCACTCGCGCTCGTGCGGCCGAAACACATCACCGGACATAACTGAACTTGTCTTGAGTCCAATGTAGTAGCATTATGGGGAAACTCCAGAAGAGTATTTGAAAATACCCCTGTATGAAGCGCATAACCCCTGGAGTCTTTATATACCTCGTCGACTGAGCCCCAATCGACCAGCGGCTCGCTCCATTCCACGCACTACACCCCTTCCAGCCCCAAAATGGTTGCGTTCTCTACCCTCCTTGCTTCATCCCTCGTTCTACCACTCCTAGCGTCCGGCCTCGCAGTTACTTCCAAGACTGCCCTCACTCCTTTCGGCGAACGGCCTGTTGCCAATGTTCATACCGTTCCAGCGGGTATGGGTTTATATTTATTGGATCATCCGACGCTGCTGACCATAGTATAATGATTTTGTTGATCGTATTTATAGGTGGCAAGATCCAGCATGTTGGGAACCAGGTTCAAGTCGTCGATGCCAAGGGCACATTACTGCACGTAGCAGAGAATAGTGGCACGAAAGTTCGCGATGAGCCTACTCCCGCCTCAAAGGGATCACTGCCGGCCACGCTTCAGAACGGCTGGATTGCGTACGCTTACTGTGAGTTTCTACGTTTGGTACTAGCCAGTTGGCCGCTCGCGGCGCCCGTATTAACAATTTGCTCACCTATCTCTATTCCCCTCGTCCCTCACCACTCTCTCTCACGCTTTCACTACACTATTTCACTTCTCCCCTTGCAGGGTACAACACGGGAACCTCTCCTATCAAGTCTTTCACGACCACATGGACTGTGCCTCCAATTCCTGCGACAAACAATGGCCAGACACTCTTCACATTCAACTCCATCGAGCCAGCCTCAGGGGACGCAATCATCCAGCCGGTGCTCCAGTACGGTCCTTCTGCTGCCGGCGGGGGAGCGTACTATGCTGTCGCGTCGTGGTACCTTGTTGGAAGCGCAGTGAGTGGACCCTTGCACCCTCCTGTGTGTGACTCTCTTGACCTGAACTTTGCTCGCAGGTATATCACACCACTCCAGTGAGAGTCAGGCCTGGGCAGACTCTTACCGGTGCCATCTATCTCACTGGCGGGTCCAGCACGTCTTACAACTATATCACCTCATTCACAAACATCCCTGCAACCTCTTTGAATGTGTTTGGCGCTGCACAGCTCGTCTGGGCGACAGAAACACTTGAAGTTTACGGTGTTCAGTACGCCTCGGACTTCTCCCCCGGCTCGACAGTGTTCTCAAACATCAACATTAAGACCTCGGCGGGCACGCCAAACGTCGCGTGGACCCCAGTGAGCTCGGTGCAGGATAATGTGGTGACCACTGTCAACTCACAGGGTGCGACAAACGCAAAGATTACGATCAAGTACCCTGTATGATGAGTACTGTTAATGGACCCCTTTCCCTGCCACTTCAGTTAGTACGAACAGTACGGCCAGGCTATTTTTTTCCCTTTCATCTTTTTGGGTCATGGTGCTTCTTGCTAACTTCTGTGTATCACATGTATACATATTATGTAGCTACTCAACGTATTCCATACGCTGGGGCTGTGTCTATTTTCAAACGGGCGATTCGTACGAACTTCTATGATATGCATATTCATTTGTTTCCAGTACAATTCTAGCAATGGTTTTGATAACATCACGCCCACACTTTGTACGACGTACGAAGTGGTCGCCAACTAAGGATTGAGACTACATGAACTCCTCCGAGAGGTGAGGAGGAGCGGCCTAGTGTCCGCGGGGAGCAGAAGAAAAAGCTCGTGATAAGCGAGGGGTATTGTTCAGGGGCGCCAGGGGGTACAAAGAGGACCTATTTCACGCTCGACAACAGGTTAACCGAGGGATGGAGGCAGGGGTATCATATGGCGCTTGGCAGGTAGACAAATTATTGGAGGAGAGCTCATTGAAATATGGCCTTCTCAGTAGTCGAATGAGCTACCTATGTAGTGTCCCTACCAAACTAGTTGTTAGGCCTGAACGGCTGATAGGGGTCCGGGGTCCTATTCCCGCTAAAAGGAAGATACACTAGGAAGAGCTCCTCCCATCATCTTCAAATATAACAAATTCGTTTTATTCCACAGTAATGCATTCAGCAGAGCGATAGGGTTAGCAGGGACTACAAAGCAATGATCAGCTGGCGCCACCATTTATACTGCTAAAGCAAACGGTCAGTTACAAATGATAGAATCTCTTGCGCTAGATATCTAGGGGTAATATAATACTGAGCTACTATAACAATGTATATCGAAATTCGGTCTGTTGAAAGGGTTCGCTTATTGAGATTTCTTCTGGTAGACTTCTGATGGTACCGCCGTGGCGAAGTGTGAGCTAGCAGGCCTAGCAGGCTAAAAATCCTCAGATACACAAAATCCCATATCACTAAAATGCTCGAAAAGTTTTCCGTCCGTCCATGATCACCACAAAGATATCCTCAACGTCGATTCTGTAATGAGAATGTCTACTTCCAATATCGCTATTATCAACAACATATCATAAAGAGGTACGTGGTCATTGATAGGAGAAATTCGTAGTCTGCTTGGCAGTCAAGTCTCAGGCTTGGGTCCTCTTGGCGCAATTGCAAATCACAACTTACCCCAACAACCGAGAATGTAGAAATAGCAATGTTTCTTCCATCTATAAGCCCTTCACCACTACGATCAATACTCCTCGTTATAGTTTGGGCTCAATTAGCCAACCACTCAATGCTGATCGCGAGCTCGACCAAGACCAGATGACTAAGAGTCAACGTCTGGGAAAATATTCATATGAAGAACAGCCTCGACTACGGCTATGTTTCCCCTAACGCTAAGGGGATTACTCCACAGCAGCTGTCACTTTTATCAAAGCGCAGGGCAACGACATATAATATCTGCGGCTTTTCAAATTCTTGACCTCCCCGCTCGTGCTGACTACGCCGAAACATATCACTCGATGCACCAACGAACATGCTTCGCCTTCAAAGTAGTGAAATTTGGCGTAGAATGTTAGGAGTATTTTCTGATTGAAGCAACATTTGTTTAAATAAAACACAGCCCCTCCGAGTGGTTTAAAGCGAGCGAGCGAGCCACTTCCCTTGGGCTTCATCCCCTCAACTGACAGTAACATTTTGCCCACAGCACACCTTTAACCTCAGAAATGGTTGCCTTCTCTATGTTTCAGGCCTCTTCCCTCTATTTGTTGCTGCTGGCTTCCGTCCTCGCTGCTGCCTCGGACACTGTCCTGACTCCTTTCGGCGAGCGACCTATCGCCAATGTACACGCTGTCCCAGCAGGTATGCGCATTGCGAATTGTGTACCTAGATCGAATTTACTGACTAAGTTCTCACAGGTGGTGTCATCAAACACGTCGGGACTCACATCCAGGTCGTCGATGCCAAAGGCACTCTGCTTCATGTCTCGGAAAATAGCGATACGAAGGTTCGGGCAGAGCCTACTTCTGCTTCAAACAAAACCACCCTTGCTGCACTTCAGAACGGTTGGATTGCATACGCCCACTGTGAGTTGTTGTCTTACTACATCGAAAGTGGTTGGTGAGCTCAAGGTCCCATTATGCCAACCCCACCACACCCACCAATGTCTTCCCGCTTACCGCATGAATTGATCCCTGTCGTAAATCCCAATTCTCCTTTACTTTCCAGGGTACAATACAGGAGCCTCCCCAATCCAATCCTACACCACCACATGGACTGTTCCTCCCATTCCCGCTCGGAACGACGGCCAGACGCTCTTCACATTCAACTCCATTGAACCAGCCTCGGGAAATGCCATCGTTCAGCCGGTGCTTCAGTACGGTCCCACCGCCGCTGGTGGAGGGGCTTATTATGCTGTTGCGTCGTGGTACTTGGTTGGCAACCAGGTAAGTCAACCCTTCAAGACTTGTTTACGATAGATATCTCGACCCTTCGCAATGCCCGTTGGCTTATCTCACCTTTCTGCACATTAGACATATTACACACGCCCAGTTAGAGTCTCTGTTGGGACCGTCCTAAATGGGATCATCTCCCTTACTGGGTCGTCTGGCGCCTCATTCAACTACGTCACGTCGTTCACAAACATCGCTGGCACCTCGTTGAACGTCCAGAACTCTGCCCAGCTTGTCTGGGCGACTGAGACGCTCGAGGTTTATAATGTCCAAAACCTCTCCAACTTCCCCTCTGGGTCGACAGTCTTCTCGGATATTAATCTCAGGACCTCAGCGGGCACGCCTAGTGTCTCGTGGACGGCCGTGAGTTCCGTACAAGATAACGCGGTCACGACCGTAAATGTACAGGGCGCGACGAACGCGAAGATCACCATCAAGTACCCTGTTTGATTGGAATTCTCCTCCATCGCATAGGGATGTGGGTGCTATTCACCAGATATTTTGTAAAGCTCTGGTTTCTCTTTCTCATGGTGTTTGCCGTCTTCCCCTCGTCATCTCATGCGCTTATAGCATGGCCATTCCGCATGGACCATACGTTTACAAGGCTGTATTTCTTCTTTTTATGCAAACGTATAAGCTTCTGCGAACCTTATACTCTTTTTACTCATTGCGCGGTTCCTAACGCCTGAAATAGCACCAGATGCTTAAGATACCGAGACATTTAATTATTCTATGGCAGAGGCAAGCAAGTTTTTGATCGATCAACGGAGGTTCTCGTCGTAATATTAGAATATCCACCTAGGCGACCTTGATAAGATGGAAGGATTCGGGAAGATCAGAATGGATCATGTGAGGCGATTCTTCTATTTGATATCGACGCTCGCATGAGCCTAATTGAGAGGTCTCGAAGCCTAAAAATCACAGTTGCTCAGTAAGCCAGAAACCTCTCAAAGGCAGTGAGATGTTAAGGAGACATGGTGAAGCAGGCCCAGGGTTTTATCTCTCATATCCGTAGACATAGCCCGGTACATTTGAGAATGAAAAGCATATTGGACTCTTTTTATGTTTTATGGGACATTATGGAGGCTCTAGCGTGTGCAGAAGAAGAAACTAGACCCTGTACTTCGTGGTCCGCTGTTTGTTTCGAGGCTGCTACCGCGACAGCTCATCACAAATCACAACACATCGTCGTCATTCCGACGATTGTCGCAGGGCCACTGGTATTTACCAACATATGCCATCATAATACTCAAAATGTGGTATGAAACCTTGCTTGACACGCTGTTCTTCGTCATTGGGGCTGCCCATGTCATTCTTGCGCCATACACCAAAGTGGAGGAGAGCTTCAATCTGCACGCAGTGCATGACATCCTGATGTACGGAGTGGGGCCAGGAGCTCTAGGAAATGTGTGTAGTTATAAACTCAGCTGCTCATTAATGCGAGATATTGAGCAACGATGGATTCGCGCCCGTTAAGTAGTATGATCATTTCACCTTCCCTGGTGTCGTACCTCGTTCCTTCATAGGGAGTCTCGTTCTTGCCTACGCGAGTACTCCACTACTATGGTCCCTGGGTTCCTTTGGGCTGCTAAGGAGTAAACTCCAAATTCAAGTGGCTGGTACGTCACCATATTATGATTTGCCCCGCTCCATCATCCTCAGCGTTGCTTCCTCTCTCCACCTGCGCTTGATACATCCATACTTGGATCTGCGACTCCGGACGCCCCCTTGAACCTCCTGGATACCATCAATATCTGTTTTATCTCTCCAATGCTAGCGCAGTCCGCCTCGTCCTCTCATCCTTAAATGCTCTGAGCCTCGTCTTCATACGACGTGCTGCAAGCAAGAGATTTGGATCGAGAACAGGGACATGGTTCACCCTGCTTAGCTGCTCTCAGTTCCATGTCATGTTTTGGATGGGGAGGACACTGCCAAATATGTTTGCCTTGTTCCCTGGTTAGTCCCTTGATTATCCTTGTTGCACATCGTTCCTGACATAGGCATGTTTTCTGTGGATCTGTAGTGAATATCGTAATAGGACTTGTGCTATCTACTACAAAAACTACACCACACTTGACACGCAGGGCTATCATGATACTGACAGCCACGGCCGTGATCCTGCGGGCTGAGCTCGTAGGCCTGGTCGGCCCACTCGCCCTCTTTGCTCTGATTAGACGAAGAGTTAGTATCGGCCAGTTAATTATTGATGGAGCTGTCGCCGGGTGTTTAGCTATCGGTATGTGTCTTTTGCACTGCGATCGTTATGCATCCACAACGCGCTAACAGTGTTTGTCGGGCCCAGGAGCAACAATCCTTGTTGATTCTCACTTTTGGCACCAAGCGTGGATGTGGCCAGAGTTTGCTGGGATCTGGTTCAACGTTTATGAAGGGAAGAGCGCCGAATGGGGCGTAAGTCACTCACCTGGTTCATCATTTTCTGCCCCATCGGCTGACCTCTCCATCATCCATAGGTCTCGCCTCGTCATGCCTACTTTACCTCTCACCTGCCCAAGCTCCTTATGGCCTCCTTACCACTTTCGGTTGTCGGTGCCGGGGTGAACTCGTATGTCAGACAACTGATGCTGGTGGTGCTGGTGTTTGTTGGCCTATTGAGCCAGCTGGGCCATAAAGAGTGGCGTTTTGTCGTCTACGTCGTTCCACTCGTGAATGTGGGCGCAGCGAGAGGTGCTGCATGGATGTACGTCGATCGTCCCATCATGACGCGCGTCTCCTCAGCCGCTGACCTGGCTTCATAGCTTGGATCGTCGACCAGCCTGGAGGATGTTGAGACGCCTGCTGGCACTGGGACTAGTGGGCTTGATCGCATTGAACGTATGCGCGACTGCATTCTTGACATATGTGTCGAGCGCAAACTATCCTGGTGGTGAAGCTATGACGCGTTTGCACGAGGTTATTCACAAGACTCAAGGTGCGGGTTATATTCCCGGGCATACGACATGGCCCGATCGTAACCATGGCTCTGACGGTCGGTACCTTAATGCAGCTTCTATCTTCATTGACGACCTGGCGGCGCAATCTGGAGCATCACTTTTCACGCAGGAGTGCGCTCCACCTTATGCGTTTGGGCTCTCCCCACCACCCTTTGGAAGCCCCAGTACCGGCTCCATCTTCTCTCGTTCGCAATCAACGTGCTCTTGGAGGTACTCCAAGCAGGACGAGACTCTCCGGTCATCGGGCTCAGGAGTAACCCATGCAATCCTAGAGCCGGGAGGCAACAATATGAAGCAGCGTGCGTACAAAGGCGGGGCAAATGTAGCGCTAGCGCGAGTGAAAGGCGTCGAGCGAGTTGGCTTTATTGGACCTAGGAATGTTGCAGTGGATGACAACGGTCTCCCTGGAATTGTGGATGCATGGCGAAAGTGGATCCCCCGAGTGTTCCTAAAGGACGCGTTGTGGGTTGTTGCGTTGTGACATTGTTGAAATTATGACATCTTGCTCTGTCTGTAATCCGATGCATGAAGATAGCTTTGCACGCGCCTTCGGTAGCAAAGGAACCGGATATCTACGGCCCCTCGATTGCCTAGGATTCGTGAATATAAATGCACGGTTGCCCCCGCCACCAAACGTGGTTGATCCATTTTGGGTGGTTCCCACGTTAGGAAAGTGCCGGGAAGCGTTACCATCGACACAACTATTGGAACGCTCTTTCTCCCTTAGTCCCCTCCCTCCCCGCCCTTTTGCTCTCCCGTCCTCTCTAGTCCTCCTTTTCTTCACTAGTTTCTATCTGCTGCCCGTGGACTGGGCCCTTGGACGTCGCGCTAATACTGACTCGTGACACCGCCAACTGCACAACGAGCGAAATCCATTCCGTTCCTCGAACGCCGCTACTATATCCTATTCTCGCTCTCTGACACCAGAGAACAGCACCCTCCTCGTACCTCGACACGACCCATCCACGTATTGATTCTATTCTGGCGCGATGGGCGGTGTCTGCTGTCGACCTGAGGTGTGTGCTTCGTTTCCAAGGGCGGATGAACAGCAGCACCTCATCCCTATTTTTGCCATATAATATTTTCATAGCCCATAGACTTTGATGGTGAGGCCAACCTGTTCCACTTCAACCTGCTTCGGAGCATCGGCAAGGGCGCATTCGGAAAGGTTCGTCTGGTTGTTACACTGCTTGGTTCTCTGGCACCGCTGGCTGGCGCCCATATATACATACTAACACCGACCTCCGTGTTCATTCACTCTTATTCCCGTTCCCACCTCACCTGTGCCATCGTCTATCGCTCTCTAGGTCCGAGTGGTCCAGCACAAGCAGACAAAACGTCTCTATGCTCTCAAGTACATCAACAAGGCAAAATGTGTCAAGATGAAGGCCGTGTCCAATATCATACAGGAACGACGGTTGCTCGAGGAGGTACGCATTCCACGACAATGTTGCCAGGCTGCAAAGGCTCTCTAGTGGCTTGATGAACTAATTGTTTTCTTCCCGCCATTGTTCGCAGATCGATCATCCATTCGTCGTGAATATGCGATATGCATTCCAAGATGATGAGAACTGCTTCTTCGTCCTCGACCTCATGCTCGGTGGAGACCTTCGCTGTACGTTGACCCTCCTGCACTCCGCACTTGCTTTTCTGGCTTTCAATGTGACACACCCAACTCATCCCGCACCCCCTTGTATAGTCCACCTTGACAGGTTAGGGTCTCTGCCCGAACCCGCCGTCAAAGTCATCACTGCCGAAATTGCCTCTGCCCTAGCCTTTTTGCACGACAAGAGGATCATACATCGGTATGTCAAACTCTCCTACTCTCGTCCCTCCCCACTCCCCCTCTCTCCACGTGCCCCACCGTCGAGTCCTTCGCGATCACATCGTGTGCCTAGCAACTGATCCGATCTCATTCCCCCTTGCATTTCTCCCATGTGTCATACCCCACACACACATCGCTCCGCCGTGCGTCCGTTCATCCGTGGTACCTTGCTCCCCGACGCGTTGGCTACTGCTCCCGCAGCGACCTGAAACCCGACAACATTCTCCTCGACGAGCGGGGTCATGCACACATCACCGACTTGAACATCGCGGTACACTATTCAGAACGGCGGATGTTGACAGGCGTGGCAGGCAGTATGGCATACATGGGTCAGTTCTTCCATCACAACCCCATTTCATGCTTTGCGCTTCATTTGCTAATCTTGCATTACCGCTGGCGGATATGGCATTTGCTATCTCGACCAATTGTGCCTGTGTCCAACCTGATCACCATCAACTCGATCACCACTTCATTCCATCTAGCCCCCGAGGTTCTCGCAAAGAAAGGCTACGTCTGGACAATAGACTGGTGGTCCCTTGGCGTATGCGCATATGAGCTCATGTTCGGGCGACGGCCGTTCAGGGGGAAGACCAACTCGGACCTGACGCACTCGATCACGCGGGAGAGCGTTCGATACCCCGAGACGGCCGAAGAGAAGTGCTCGAGGGAGGGTCTGCATGCAATTGCCTCGGTGAGTAGATCTGCCGATGCACAATTACCTTCTTCCTTCCATCATTATTCGCTCTCCTTTTTTTTGTGCCTTTGTCTACCTGCCTGTTCGAGTTGATGTTCGAGCTTCACGGCCGCACCAGGCGACCAAGTTTTTTTTTCTGTGACCTTTTGGATTTGCAAATTGATCTGCATCATACTCACGCGGCTTCCCCTTTTCTCTGCTTCATCTCATTCGCCCCACGCTCGGGCTCCGCCCCCTCTCCCATCATTTCCCCGTCACACCCACGCTATACAATCGCCCAATCGTATGGCTCACAATTGGATCTCGATCCTCCTACCAACTGCCTGCTTGGGTTGTCTCTGTTCTCTTGCCCTTACCATTTCACCTGATCCGGCCATTGATCATCCCCCCTCTCACCATTGCACTGGTGGCACCTATTGGCGCTGTGACACCCACGATGCTGGTGGTGAATGCAGTTCCTTGACCGAGATATCACCAGGCGACTTGGGTGCAGGGGCGGCTCTCCTCAAAGTGGATTTGAGGAACTAAAGCGCCACCCATGGTTCCGAACCATCGACTGGGACACCCTCGATGATATGAACTTTGAGCCGCCGTTCGTGCCCGATGTGTGTATTCATACTTTTTCCCTCTAGTACGACATAACTGACTTTTTGTGTGCTATCGAAAATAGGCGAAGAAGGCCAACTTTGATGCGACGCACGAGCTCGAGGAGCTGTTGTTGGAGGACAATCCTCTCAAGGCCCGAAAGCGAAACCCGAACCAGGATATCAACAACCTGAGCTCGGAGATGCGGCAGCTGGAGGAACAGTACGTTATCCTCTTATACTCTCGCGCTTCACTATTTGCGGTTCGCTGACGTGCTGCAAAACCCAAGGTTCACCATCTATGACTTTGACAAGATGAGGCGTCGCTCGTACTACCCCACAAACCAACAGCAGCTTGTCTCCTCCATCACTGCGACGTCGTCGACTGGTGGCGGCCCTGTCGAAACCACCATCTCACGTCCACAAACGCCTGCAGCGAATTCATCAGGTGTCGTAATGCCTGGTGCGGGAGTGAATGGGAACTCGATGGAAATGGCGACGAGAATGCCTCCGCGAAGGCCAGGGACGGCAGGGAGTGTTTCGAATGGCATGAACGGGCATCAGGATTCGCTAAATGTCCCGCCTTTGCCAAGAACGCATATGATGCCCATGGAGGACCCTGCGAGGTATGTTTCATCTGTTGTCCCTTGTGTCCCTATTCTTTCTGACCTTGTCGGCTATGTTTCTTTTTTTTTTTTTTTTTTTTCGTGCGACGATGATTAGATGACCTTGATGCCAGGGCTACTTCCCAGTGTCATTTTGGACAAGCCTGCGCCACCCATCCCGAACAAATGCTAACCCATTCCCATAATCCCTCCTCCTGACCTCCCTTTTCCACACCTACTACCTCAAACCTTCTCGCAATTCCATACGGCAGTCCAATCTCACTACTCATGCCAACGACGACAACGATGACATCCACGCCCGCACCGGTCACCCCTTCTACCTTCTTCCCCTCCACAAAAACCAAACCGCATACGGACATTTATACCCTCATCGCACACTCCCCTATCTCACCAACAATATCCGAACGAAGGCGTTCTAGTCGTTGTCGCTACTCCTCAATCTCTGCGAGCTGTTGTCGCCCCTTTTCCTTTTGGGGTACTTGGTCTGTTTGTTCCTTCCACCTGTTTGCTGTGTGCATCATCACGCTGTTTGGGGTACTATTACTGCTCCCCTCTGCAGCTGTACCAGCTACTCTCCACCTCTTCCGTCATTGCCTGTCCATTTTTTCCTTGTTCGGGGTCCCTGGCCGTCGCTTCTGTCGTTCAGTTCCACTCTCTCAGGCCATGAATGATTTCCTTCCAGCCCCCTTTCCTCCCTTCGCCCTACCCTATCCTATCGTTGCATTCTATTCCCTTTTCATCATCCCATACCGTGTGCTACTCACTCGTGTCGCTCCACCTGTAATTTGGGAGCCTTCTTTCCTTGTTTTGCTTCCTTCTTTCTCTCTCACCTCTCTCCCTATCTTTCCTATCATCCGTTCTTCCTCGCACGTGATTCCTCAAAGCTAGCTTCAACTCTCCCCCCGCGCCCGACTTGTTCGCTATTATCTGTTCCTCGTCTCCCCTCCGAGTGTCATCATCCCCTGTTTAATTCTCTGTTTCTGTTCCGTATCTATTAATTGGCTGAGCACTATGACACTCCCCCCGCGTCTTGCATGGTATAGCATGTCCATGTGCATCTATCCCCACCCTTGATCTATCTCTCTCTCGCTTGATTGATTGTTGCCCCCAGTTCTGATAGTCGTAATTTTTTCATCTGCCTTTTTTCTTTCCCCTTGGTCAAAGTTGGTTGTTTCCTTGTTGTGCGTATCATGCATGAATTCCATGGGTTCCCAAAATTCTCTGTTCCCGTGTTGCCTGTCGCGCGCCTAATGATGGTGTTTGGGCACAAAAATTCCAAACTCGATCCCTGTCAAGGAACAAGACGCTTTGTTTGTCGACCAGGTATAAGAGCAAAGCTGGGGGCTTTTGCGGTCTATCCACCAAAACCTGACCTGAACCACTATGAATATGTCTGAGTTGATATCTCAACCACCTCTGCAACGCCTCCCAGCATTGAAACCCGGTATTTCCCCATTATATTACCTGGCTACTGCAATCTCACTTACCGCTCTTTCCTGTCGTTTTCTAAAAGAGTTTCTGAATGCCGTGCTACAGCGAGACATGACCGCTGCGTTTCAAGTCCTGTGGCCCGCTGTCGAATGTCACCTACCCCCTGATCAACCTTTTCTGCCGCGCGTACTGAGGCTTGACATGGCTGACGAGCTAAATACCTCTGATCTTCGGGCCTTGATTGACATTGCTCTTCCGGCCTACCGCAACGACCATAACATAGCTCGCTCCTTGACGTTGGCGGCGAACCTGCTCGTACCCATTGGGTCACTTCCATATGAGCTTCTGCTTGAGGTCTTCAGATGGATGTCACGTTGGGGCGCGCACCAGATCAGAAAGATATCTCACGTCTGTGCTACCTGGCGGCACATTGCCCAATCCTCACCTTCCCTGTGGACCACGGTCTTCTCTACCGAACGAACAACGACAAAGTTGCTTGAAATGTTTTTCCGCAATGCATCACCCCATCCCATCGCCTTTGTGGTCCACCCCAACGGTCACGCTGCTGCTGCCTCCCTTCTAGAGCAACACCCAGAATATAGGGAACGGGTGCGAGCACTTCACTCAGCTACAATGACTTCTAGAAGACGCAGTGGCCAGGAAGATCTCTGGACGCACTATTCGTTCCCGCAGCTTGAGTATCTCTCCATGGAAACAGTGTCCAAGTACACAATGGCCTTTGACATCTCCCAAATCCAACGCTCCCCTAGACTCTGCCGCCTCAAGCTAACGAATCTTAGCCACTCCGGAAAACTCAGGATCTATTCATCAGCGCATCAGGTCGAGCCATTGACATTTCATATACTACACGTCATAACAACCCAACTCATCGGCGGCTTGGAGTTCCTACACACCGTAGCTACCTCGCTGCCCGACCTAAGGACGCTCAGACTCTCCAAGATCACAAGCATGGGTCCTGCCGGCAACGCTGCAGCGTCCTCTAATATATTCAGTGGTACCTCTGACTCAATCTTTACCCTAGAGCGACTGGGGACCTTAGAGTTTTCAGGATGCAGCCCGGAAGTAGTTCAGGGTCTGACCGGAAAACTTGCGGTTCCCTCACTACGAAAATTGCTCATTCATCTGGGCACCGATGACGATAGTGCGGATCGTGCCCCAGCCTCCGAAGATTCATTGAAAAATCTCAGTATTTCCTTGGGGTCAATGGTGCGCACACGATTCTCTTGTTTCTCATGTCTGTGATTCTCAACGGCCTTGACATTCTTATGATCCATCAGCTTTCAAGCTGTCCGAAGCTACAGCAGCTCGAGGTTGGCGGGCTAGCTCCTTCTCTGCACGTCTTGACAACCGCACTTGCATCTCTTGGCAAGAACTCTATGAAGCAGCTGAACTCCCTCGCTGTGACGCTATCACCATCCACCGACGAGGAAGACTGGAAACTTATTGCCGATGACGTGTGGAATTTTCTCCGACAAATACTCCTTAGACGCGGCAAACAGGCTCGGTATCCCTTGAAAGAACTTGTGCTTCCTAGGAAATTTACCTATTATGCTGACGCTAGTACACTCAAGAAAGTAGCTCAATGCAAAGGACTGCAACTCTCTTTCGTCTAGCACGCTACCTAGAGTTATATTCGAGGGAAGCTCAGGCGAAGAAAACCACCTCGTGTCACGATCCTCAATGCTCAAAATTTGACACTGTGGGTCAATTATACTAGCTGGCTTCGTTTGTATATCATTCCATACTACTTCCCAAGTGCAGGTGCCAAAGTGTTTCTATCAATCGGCATATCCATTCTGCATGCCAGGTTTCTTCTCCGTTTTCTCGGCTCCAGGTATCAAAACTAATAGTCCCAAGGGCACATCTACGGAGGTAGATGATTTCATTCAGAGAAAGGCTACAGGCCAAAAGGGAACGAGGATACTTACAGCCAACCCTGCGATCTTCTGGTAGTAGAACCTGCGCGTATCTCGCTAATTACCCGGCCGGTGATAATAATGAGATAGGTAGAACATCATTGCACACGATTTGCTCACCCGGCTTCGCATTGACGATGAGAACTACAGGTCTCTGTAGATCGGCGTAGAAAAACGATTGCGCTCCATGAATCATGACACCAGTTTCTACAAGGTGGATGCCATTCCGCGTCCTCACTAACAAAGAAATGTTCACTATTTAGTGAACAAGGAACAAATAAAGCTGTAGACGGTGCGCGTACGTGGGGTCCACCCATTCTTTTCTGTGCGTCCAAGCATACAGTGAGCCCATCCAATCGGGCACTCCGACGATACAGCCAGGCCCGCATCACTTGGCGAGACTGCCACGTCTGCCACGCCGTTTTCCAGCCGCGTTACCAAGATTGTGAATGGGTGCGATGGCGAGGCTCCGAAGGCCGTATTGCTCTCAGCAAAAAGTGGAACGTTGTCAGAAAGGTCCTCCGAGCCAGTCCGGGTGAGTAAGAAGGAGATGATGCGAGAAGAGTGAATGTCCTCCAGGCCCCATAGTGCGTTCTTCAAGGACTCGACTGTTGAAGGGAACAGCCTGCTTGCAGCGAGCCGCCCAATCGACGGATCACGGTCATCAAATGATTGGCGTGAGGCGAGCCCAACACCATTCTCAATGATCTGGTAGTAAACTGGGTATGCCGGTCATGTTGACAGTCAGCGAGGATAATCTTGCGGATGGACAGTAGTTGCCGAGGCGGTTGGCTCTATAAAAAGGAGACTTGTACGCACAATACTTAGGGTCATTCATCGCGTGATCGGGGAGGAAATTGCAGGGTACTCAGGATCAGAATACTTTGGCCAAGAGCTGGCGGTACTTATGAGGAAGGGTTTCCGTAGCCGTGTTACCGTCTAGAACAGTTTCAGTGCAACTCACAGCCTTCGCATGAGGACGGCTACCTGACTGCAACCAATAGGAGCAGGGGCTCCGTGGGAACGGACATCATACATAATTGGACGACCAGCCATTAGGTCCTTCGAGTGAATAAATTTCGCTTAGAGACGTACGCGTGCACACCTCTGAGTATATTGGTAGGCTCAGCAGAGGAGGGTGTTCGGCACGGCTGGTTGGCACGACTCTCATACTATCTTTGGATTAGGATGGTGAACTGGCTGATCCAAGATTGGTCTTTATGGAGGGCATCACTGCAACCCGCCTACGAATTCCATCGCAAGGGTCTGCTTCGAGATTCGTAACGCCTAAATGCTCTCCGCTCCCATTATTGTTTTTTCGGCCCCAGGGATCAGAACTGATACTCCCTCCAATGGGACATCTATAGATCATCGAATTAATCGGTTGATATAGCTTAGGCTTGAATAAAAAGGGATGCAACGTACATCCAACCATACGGTCTTCTGGCAACAGGACCTGGATATACTTGCCTATTCGTTGGAAATTTACTTTGAACTCCATTAAAATATATTCACAATAAGCCTTACTTACCAGGCTTCGCATTGGCTAACAGCACAACAGGTTTTTTCAAGTTGGCGTAGAAAAACGACTGAGCTCCGTGAATCTTGATCCCAGTATCCAGAAGGTTTATTCCTGTCAGAGTTCTCACTATGTAAAAGCACCCGAATGGCTGTCAAGTCAGCTAAGGCTAGACCGGGATCGCCACTGCACATACGGCGCGTCCAAGTGCCTTTCTCCGGCGGCCCAACGACGCAGGTTCCCCAACCCTCCGGACAATCTGACGAGTTCGCCTTTCCCGGTTCACCGGAAGATAGCGCCACATCCGCCACGCCGTCCTCCATTTGCGTAACTAGTATGGTGAATGGGCACAAGGGGGATGCGCCCAAGGTCGCATTGTTCTCGGCGGAAAGTGGAACGGTGTCGGATAAGCTTTCCGAACTATTTCGGGTGAGCAGAAAAGAGATGATGCGGGAGGAGCGGATGCCTTCTAGGCTGTACAGTGCGCTCTTGAAGGTTTTAACTGTTGAGGGGAATAAGCGGCTCGTAGCGATTCGGCCAATGGAAGGATCTCGGTCGTCGAATGATTGGAGAGAGATACGTGCGAGACCGTTCTCGATAACTTGGTAGTAAACTGAGCTTTCAGGTGGAGATTTGGGTGGTTAGCAACTGATATTGCGTATGAAATGACAGAGATGCACCCTTAGTGACAAATAGAAGAATTGGCTCACAGTATTTGGGATCGTTCATCTCACCGTGAAGTTGGTGAACCCCTTGCAGGATGAAGAGTGTAGGAATAGACGTAGGGCTCCACTATATTTATCAGGGGTTTATGCGAGCCGGTGCTATGTGATTGTTGGCACAGCACGACAATCTTTGCCCCCTTTACATCAGACTCGGACAAGATGCGATGGGCAAAGTTCTAAGATAAGAGATCGACCGAGCCCTTTTATTGGAGAGAGATTGCCTGGGTTTGAGAATCTAAGCACACAGCCTTTGATCGCACAATGCGGTGAGATGGGTAAGTGAGTTGGTTGAATGAAAAGAGGAGACTCCGTGGCGATGCACGTTGGTGGAAGGATTACGCTCGATCACAAGAAACCGATGCAATGCTATAACAACTAAAATTTGAGTGCTCGGACACTTCTCGGATACAGCAGCACTATGACATCCCGGTCCCTACTAGCTACCAGAAGGTCACAATTCCCGGCACGATAACCTCGACCGCCTCAAAATCAATATCTATCGGAGGGATCAATGGATGGACTTTGAGTGACACAATCATGAACTACTGCTTACATCCCACGCGACGACTTTCTGGCAAAATTACTTGCACATGCTTGCCTGAAATTTATGACGAAAGGTTAAGTGGTCAGATATACGAGGTTCAGATCCAGATAATGCGCTGACATGGTTTCCCTCCCTCAACCAGAAAAACGACGGGTCGTTCAACATTGGCGTAGAAAACTGACTTCTGAACAGGGATGTGCACCTCTGTATGAATCGCATTGATCCCTGAGACCGTTCGTACTATGAAAAGTGGGAAAAATAATATAAATGATCACGGTATTCCAGAACCAGGTACTAAAGTCATCGTATCACTTACGCAAAGCTCCATCCCAACTCGAGGTAATGACACAGGTTGCCCATCCTCTCGGACAGCGACTGTCCACCGCGAAGCCTGGCTCAGTCGGAGAAAGTGCGACGTTAGCTGTTCCGTTATCCCATATCGCTAGCATGATTGTAAAGGGCCGACGAGGCGATGTCCCAGGAGCACCCTGTTCAGTAGAGAGGACCACATCATCTGCTAATCCCTCGGGCGGGCTGTCCCGAGAGAGAAGGAATGATATGACGCTGCAGCATGCATAGTTCTCTAGGTCGCAGAGCGCAGACTTGAATGATTTCACGGTGGGTGGGAAGAATCGACCGGCAACGACACGACCGATCGAGGGATCGCGGTCGTCAAAAGATTGCGTAGATGTCTGGGCAAGATTGTTCCGAAAAAACTGGTAATAAACTGGCACGGAGAAAATACGTTCAGTAAATTCTTTATGTTGAGGTCATAACTCGTCGCTGCAACAACTTTGACGTACAGTACTTTGGGTCGTCCATGGCAAGAAGGTGGGATGGATCGTGCAGACAAGTCACGTACACCGCAATGCCGCACCAGCATGGCAGTAGATAATTTCATCTCTGTACCTGTACCTGAGTGTTCGTTTCTTGGCGATCTGATTCTTCTCTTGGCATTCTCGCAAGTGAAATAAGGAGGAAGATAACCATAGCAGCTCTGGTAATTTCTCAAAACCAAGGCGTTGGAGACATATCAGGCTTCGATTAGCGGATGCGGCCCAAGTCGTGGCCACCAAGTATTCGAGGCCTCAAAAGATGGAGGTGGCGAAAACAAACTCCCGTAAATCCTATTCAGTTGAGAGTTCTCACGGTTAAGACACACTCTCCGCTCACCACAACTCCGATTTCTCAACTCATATCAATGTGTAAGTAAAGCTTCACCTAAGCATAACTACCTCAAGTAAGCATAGATTGTCTGCTGTATTCATAAGAGTTTCATCTTTGATGACCTCCCAGACCTGGGGCAATTATAGAGCCAGATTCATGGTAATTGGTGACAAATGTGTGCATACAGACATACAAGGATGCAGGGTGATTAGGATACCAGGCAGATGAAAGCTGCGGTTTGATCATAGGGGTGGAGTAACTCAAACCATTGCTCTCACTCTGCACCAGGGATGACAACGTCTACTCTTTCAAAGTTGATATCTATGGAAGCAAGATGAGCATCCAAGACTAAATGTTGGAGCTGGGATGGGAATTAATACTTACATCCAACACGACGACTTTCTGGTAGAAGCACTTGCACGTGTTTGTCTAAGTATTGCATGGCTATAGTGAGTATTGGACCCTTGATACTCGAAATGAATAGGCACTGACGAGGCTCTCCGCTTTTGATCAATAGAACGACAGGACGCCGAAGATTGGCATAGAAGAATGATTTTTCCACAGGAACGTGGACCTCAGTATCAATGCCATGGACTCCCGAGAGCGTCCTCACTGAGAACCAGAAAAATCAGTAGACTTCCTCAACTAGTCTTCAGACCCATCTACAACTTACACTGGGCGTAGGGCCACGATTCCGTGAGCTTGCAAGTAGCCCACCCCTCAGGCGCAAGAGGTGATACTGCTCGGTCGTGGTGATTGGGAACCAGTGCGACTTCAGCAACGCTGTCTTCAACACTAGTCACCATGATGGTGAACGGCCGACGAGGCGACGTCCCAGGAGAACCATCCTCAGAAGACAGGACAACATTATCCGCCGCTCCCTCGGGAGGACCATTCCGCGTAATTAAGAAAGAGATGATGCGAGAAGTTTTGATACTCTCGAGGTCAGTGAGAGCCGTTTTGAACGCTTTCACAGTTTGGGGGAAGAGTCGACTGGCAACAACGCGGCCCATCGAGTAATCGCGATCATCGAATGATTGAGCGGACATCTGAGCCACACCGTTCATGATAACCTGGTAGAAAACTGGTGATCATGGTGTTAGTGATATGCCGCTTCATAAAGTTACACGATGAACTTGCAGTGCTTTGGGTCGTCCATGTCGATCTGCTCAGATGGTGGTTACGGTTGAAGTCCAGAAGTACGCCTGGATGCAATGAGGCATCCTCAGATCGACACCGCATTTCACTTCTTATAAGTGTTCCTCTCTTGGCGGCGATCTCTTGGCATGCGCTCGAGTGAAATAAGAATCAACATGTGCCTGTGCGGTGCCTGACTTTTTGGGAGAAAGTCTGATAGATTGGATTGATTTTATATCACATAATTCGAAGCTTATAGTCTCGAGTGACGGCCGCGGTGACCGCTGGAAGCCTTGAATTCAGGTTACGGGTGTACCGGCAGCATCCGAATCCTTTCCGCATCCGTCGCCATAGGGAAGTTGACCGTAGGTGTACACCCCTGTAATCCATGATTCAGAGTCGTGATCAAGTATTAACACGTCTATATGCTTAGGTTGACCCTGGATCGCCTCACAATAGGATCATACAAGCGCGAGAAGTAAGCGGCAAGCTGAGGCACTAGTACATCACTGCTTGGTACGACAATTCATGCACCTGGAAGTGGTGTACCACCCCTGGTCATCTCCATCTGTAGTGGCGTAGACGTCCCACTGGTCGCTCCACCACCATCACCGCTGAGGTTCCTTGCATGCCCCGGCCCAAGGAGCATGTCAGCAAACGTTGGCGACCTGGTCGGATTTCGAAACGGTTGCACGCGTGGACGATCTTCTCCTGCCTCGCCCTCTGCTTTATGAATCCGCTGATACTCCCCTAGGATGGTCTCGATCACCGCAGTCCGAGATGCTGCTTTCGGAGCAAGGTGTTCGTATGAGGGTGGTCGATCATACGCAACCATGGCTAGTTGGATCTGATGGTTCCAGGGACGGTATGAATATATTAGAATTTTATTATTCCGGGCAGGGAGGAGAGATACATACCATTACCGAAGAGGTAAGACCCTTGATTGGTGTCGAAACTGATCTGAGGCGATTATTTCTATACTCTCCTGTGATGAATGCGTGGTCTGTATAGTTCTAGGGATGTGAAAAAATCATTGGTGAGATGGCCCTTGAGATTCGAGTCTTGACCGAGAAAACTGATGGCCATAGTTCATTAGGGACGGTGAGGCCACTCACATGGAGCTCTTCCTCATAGAACCAGTTTTCACTACCCGTTGGGGAGAGGTTCGGATCAGATAGCATCATCTCTGGATCTAAAAACGCCTTCCCTTCGCATCCAATTTCGCGTTAGCACTAAGAGCGAATATGGACAGAACTATGACGTCAGGACTCGCCTCGAGAGGATGGTCAAAGATGTCAGCCACTTCATCTGGATTGGGCTTTAGGCTATCAAGAATTGAGATTTCCGATAGAATGGCGACGACGGGAGTGACGATGAGCTTGTAGAGAGAAATGAAGGGAGGGAGAGTGCGCAAGACATGGACGGCTGGGCAGGGAGAAGGGAGGAACACTTCTTCATTTGCTTCGCGAAGCTAATTGGAGGATGATGAATGAGGCTTAGCCATGGGGGATAATAGGCTGCATCGGATGGGCTTACGGCAGTAGCGAACGGAGTTCCATCCTCGGGGTCAGATTTGCCGCCAGGAAGCGCTACTTGACCTACACATAGACGTCAAGCATTAGGCCTGATCACGTCAGAAATTAATAATCAAGCGTGTTCACCAGGATGACTCCGTAGTTGTTTGGATCGGGTGGTAAGCAGGACTCTGACTACTCCATCGCGCTCAAACAGCAGAACGAGAACAGCAGCGAGTTTCCTCGTCGGAACGTATTCCGGATAGTTCCCGCTACAATAAATAACACAATTAGACGTTGTTGGGACGGATAGATTCAATAAACCAAATGAACAAGCAACGCAGGCTCTGACCCGGGGATGACTCGATCGGCAGACGCACATATGCACTTGAGGTGTATCATCATGATAATCGAGAACTCTCTTCGCGATCGTCTTAAGAGTCTGAGAGACGGGCAAATCCTCGGGGTTGATATCTGCTATCATGATGCAATTTATGATCAAGGATGATTTAGGAGGTTGAGGCCTCGGGTGACTGTGACGTGACACTCAATTGAGTGAAGCACGTGCGACGTCACACCAGGTTGCACTTCCCGCCTAAGTGACATCGCTAAAGACTGAAAAAAGAGAGAGCGTTTTCTTGCTTTCTTGATATCGCATCGGTCTTCAACTAGCTTGGGCGTGTCTCCTAGACTCTCTGAATCGATTTTCACGAAGTTTTCAACGATGTCGACGCCTGCGACTCCCAGGAAGCGAGACTCATCTGCAGATGGTGTATGTTCAATATCAGCATATCTAACTGTCTTTATGCATCTCTGACCGTATTTTTATCTCTTTCTTGTTCTGATATGGATTGATGTCTTCTTCACTTGTGGGTTTCATCGTTGAACAAACCGTTCATGTACTTGTGCCACCAACAGGTCTTCCAACGCTCGATACATGCTCTCTCCGACCTCTTCAGCCCCTTCTCCTCTTCAGCTCTTGCTTCCCTCCCACCAAACCTCACCTCTTCGCGCAACAGGTCACACGCCACCCGCGCAGATAACATCCCTGATGACCCCGAGGTCGACCCACTGCTGGGCCCCTCCACATCCTCCGATTATCAGTATCAGAGCATTGGGCAGAGCCTCCCCCCAGGTGTAAAGATCCCCAAGAAGATCTCTACACCTATCAAGGTCGAACCGAAAGTGTGGTTTGCCAATGAGCGCAGTGCGTCATATTTCCTTTTGACACATCATGTACTATCAGAGTTGTTGATATCAGCTATCAACGTTGTCTTTTCACTCACTCCGTGTCAAACCTGTGACCGTCATCCAACTTGCAGCTTGGCTGTCCTATCTCAGTCTTGCCATTCTCCTCGGTTCGCTAGCAGTCGGCCTGTTCAACGCATCAACAGATGCGGTGGCTCAGAATTTCGCCATGTTCTACGGGGCCGTCAGCCTCTTTATCGTGGTGTACGTCCTATCTATCAATCCCAAGAATACTTGATCAATATTGACAATAAACTGTTGTCTTCGCAGATATGGATATGCCGTATACCAGCAGCGTATCACTATGATCCGTAAACGATACGGCGGTAACTTCGGTGCGTGTTTTTGTTCATTCCGCTGCCATCTCCAACGCTCACCTCGGGCCAATCCTGAAAGATCAACTGCTGGGCCCCATAATCATCTCTGTCTTGCTTTTCGTCGCCGTGCTCTCCAACTTTATCATCCGATGTGAGCCGTTCACCTTGCTTCTTAATTCATCTACTGCTCACTGACCCTAATCTCCTGCGTCTTGATGATAGACCGAGAATTGTGAGTGTGACGTGTATCCAAACTAGTGAACGTAGTGAACGATCGACCGAATTTCTTATCCGCGTCCTTTCCTCTTGTAGGAAACGAGGAAGTGTTCCACATACTGGCAACTAATGGAGGGGGTTCTCAGTACTAAAAAAAGATGGTTGAACGTCGGACCTGGACACCTGCGCTAGTGGTCCCTGAAGCACTATCGGAACTGCTCGGAGGGATTCATGTATAGTATTCCTTGATTGTGGCTTTTTCATCCAAACACGGATGTCCACATGTTCTAGCCCGTCTCCGTCGTCAATGGAGTGTACAAAGAGTCATTTAGGTAGCACAGTTCAGTAGGCCCTTCGCTTTGTGGCAGTGGTTAGCGCCCTCCCTGAATAAGGAACTCCCGACGGCGATATCTCGTTCAGATTTTATCGAGTTGCATAACCGAAACCCCGCCACCTGTATCAAAAGTGTATGAGGATTGCCTGAGAATTTTCAGTAAAAAGCTTTGCAAGAAGCAAGCGGTCGTATGTTCTCACGCCCTCTGAAATGAATAGTGAAGCGGGTCGAACGTTCATAAAACATTTTTTCTGGCCTGATAATTCCATTGTGCTGGCTCACCTTCCCAGAGGGTGGACCTCGGCGTTGTTGCTATAGCCATAGCCACCAAAAGCCCTGATGCAGCTCCACTCTTGCCTTGTTGAGCGACGAGATAGTGGCTCCTCTAGGATTAGCCTGGAGCTATGAAAAGTTTTTGGGGGTGTTCAGCAAGGGGGGGTTAAGATTAAATATTTTGAGGCTGCCGTCAAGCCTAATGCACGGTTGCATCTAATCTACGGCGAATGGGGCCGACGCTATCAGCGCACGCACGTTGTCAGGTGAAAACTGTCAGGCTGATGATGATCTCAAAGAAGTCCAGGGACTATCAGCATACAAGGACGATGACACCACCTCCACCCCCGAAACACTCATCTTGTTCGTCATTTCCTGCTACAGCGGCCCCTGCTTCAGACGGTGGCACTAAGGGTGATACCGGAAACTACCCGCTAATCCCAGTCGTCATACTGCGCCCTATTTCAAAAAAGATTGCACCCAAAGCACGCCGCACAAATCACGGCCTTTGCCCAGGGCTGGTTGATTTTCTCTTAACCGCCACTATCCCCCTCCCCTCTCTCTTGCTCTACTCTTTTTAGCCCCGACTTTTTTCTTCTTCTCTGCGGGCTTTTATTTTCCTCTTTGTCCTCTCTTTGAGTCTTGTCTAGCCTATGGGTGATGTCGACAAGAAAACGATAATGCTTCCGTCTATGAGCAGTGCCACAGATGACTCGGTGGCCACAGCGCCCAACCCACCTCCTAACATGCACTTCCATGAGCTAGACCTGTATAAGCTCCCAGCAGATCCATCTGCCTCCTCTTCATCTTCATCATCTACCCCTTCTTCTTGCTCATCTTCATCTTCACTTGGTCTGAGCACCCCTTACCATGAGGGCCAATCCCTCCCTGTCCAAATCGACAATGCCGAGCATGACGACGATGACCGGCCGCAGCCTCGTTCTCGCTCGAATACCTCTTCCTCCTCTTCTCATCATCATCGCCAACACGCAGCAGAGCTCGACTTTGCAGACGAGGACTCGGAGACAAAATCATTCACGACCGACTCGCAGTACACAGTCGACCTCGATACATCCATGGCCACAAACCTCCTCGGCTCGTACGTCCCTCTGCAGAGACTGGACCCTCGACTAGCGCTCCACCACCCGGGGGATGCGCATTATCGTGCGGAACTTGCTCTGGATTATGAAAGAGGCGATAATGATCACGATGATGTTGATGATGAGTTTGAGGCAGGCTCAGAGCGGAGCGCCGTCTTCTCATTATACGGAGATGACTATGGCGATATGGGCATATACGAGGACGGACCCATGGAATGGAACTCTGTCTACGGCGACGATGATGGTGGCGCCAACTACGATTACGCCCTTCACGAGGGGGAGCGCACTGCCCGCGCTGACGCGCCTAACCACCACCACTACTACGACCACCCCGATCCGATCCCATTTTCACGCGGCGGGGAACTAGGGAGCGACGACGTTCCGGGGCTGGCGCTGGTGGCGTCATCATCTTCATCATCATCACAACCAACTTCATCTGCTGCCGGCGGTTCATTCGTGGCGGCATGGGCAAGGGCGTCCCAGGCTGCATCTGGCTCTGCATCTGCATCTGCCACCATGGATGAATTGACTCTATTGACAGGGGTGCTCGGCGATCATCGCTCCTATCCCCGCCGTGCGAGCCAGACACAGACAGATGAGCGTGGGCCCGATGCCCAGGACGTCGGTGATGCCCGTGCTTTTGTTCGGGGTCCAGATGGAGAGCTCAATGATGATGGCGTGGAGGAGGAAGGCGGTGCGGGCAACCAAGAACCAGACGAGCGAGGGTATGGGAATAATGGGGAACAAGACGACGAGTGGGATGACCAGACCGAAGTCCCGCTCTTCAGCCGGGTCCAATCACTAGAAAATGTGGAGATGCATTCGGGGATCGACCTTGCCCTGGCAAGAGGCATTGGGCTGGCAAGGACGATGACCACCCAGGTCAGCAGACACCTTTGTTGTCTGGCGCTCATGGCATTGATGCTCATCGTTCGATTCCTTCGCCATCTCTTGGCTTCTTCTCGTCATCAGGATGTACTCTTCAACCACCTGAGCTCGACGTCCTCGCTGCTTCCAGACAACTTCTCCACCATCGAACCCCCTGCGGAGGCTTCCTCACCCTTGTCGTCCTCATCATCTGCCGAATCCGATTCCCCTCCCATCTATATCCAGCCCTCCTCTTCCAGCAAACCTGCTATCTCCTCCCTCCAAACCCTCCTCGTCGCCGCGACGGCCCCATCCCTATCATCATCCTCATCCTCTCCTTCTGCGCCCCTGCACGCACAACTCTCCCACTCCCACCTCAATATCACACGCGTCCTCACCGCGTCATCGTCCACCCAACTCGCCGTGTTCCTCAACGACCCTGAGCGGAGGCGCGATCCGTGGAATCTCGCTCTTCCTACGGAGATACTGCAGTTCGGAGGCGCCACCACCAATAGTGGATCTGAGCATGCTCCTGCTGACAATATGACGCGCCGTGGGAGTAGCCATTCGAGCAAATGGACGTTCCTCGTGCAAAAGTCGTGGGGCCCCACAGCACCATCCCTATCAGGAGCCTTGTCGGCTGGCGGATCTGTAAACCCCATCGTGCGTATCATTTGTGGTTGAATATCTTTTTCCTTCTTGGTTGATTTTCTATCTGACTAAACCTCCTTGTTCGCTTCTTCTGCTTTTGATGCCCCATACCCCACTATCACCTCTTTTAGGCTGATCCATCTTTAGCCTCCTCTACCGCCGATAGCGCCGAGGGCTTGTATTATTATCGCCCATGGAACGACCCTCCTCTGAGAACTATCCGTGATGTCTTTGATTTCGTGCAGCAGTTGCTCGAGGTGAGTTTGGTCCCCGTAATTAGTTCACATGCTACCTTTTTTTCGTCTTGGGCCTCTCTATTTTCAACCCACCACCACCCTCGATTTGCTCCATTTCCCTTCTTGGCTCATTCCTTTCTTATTGCAATTGGGCTTTTCATCCTCCGGTGCAATGACGGCTTCGCCGCCGGCTCCTATGGGCCACCATTCTTGGTGGAAATCCGGGGAAATCTACTGGTGGGATACCATGCGTCAACTCCCATTGCCAATCTTACTCGCCTGCCTTCTGGGTGGGCAACTTTGCCAGATCTGCGTCTCTCTCGATCTGCGAATATTGCGGATTTCCCGGAGGTCGTGTGCCCATTTCTCGTGGGTCTTGTTCCGGTCCAGGAACTGCCTACACTACAGAGGCATAGCGCACGAGTGTCCGGTGATCCGCCATTTGCCCCCGTCCAATTATGAGCATCGTGTTCCACTTCTCTTTTTTTCCCATCTCGACGTCGCTCGTGACCCTTTGTGCTAATACTGATCCTATGTCTGATTTTTCTCTTTGACTACCATCATATTCAGGGCCTTGTCTTCTTCCACGAGAACTCTCTCACTCGAATTCCCTTCACGCCAAGTAATATCGTGATGGACACGGGACTTGCACTTGACCCTGACCTGGATTGGGACCCCGACGGCGACGATGAAGAGTTGCGTTACCGCTCCAGGAGGGATACCTCCGCGACGGACAGTAATATGGAAGGCGCCGAGCTCGATCGAGCGGCGTTTCCGGTCAAATACTATCTGGCGCGCATGGAAGGCGTGCGGTTCGTCGCCCCACTCGATTCTAGGGATGCGACAACTCGTCCTATGACCAGCAGCGACCAACATGAAGGCCGTAAAGATGATCATGAGAATCTCGACGAGTACGCCGAGGACATCGTGCGCCTAGGAAAGCTCATCAAAGAGCTTTTTGCTTCGGTGAGTTGAAGCATGCATATGCGGCATGATGATTGCAGTGCCTCATGTTCATCGTGAAACTGACGTTTCATATCACCATTTCCTTTTTTTGACTATGCAGATCGTTGATGACCCCTTGAAATTGCTGTACGAGTTCATGCTGTCAGCCGCGACACCTACCAGCGCTTCCCCCCTATCCCCTCTATCCCCTGCCGCCTCATCACTCTCTTCATCCCCCCTGTTTGCCTCATCACCCCTTCCTCAATCATCCTCGCCTCTACACCCTCAAAATGCGATCAAAGCATGTGACCGGATTACTGAATCCAGCATCCTCGCGCACATCGTTCACCCACCGACTGCTTCGTCCTCCCTAGAGCTCCTTCACTTCATCGAGGCGCGATTCAAAAAGCTCGGAATGGATGTTATGCAAAGGGCGGAGATGACCGAGATCTGACTTCCTTCGAATCCGTGAAGCTCATTTGCCCACCAGCTTCCGCATGTTCGCGCCCACTCTCTCGTTCAACCCTCCGACCTAATCTGTACCCTGCAACCTAATACTAATGCTCCGAACCCCCCCTCTCCTTCCCACTATGTTGTTCGTCCGTACGCGACGTTAGTTTTCTTGCCTCTCAAAATTGCGACACCCCATATACCCACCCATGGTCGCATAGCCTCCTACTCCCCCCTCTCGCCCGCTCTTCCATTCTCCCGTCTAGTATCCCATGATCTCTAATCTTGTCATCTTTGTTGTTGTTGCCGCCCTGGCCCATTTGCTATCCTGGATGCTCTGCTTTGCCCTGTGCTAGCCTTATTGGCCGCTACCGTTCTTGTCGCTATCTCAACTCCACGTTTTGTTTTCTGTGTTTTCCTTGCCATTTCTTAGCATATCATCACATCCATGGCGCTGTATTTCACGCTGTTCCCCACATCTCATTGTCATAGCATGTATCATACACACATAGACAACATCGTAGATGTTCCTAAACTGCACTTTGGATTTGTGGAATGCATTGATGCTTAGCAAGCAACCTATGTACGGCCAGCCTAATAGGTCTACTACTATATTAATTCTCCCAGCTGCTTTGGGCTTCTCTCTGCCAAGGTCTTCTTCACTCTGCTTTCCGTCTCTGCATGAATCTTCCGATACTGCCCTTTGACAAACGAGAAGGTCCAGAATGGTGCTTGGAGCGTGCCCACAATCCTGAGACGTGTGTGTGTCCCGGTCTTCGATGATCGCGAGGATGTTTGGGGAGGTGGGATGATGGTCCATTCGCTTGTCGTCTCGACGCCCAGCGCAGCCCACGAGTGTGCAGTGAACCCGGTCGAGGTGCGGTTCATTCGGGCTTTGAAGGATGTAGAGCTGTTGGGAAGGCCGAGGGGTAGAGTGATGGCCTCGGTGACTGATATCATTAGAAGAAGTCAAACGTCGAGTTAGTGCGACAATTACAGTACACCCAAATGAGCCAGGAAAGGCGGAGAATGTCGCAGCCAGGATAAATTTGGATTCGGGATATCTAAACTAAAGCCCAATCATGAAAGGCGGGCAACGGATTACTCACTATGCCACATATCAGGGTCGGAGACGTCCTGTTTGCATTCCAACACCGCAGGGTTCATCCCGAAGAATGCTTCAAAGTTATGAAGCAGGAAGAGGACCTCTTCTTGGGAGTGCTTGAGTTCGAATTCGATCTCTGTGCGGTATGTAGGGTTTCGTTGGAACTTCATGTCTGGACGATGGGAGAAAGTGGTGCTAGCAGCCTGGCAGTTTAGAAACAATTGATATTGGTGATGTGGTGAAGAAAGAATGTGTATTCTGCGTCAACGCAGTGAGGTGTCCAGTCCCGGCCTGGAAACGAGAAGTTGAGGTTTGTGATGGAGACCGTGGGGAATGTTTTGCGCGTCGCGAAGCTCAATTAGTGTTCACATATCAGACCTCAAGCACTGGCCTACGGGCTCTCCATCCGCTACTCTCAAGCAGCACGCATGCGTAGGTTAAGGTTATACAACATGACACCAGCAGAATCCATTCCACTTGGACTACCACCCATACAACGAACTTCGACGCGTTATCTTGCCTTCTTGACCGTTTTTGACCTTGCAGAGTCTTAGTTACTCTTCGAGCCCCTATCAATAAATGGATTACTCCCCAAGAGTTCTTATGAAGGGATGGAGGCTGATTGAACAAGACGCGGAGGAAGGGAAGGGGCGATGGCATAGAACATCAATGGTCAGGCTCTTTCCTCGGACGAATGTGGTTCCCGACGCACCGTAGCAGTCCAACAGCTGAGTACCAATCGACATTAGTGAGGAGAGAGAAGTCATGCATAATTTTACGTTGAGTAGCTTAAAGTTATTTCCGTCAACGAGATGAAATGAGTGAGGCTGAACATTGCTGATTCAAGTAGACCATCACCGTGAGAAAAGCTTTCCTCCATCCTTCAGCTCTCGACCCCCATCCCCGGCAGGTGTGGCCCCTTCATTCGCACAATCGACAGCAACATATATGCATATCGCTCGAAACCGCCTTCTATGACACCGGTAAAATCTGACTTGGGGGTAGTAACAAGTAGGCATCTCGGAATGCAGGCACTGGGACTTCATCTCACTAACATTGAATCTTTTAGTAGAAGATCTCACACACGAATCATCAAGAATAAATTTTTCAATCAATGGACTACCAGCAGAGCTACTTGAGAAGATCTTCCTCCACGTGATATCACTGTCCGGATCTCCCAAGAACGTTGCTCCCCGTATCAGCAAGGTCCTTCGATCGCTATGGGTGGTCTCCAGAAGCTGGTACCAAATCACTATGAGCTTTCCTCACTTGTGGTCAACCATCTTTATTGATGTTTCTCAGTCGACCACACAGCCGGCTGCATCAGCTTTCCTCCAGCGATCCAAGGATGTTACTCTCGAGCTAGTCGTACGGCACCGCGGTAGAAGTGCATGGGGTCCGGGTGATTCTTCGGATCAAAAGTCCGTAGATTATCTCCACGCCATGTTACTGCCCCACTGGTATCGTGTCAGCGCTCTTTGGTACTCAGGAACATCATTGTTCTTCCCAATTCCCACTGACACCCCCAAACTTGAGCTAGTATCGTGGGACGAGCCAGCACTTATGACAGCTACACATCCAAAGCAAATCGTTCAGTCTCCTTCCCTAACACCCCTGAAAAAACTTTACGTGGAGGGAGATCCAATCAACCCATTCGTCGGAGTGAACCCCACAACTCTCCATGATGTATTCCTAGGGATG
Source organism: Clavulina sp. PMI_390 (assembly GCA_015039315.1). Taxonomy (NCBI): domain Eukaryota; kingdom Fungi; phylum Basidiomycota; class Agaricomycetes; order Cantharellales; family Hydnaceae; genus Clavulina; species Clavulina sp. PMI_390. Next base: position 222,508 of record WIDE01000034.1, read on the forward strand.
TTGCTTACCACTCGGAAGCGCGAAAGATATGCCGTGAATTGCTACATGCCTTCAAAAACCTTCGATCTATACGCTTCCATCAATTGCTATTCGGCAGCGAGTCATCCAATCTTACATACATTGACCTCCCAGTCCTTGAGTCCTTGACCATTCGTGAACCCTGCAGTATACTCGGAAAATTATTTTGCTCCCTACCATCACTTATTCATCTATCCATCACCGGATATGAAGGATACGCCAACCGCTTTGGTCCAGGCAGCCAGGGTCCATCTTGGCCCGCTTTCCCCCAGCTAAAAACACTCGCTGTCGGTCATCCATATATCCCAGACATCCTACCGACGCTTATCACAAGCCCACAACTTATTGCTTTACACGTTCGCGGTTTTCGAGGCTTCACAGAGCTCTTTAATCAGCTTTTCGTGTCCCCAGACACCCCAGTGACTGTTCAGCATCTACTCCTTCTCAGAGTCTTTGCAGACGCTTCTGAGGAGTGGCCATCCAGCAATGATGCTACATTAGACGATTATGGTCCAATAGAACTCTGCGAAGACATTCTGGGGCCACTAGATCGCATCCTTCAGGAACGCCCCGATCTACGAATCGAACTAGCGCCAGAAGGGTACACCTGTGATGATCCGGGTGATTCCTCAGACTGGCTGGGGCAATGGGACTGGGAAGCCCATCGTGATTCAATTACGAACGGAAATCGGATACACCTGCCTCTATATCTCATTCTCCCAGAGAACGATGAGGGGTACCCGCCCCTACTGGAGATTGACTTTGACAACCCTAGATGGTTCGAGTATAAGGAGGTTTGGAGGTGTATCACACAGTGCTATTGTGATACCTGCCACACGAATACAGGAGGTGGAAGATAGGATGAAAGTGCTTTTGGTATAGTAAGTAAGTCTCCCTCTACATCGTAGCTACCTCGTTCACGGCAGCAACTAGCTTACTCGTCGACTGACTCAATTAGCATGCATTTTATCCAAATTTTCGTCCATTAGAAGTTTTCTCCCTTAGATCATTGCCTGGCCGCAAAAGGCGCAAACAGATAACATTTGTAGGCCACCACACGATATTCGTTGTCGTTCTACATACCTACTTTTCATAACCGAATTTCCCAATTAATGAGGCGATGGGTAGATGTGAACTCGAACCTTCCAGAGTCAATCCAAGTCATCTTCACCAAACTATGACCGTTCTAACGACCTCGCCCCTGACCCAATCAGTGGTAAACCCAAAGACTGTTTGTTTCTAGTGGGCATCATACAAAGTTGCTACGCAGCACGGAAAGAATTTAAATACCTGCTCGCTTATTGGGGTTGCTTAAAGGGTCGGGGGCTTAATAATGATCTCATTAATAGCGAGTGCTAGTTTTCACCATGCAGGCCTAACAAGGAAATGTCGCCGACCACTCACTGTGGCTCTGTCTGCTGCTCTAGACGCCAGGGTCTCGTGCTATCTCTCCTGATGCCATAATCTGAGGGAGACGCTCCCTTTCTCTCTTTTCACTGCCAATAAGAGGAGATAACGATAAGTATCCCTAATATGCCCAATACAAACGGCTACCCTAGGAGTTGCATCGTCTGCCACACGACAAGTCCCGGACCGGTAGCGAAGGCTTCCGACCTTGAGGACAAAGGATTGCGCGAGAACCCTTGATGATGGCGTCGATGCTGGGGAGAACTAGTGGTAGCCTGAGTTCATCCTGCTGAACTCGCCTAGATAAGACCCAGTTCATACATTTCTCTTCGTGGAAAGTTGAACAAATACATCCGCGATTGGCGGTTACGTCGGCACCTCCCGCTAATACCAAAACATCACAATTCGCCTTATACCTAACAGTGCTAATTCAGCAACCATTGCAACAATGCCCGAGAATACGGAGTAAGCTGTGATCAACTCCCATATAACCTTGTTGACTGAGAGCCTCTGGCTCCAAGTAACGATCGTGCCTTCAAGTTTGGAGTGGTAGAGTATATTTTGGTTGACAATTCTCACATGATGTTGCATCAACATCTGCCTGGAACATCAATGTAAACATGATTAACGATCACATTTGGCGGCGCTTCATTCACTCCCGATACCCACTGGCCTTCTCCTCGCCAAAGAGATGTCCTTGAGTGTAGACTCAGAATCGGCCAACCTGTGGTGGTCTGACGTCTCTGGAACAGGGTCATTTTGGAACGAAGAAGGACCCACTCTTGGTCTCGCAGACTTCCCAACAAACCATGTTATCAGTGACCCGCCGAACGGGCCGGGTGATAGCCCAGCTACCTCCCCTATTCCACTAACAGATGTTGAAGCCCTCAGTCCCAGCTCAGACGAGAACGTACGTCAGGCATCGAAGACCTTTCTACTCCCTTAACATCTTTGTACAGCTTGTACCGGGCGCAGCAATCCCAACCGAAGAGCGTCGTTCTGCCAGTTGGGATACTATCGACTTCCCAGAGAGCGAAGAAGATGGGGTGGTGAGCCTGTTATCTCACATGGCTCACGATGAGCGTGCTAACAACCGCTGGCATTTCAAGTATGAATTTCTCTCATTTGACGAGGATGAAACTGTCCAAATGTCCCAGTCCCCAACCTCCGCGTCTATCCCGGCGTCTAACGTGGAGGTGGTCAATGTTGCCTTGTTAGCATCACAATTATCTTTGGCACGTACTGCCAGCATTTCCAGCACAGTAACCATCCTCCAATATGGAGCACTGCAACTATCCCTCTCAGAACTATGTGCTCTCATTCTAGCGGTCCCATCCCTCGCTCGGTCCGAGATATTATCTGTGGAGGCCTACTATCAGCCGATCAATCGTTTCCTCCATCGTTTCCTCGTTTTACACCTAAGTCGGCACGGGAAGAAAGATGTTTTTCTTCGGCTCGATCGAAGGACGAATGCATCCAGGACTAAGTTGTTTTTTTCCAGCTCGGTTCCCGCGAGTGATGAGGTTTGTCTTTCCGGAAACAGCTTCGCGACCTCCCAGCTCACCTCCTTATAGGCAACACTATCCCCCACTAAATCACGCCTCATTCCTTCCGACGCAAAGCGAGAAAACCGCCTCGCCTTTCCCCCTTCTCAACGACCCACACTATACGAGCTGCAGATATTCCTGAGCGTTATCATAGAAGAAATGGTAATATATAAGGTCTGGCCGGTATGTATCAGCTAGATATGATAGGGATCATTGCAGTTTACTGACACATTCTCAAGGAGAATTGCTGGTTTTTCTGTTCACTCGTGCAGCAGCACCTTGCTCGGGCAGAGGACAGTTATTTTGATATAGGGAGCCTTCAACACCCCAATCTTGCTCGGAACGTGCGAAATCAGATTCAAGAGCGGGTTCGGAAGATATTTCATGAACCCCAGCGGCCCAGCGTGAGTGATCAAAACTTCTCGGTTCCCATGTATCTAACCATATGTGCCTAGATTACTGTCGTTCTTCGGTTCTTCATCAGTGAGGGGAAATTTTCAAAGGATCCTGATATGGATATGCTTCTTACAACTGCATTGGTTAGCTGTCTATTCTGGTGCGACCACACCTGATTCTCACGGTTTGATGAGAACAGAACGCCTCGATCAAATTCAAGGACCAGAAGGCCAAGTATGGGGGAGTTTTATCAAGCTCCGTTGAAAACCTTCTTTGGGGTACCCTCCCACTTATCCTTCGTCTTGCAAAGGGAAAGGATCTCACATCTGCGATCTTGGTCGGAGGCCAGGTCCTCCAAGAAGTTCCGTCACATATTTGGAAACCCCTTTCACGAGGCTGCAAATGGCAACTAGCTCAATTTCTTCGCAATCATGCTGAATACCTGATGACTCACAAGCGCTTGAGCATCGCATGCCACGCCGCCGAGGAATCGTTGCAGCTCCATCGGGAGCTGTGTCTAAAACTCAGGCCCCTTGATCTGAAGGACCTCATGGAAGAGTTACGCTTTCTCGGCCGCCTCTACGGCTCTTCGAGACGCTATGTCGATGCCCAGCGCGTGATAGTGGAGAGAGCTATGCTTGCTCGGCTTCTATCGGAAGGGGATCATACATCACTTGGTGATCTACACAAAGAGAATGCTTCGGTCCTCACGCGGCTGACGCGATGGGATGAAGCCCGCTCAGAGTTTGAGCTCGCTCTCAAGCATTTTCGATCTGCAATCAAGACGTCGTTGGATTCAGACTCACCAAGAGTGGAGCTGAATCTTAGGATTGACATCGTGTTCACGATAACTGGCTTCTCTGGATGCCTTGCAGATGCATGGCGACACGAAAAAGCACTGGCAGTCCTTGAAGAAGCCATCAAGCACACAAAAATCGATTCAGATCCCAGCTCCCTCATTGGCGCACGTCTTGCAATCGAGGTACTTCGCCAACAGAGCAGAGTTCTTGCCGCAATGGACCGTTTCCAGGAAGCGTGTCTCTTGGACCAAGACACACTCATCTTCTGTCATGCTGCTGGATTTAACGACTATGACAAAGCTCGCACGTTTGCCGCTGTCTGGAAATCCCACGGCGATCATCTGCGAGGGGCTGATCGCTTCTCCGAATCCCTCGAGGCTTCTCAGCAATCTCTTGTTGAATGTGACAAGGCCATCGAACTCTTCCCACTGCAGGATCATATGCACCCAGACGTGGCCTTGGCCAACAAAGCCGAGCTACATTTCATTAGGATGGAGGCTTTTTCTTCATTGGGGCGATATTCGGATGCATTACCTTGTATCGCGCCCTGCGCCAATGACCTACGAGAGCACCCAGCTCGCGTGTCATCTCATTATACAGCTGAGCTTGCGCTATACGTACGGGAACATGGAAGGATGCTTATCCACACTCATGCCTATACTGCGGCTGTCGTAGAATTACGAAAAGCGGCGGATCTGCTTCGTCGGCTCGTGGTTTTGGGTTACATGCAATTAGCAGTGTCTAATCGCCTTCTTGCGATTACTCTCCTGAATATTGCCAGTGCTTTAACCAGCCTTGGCCTACAGCAAGAAGCCAGGTCTGTCCTATATGAAGGACTTTCCATGGCTCAGGCTTCTTATTCTGTTCACCGAGAACAAAACCGCTCTCTGATGGCAGAAACATTCACATGGTACAGCCGTAGCTTTCTACACTTAGATGCTGATACCAGCCCAGCAGAAGGGATCAGCTATGCTACCGAAGGCGTCAACCTTCATCGTGTTTGTTACTCAACCCGCCCACGTATGTACTCCAGGGAACTGGCGGAAGCGCTCGCTGGAAAGGGTCGCCTCCACGTTGCTGCTCGCCAGGAAGGCAGAGCCGTCACCGCTTTTACAGAAGCTCTCACGGTTATCCATGATGAATCACTGATCGAACGGGCCCGGAAATTCCTTGCGGCTGACGAGCGCAATGGCCCTGGCTCGCTTGCATCCCAGCTCTTCAGTTATGGACTCTGTTCTATAGGAGCTAAGACTCCACATAATGGAATAGAGGCGCTAAGGGAAGCTAGAGACATATACTCACAGCTAGTTTCCTCGGAAGAGGATGGGGATTGGCATCGGTCTAGCCTTGCAGAATGCTCGCTAGCGTTTGCGGAATGCTCCTTCGCCATGAGATCGTTTGAGGACACAATTGAGGGCGCGGATGAAGCGCTGGCTATTTTCAAACAACTTCATGCTGAGGGTCCTAGAACATGGGACGAGTATGCGATCCGCTGTGTTTGGATTGTTGCACGCGCGACCTTTGATTCTGGTCACCCCCGTTCTGCCCTTGATCTATTGGAGCGCGAAGCAGAGGTGCTCGCCTTGCCCCTCACCACCACAATGGACCCTGACTTGTTGGAAAACATACAATTGTTGAGAACAGAGATTGATCTCGCTCTCATGCTACGTGATACCTCGTCCGCAAACATCTCGCTGCCATAACTTGGACAAATTCTCTACATGTTTGACTCCGACACTTCCTCTGATCAACGATGTATCTTGTATAGTGTCTGTGGCAGCCCGGCTACATGATGGAAATGGAGTGCACTGCATTTGTCCCCTGCTCGTGCGATTAAGTACGCGTGTATCCAAGATGGGAGTTGAAGTGAAGAAATCGCTCAGAATGCTTCAAGCTCCATATAAAGAGCGCGGTAAGAAGGGATATGGTGTGAGCCTCGGGATTTATTTCGCAAGGGGCACGAACGCCAATGAGGAGCGTCAAATGAGGCTGAGGTCACTTCGGCCCATACTTGGTGATTGCCTCCTCGCACCAGTTCCACATTGCATCCTGGACAGCAACGTTATAGTGATCGGAGCGACATTCACCGACTCGAGCCCAAGGAACGAGAAACTTTACAAACGACATTTAGCCAGTGTCGTGCATTGTGAAATCCTAAGAAGCTCACTTTGCCATTGAATTCTAGCGCATCTGTGGATGTTCCAGCGTAGAGAGGTGTAAGAGCACCGTATTCCACGCCGTACGACATCTTTTTCTGCAATGAAGGAGGCGGTATTTTACTAGATCAGCATGGGATCACTCAAGAATGATTTTTGGGAGGACAGTGGCTTACTACCAACCAAGGCATCTTATTATTCCCCTCGTTCCACAATGGGGTTGTAATAATACCTTCATACAAAAACGTCAGTTTTCATTTCGTTTGGTCAATCTCTACGATACATACCTGGATGAAGTGATATGCACACGATTCCCTGGTCAGCAAACCTTCGCGAGAGAGCCATTGCGTGGAGTGCTTGACCCTAGGTTCCAGTATGTAATGAACGTCAGCTCAACTATTTGTCGCCTTCAAATTAACTGGTAAGGACGATCGATTGAAGGCTTACGCACCGACTTGGACTGGCAGAACAGTGTCTGCGCGTCAAATTTATTCCGAGTAGGCCCATCGATTAGCGAGTCGATCACTACCGGCCCGCCGACCTTCGCGCTTGGTGCAATCATGACTCCGCCACCACTGACCTCGATTACGCGAACCTTCCCCTCGGGTGCGGTTTTTGCTGAGGCAAGAAGGGTGGGCATGAGGAGCTTAGTGAGGTAGAAATGCCCCAACACATTGGTGGCGAACTGGATATCAAGCCCATCCTTGGTGAGTTCGGAGTGCGGGCGATTCATGACACCACCATTGTTATAAAGGACGTCAAGGCGGGACTCTTTGCTGTTGAGTTGGATAAATGAGGTGCCAATAATGAGAGAGAGATTGAGAGCGAAGTAGGCAAACCTGAGGAAATCATCAACACCAGCCTTCACAGAAGCCAAGTCTGACAGGTCCATGCCAATAGCTTGAACGATAGCTTCAGACTTTCCAGTAGCTGTTTTCAGCTCCTCGATCGCCTCCTGAGATTTCTTCATGCTCCGACCAGCGATATAGACTTTTGCATTCTTCGTGATCAACACCCGAGCCAACTCCTTGCCTATACAACAGGCGAGTAATTTAGCAGCGACCAAACGCGAGTAGAATAGATAAACCACCCACCAATTCCACTACTGCCGCCCGTGATGAAGACAACCTTGCCCGTCATATCAGGGACATCATCAGCCGAGTACTTGGGCGCTGGGGGGAAGTTCCAGCTCCACATCTTTCTTATGACTTCTAGCGACATGTTGCTCTCTAAGGGTTGAGAACATTATCGACGTCGAGTGAGAATCCATTTCGATAGGAGATGGCTTACGTTTGGAGTAGGTGAGGAGTCAATAGCAAAATGACGGCGTGGCGTGTGGAGGAGCAACCGAAATACGGGGCTAGGGACCTGACTCGGGCCTAGCGGTAGGTAAGATGTCCAGTGCCAGACAGTGTGGAATACATATTTATAAGCCGCATACAGTCATCCTTGCCGAAAAAGTGGCCTCCGCCTGAGGATCGGCTTCGGCAGGAATAATCACGTGCTCGATCGACATTGACATTGAGAGCCCTCAAGGTTTTTGAATGGCAAGTCGCGTGAGGTCTCTGATTACGCGGTATTATGGGACGCCATGGGCCTGATAACATGGTGATTGTATGCTTAGCGACGAGGAAGAATCGTAGCGCAGGTCAACGAAGGCATGAGAAGAAGAGTACATGAAAACAACATGACAGTAAGAAAATGATTATACAAGAAAAGAGTCAATGCTTGCGGAGTGAGTGGTATAAGATTGTACGAAGTCCGGATTTCTTCCACGCGTTTTTTCACAATGTAGCCCCAAATGATGGAAGCGCATACTATGATACGATGGTGAGGATTGGGATTGGGATCCTTATCTTTAGTCGTCATCGTCATCAATTACGATAGTCTCATGGCTAGCAGCAGCGACGACAGGACCACCTCCATTCTGCGAAGTCCGTGCTCTCGTCCGTCGTGGCGCGCTGGGCCCAGCAGCACTAGACCCGCCTTCTCCAGCATCACCCCCACCATCGTCCTCATCATCAACATCCCTAGCTCCTCGTTTCCGTTTGGTACCAGCAACAGGGGTCGGACGCGCATGCCGAGTAGGGAGGATCTCGACATCGTCCTCATCGTCTGAAATCTCGATGGGCACCGGAACACCGCCGCCGTTACGCGAGGCGCTCGCAGCCGAGTTTGCACCAGATGACGAAGGGCGTGTGGGAGGTCGAGAGCCATTTTGGGAAGTCGATGCAGAGCTGACCGTATAGGAGGTGGGAGGTGGGATGGTAGGTGTAGAGACGCGCGCAGGGTTTCTGGAGCCGCGACGTGTGGTGGTAGGCGCTGTGGTAGATGTGGATGGTAGGGCTTGCGGGGCAGGAGCAGGTTGAGGTTGCAGCTTTGATTTTGCGTACAGCTCGGTCCATTTGCGCGCAGTCTGAGGATGGAAGTTATGATAGGTAAGTGTATAGTACTCGAGGAACGTTGTTGACTGAGGTGTGCAGTGAACGACCGACTCACAATATCGTGATGGGTACGATCGCTTTTGTACTCGTTGGCAATACCAGGAACTACACGAATAAGGTAAACGGTGGTGGCTTGTAGAATGTATCAAATGGAGCATACCGAGAGGATCGCCTAGGAACAATAGATATAATTATTGAGCAATTTGTTGAGGTATGTTCCGGAAGTGGCCAAACCAACTTACTTGGATTAGGGTCAGTGAGCAATGACGACAGCGACAGCATCACTTTGAATAGCGAAAGGGCAGGGCTCCACATATTTTTTAGGATATCAAGGCAAATGTGCCCTGAAGAAGCGATGTTCATGTGGTATATTCTAGAATAATGGGTTGGGGTCGTGGGGTGTGGAAGGAGCGGGAGAGACGAATGAGACAGAGCACCGCGGTGTTTGAGGGCCAGAGCGAATCGTACCTGGTTTTGAAGATAATTTTTGGGGCAGAGAACCTTTGTGCAGATCAAATGGGCCCAAGCGCAGAGAGAAGAGCAGTTCAGCGCGTGGCGCGACCAGATGTGATGTCAGTCAAGCAATGCCGATAACTAGAGAAAGTGGCACATACGGATAGTCGTGTGGTAAGTTCATGTCAAACTCGAAAGTCCCTCCTTCGTAAACTGAGCCCTCAGGCCCTGGTATGGAGCCAGACCACTGCAAAACTGATGCGTCTGAGGGATCTAGGCGGATGCCACCCATCTCCTCCTTCTTCAGATCCATGATCTACAAGTATTCATATACGTGGATATTAGGGTTGGGCGCCTCGTAGGATGTATCCCTGAACTTGACGAGAGCTGGCCACTGGCACACTTACCTCCCTCTGTATACGCTTCAATGTCATCTGTGGCCAGGCATGCATTGCTTTAGAACAAGGTTCCACATATCCTAGACATCGCCGAGACACACCGGTGAAGGTTGTGGCGCACTACCAACTAGTCGGTGCACATAGTGTGCCATCGTCGCAGTCGAGAAAGAGAGGAGGGCAAAAGTCAAGCCAGACCTGGTGGATGTGCGAGGACGGTCACGTGAGCAATGGAATAGGGTGGACAGCCTGGCGCCGACAAAGCACTTTTTGACGACCTGCTCGCTGGCAAAGTCAGCCTTGCATCTAACGGACCAAGTCAAGCCAGCGCACGACGGCAAAAGAGTATGAAATGATGTTAAATTATGCAGGGGTGTCATGTATGCAATGCTAATCCAGAACACAGGTCCATAGATATATTAGTGGCCATCCCAGAGAATGGTAGTACATATCCCAGAGTTCCACACAAAGCTAATGTTCATCTATGTTATCGAGTGTGCCAGACCAAAAGTGAAATGCGGGGACGAAGAAAAAGTTTACTTCGTCTGTGGTGGGTAAAGAGTGAAAGTGCAGTGTGTGGGTCAGAGAACAGCGAGACGACGAGCAGAGGGGGGCAAATGGGGTACGTACCGACTCCTTGAGCCAGGTGATGAGGTCGTTGCGGTCCTTCTCCTTCTTGAGACCAGCGAACGCCATCTTGGTACCAGGGATGTACTGTAATGAAAAGGTATGACGTGAGTGTGAGGCTCGTGCACTGACGAGGGAATTCGTATTCACCTTCTTGGGGTCAGCTAAAATATCGCAAGAGAAAGAAAAAAAGAACAACGTAAGCAATCCACTTGTCGCCGAAGACGTGTTACTTTTGCATACCCAAGTACTCGAAGAGAGTCTCCTCCTCCCTACATGACACACATGCGTGAGAAATGTTGTTCAACACAGAGAAGACAGCATGAAACTCACCAGGTAACGCCCTTGTTAACGTTGGCGGCAGTGTAGGCAAAGCCCTCTACTTGCCCAGTCTACGAGTTCATGAAGCACAACGGGAACAGTTCGCGTTAGTTTGCCGGGCTTGTGATTTTCCACCCACGTCACAGTGAGTTGGGCGGTGAACACATACCTTGCGACCAAAGAGACCGTGCAGGTTAGGACCGACGCTGTTGCCAGCCTTGGGGTCGACAGAGTGGCACTGGGCGCAACGGGTCTTGAACAGACCAGCACCCTTGCCAGCGTCACCTAAATTTATTATTTCATTGAGGAATTTTGCGTCAGTTTTTGCAGCAAGCAATAAATGCACGGAACAAGCGTCGAGAAAGTTTACTGACCAGCCTTGTATGGCATAGTTGTCTAAGGAGAAACTTGAGGGAAAAGGGGAGGGAGAACGAAGAGGAGTGGATAGCAAAAGGCTGCTAAGTGGTGAAAAGAGAAGGCGTTCGGGGCCGGAAAGTCTCGGTTATATAATCCGGGCGCTTGTGGCGAAAATCCAACCAATCACAGCGCGCCAGTCTCATGCCTCTCGTCCCAGGCCAGTTTGGAGAGCAAAATGGATGCTCGTCCTCTGATGAGGGGAAATTATGGGAGTCTGAACATTGCTGTCACCACTCTCAGTGCCTTATACGGTTGAATCAACTGACGGGTGGTCGCTACAAGTTCAGAGCTGCACACCTGTATTGAGCATCGTTTCCTGAAACTTTACGAGCAAGAACAGGCTTTGAGAAGCTGCTGGGAGGATGAAACTGAGTCTCCCGCCCATCGAGACGCCCGAATCGAAGCAGATTTGGAATACCATCGCAGCAGCGGATGAGCTACTCGCGAAGTCCCCGCTCGCAGATCGCGGATGTTGCTCTTGATAGCCAGCGGAACAAGAATCCCACTGGGACCTGCCTGACCTTGCTCAAAACCAATTCTCGACTAATTTCGTATCCGATGGTATTCAATCTCGCAGGATTCCTGGATGTCCCAAGATGGGAGATGCACTCGGGGGTTGCGAGGTGGTCGAGTTATTCTAGAGCCTTGTAATCCTGAGCAAGACGCATATGGGTGCGTCTATCCGTTATATTTGACGTAAAACTGATCAATATGTTCTCTTATCAGAGGTTGCAATACATTAGGGAACGCGGGATGGACAATGCGAAGTCCTTATCCCAACTAAAGGGCGAACGTGCAGAGCAATGTTACAATGACTCGGGCTTCCAAATGCCGTTCGATCAAGCTTCTTTCCTCTTTCGCTATCGAACCGACGCTTATTTTTCTAGGCACGCAAAAAAGAGTGGCCAATAATCTCCGCTGCCTGTATTGAGGCGAGCACGAGCGGCCCCCCAACAATGTCGCAATTACCCCACATGCTGCCCATCTTAACTCCACGATCTATGATCGATGAGGTGTACTGGGTTACAGCATCGACTGTTTAATCACAATGCTCCCGCTGGATCTGGTCTCAAGACGCAACCGCTATCACATCTCCGATGATCTTATGCATCGCTGCAAAAACGATTGTTTAAACCTTATCATTCATAAAATGACATGTAACGATGAACTGCGGACCGGCTCTATTCAGAAAAATTCTGGGGTTAGGAGACGACTACAAAGGCTTCAATGATGCGTCTACTTCGGATCACGCTTGCCCGATGCAACAAATGTACTCAGAGCCACGGCAAGAACCAGCTCATATTCATGGAGTTCGCAACTCATGACGCGCGCCTGTCAATATAGCTTAATTTCCTGATGTATACAATTCGTGCGTGCGCATGAACTACGAACTTTGGCAATACAGGGTGTGCGCGCACTTGCTTCTTTTTTTCCCAGTGCTCGGCGCCTCGCAAGTCACGTTGTCAATGGCGCTCATTCATTTCAGTTCAGCAGACTCAATCTATCATTCTGGTTTCCATTGGCTCCTCGTATTGTCTGCCTTCTTGATTGAGCACTTCCCGATGCACTTCATGTAATCCCTTTTTTCCCGAGGTCGGCCGCCCCTTGACATGAAGAAGAAGAACAGAAGTATGCGTGTGCGTGTGTGCAGCACAGTGTATGGTATAAGACGCGCTTGTGGGTTATATGAATTCCTCGCCTCCCATCAGAAGAGCAACGTTGTTCATTCATGATTCATGCGAGCACATTTTCCTCTTCCGGAAACATGTCTGATAATCATCCTTCACTTTTTCCCGTCATGAACATTCCCTCGCTCGATGTGAGCCATTTTTTCACGAATTCCCACACCTTAGTCCTGGTACCACAGAGGTTCTCGATCGATCGTTTCACAAAGGGGTGGACAGGGGATAGGATGACTCAACGCCAGGGGTATTATTATTGGAAAGTGGCAGCGAATAAGCATCAATATGCGCAAGACCCAAGTCAAATCGTCGGGACGCACCCAATCCAGAAGATCAACTGGGTGAAGCGTAGATTAGGAAAAAGGCGGGAATGTACATAATACAGTATCATAAGGGATGCGAAGGTGAGCCGCGGTAATGTATCTGGTGCTACAAAAACGAAAGGGAAGGGGGCATGATGAAGGTGAGATAAACCAAGAAATAGCAATGGTAGGAACAACCGGGGGGCTCACGGGCGGCCAGTGAGTTAAGAACGGCAGGAAGACGCTGGTGACCCAAAGCGATGGAATGAATAACGTGAAGATCAATAAATCGGACGGTCATTAGTAGAAGGAACAAGAATGATTAGGCAATATAGGGGAGCGAAGGGGAGCAACTGTGGGGAAGAGGCAGCAAGAAAGGAAGAGCCAAAAACGGCAAGGCAACAAGAAGTCAAAACAAAAAAGGGGGGACGCGTGAAACAAAAAAAATGATAATGTATCGTGAAGCAATATCGCGCGCGCGCGGGCAGCATACCAGGATACTAACTAGAGTGACAGGGCAAAAGCAACGAAAATTATGGGGGTAATTTCCAGGGAAGAGCTCGTGCATTACGCGCAAAAAGATGAGTGGGGCTGTTGGCCGGGTAGGTCTTGCCGAAATAGCGGCCGTTGTGCCAGCCTAGTGAGTGGCCAGCACGGAGTTAACCAGTATGAGATGGCGGGGGCGGTGGTGGCGGATCCCTAATAAACCCATGAATGAAATCGAGGCCATCGATCGTGGTTTAACAACCAGGCGTCAGTAGACTTGGCGAGGGGGTACAAGGAGACAAAGCAGTAGCGACTACCAACCCTGGATATGGCAAGGAGATCGGCGTGGTGACGGGAGCCAATCGTGTCGATGGCGACGGGCCCGTTGGAAGGTGACTCCTTCCGCCGCGTGGTGCGCCCTGAGTCGCGTTTCCAGATCGACCAACATTCGATGACGACGAGGAGGGTACACCCTCGTGGCTATCGGGACCTCTGGCACGTTGTTGAGAAGCCTGGGCCTCCTCGACCGCCTGGGCTTCCCGAGTCTCTTTTGCCCAATCTAAAGAGCGCCAGGAGTAGGAAAGGTATGAAAATCAGGATATATTTGGGCTTGGTCGATCCCGAAGGAAGCAATGGAGCACTCACGTAGCCCACACGCGTTACAAAGCGTGCGAGGACCATTCGGGCCTCTCCTGGAGAATCAATTCACATCAGAAACTGCGACAACAGCAACGAAGGCAGGGGCGTAGGGATATCAATGCATTACCTCCACTCAGGAGTTTCCCGGGTCTTACAAATGGCGCATTCGCCTGGCATCGATGTTGAGGGATTCCTTGTCTGAGCACGAGAGATGTATAATACGGAGATTGAGTGGAGATTCTACATGGTGGTGGTCGAAAGGAATCAGAGCGTAGAGGAACTAACCCGAGGTCCTCTCTTCTTCGCCTTGGGAGGCGGAGGCGGTGGATCCATAGGTGTTCCAGTCGACGCATGACGCTTCCTCTTTATCAGCTCGAGGTCTTCGCGTGCTTTCGCGGACATTGTACTAGGATCATATGGCTACAATGCAAATGAGAATCACACAGGTAGGATAAGGGATCGACCATAAGAATGCGCCAGTATGTTCGACGCTAAAGGGTGAATCTTACTCACCAATAATTCAGGTGAGTTAGTGAGAGGTTCCGATATCGATCTCAGGTTCTGTCGGTTCTCGAAGACGAGCTTTAGTGGCCGGATAGGCGAGGTCGACTGAGTGCTATCCCACGATCGCTTGGTCCCAATCGAAGACCCGGCGGGTTGTGCGGCTTCAGCTTCTTCACTCAGTCGGGCGACACGGAGATTGTCCAGTAGTTGCGCCACTGAAGTCGCGCGCTGCACCATTTGTTGAACCTCATCGATGGAGGGTTGCTCATCAGTAGTATCACCTTGAGCCTGCTTGTCGGCTAGAGCATCTCAAGTACGCGTGAGTATGTGGTGATCATTGAGAGCAATGATAGATAAAGCACAAAAGCCCAAGCTTACCGTAAACCTTGGCGAAATGAGTTAACACTGTACAGTGGCTTATGATCTGTAAATCATGACTGGGTCAAACAACTGTCAAGTTACAACGAAAAGAATTGGATGAACCTCGGCAATGGACGCGCTCAACTCTGCCGCGGGGCGCGAATCTAGATGTGAGGACGGAGATGATCGCAGCCGGCCAGCTTGGACGGTATCGAGGGCTGGAGGTATGGGAGACATTGAGGCTCCTTCGCTTAGCCCCCAACGGTCGCGGTCTGGTAAACCACCGGCTCGGGTGCCTGGAAGGCTGGGTTGGCGGGAGGGTCCGGGCTCGGAAAACGGCACGTAGTGAAGAGATCTTTCAGGCCAAGGTCGAGAATGGATTGACGCGGGGTCAGAGGCCGGCTGAGGAGGCATGATGTGCCCAT
Organism: Clavulina sp. PMI_390; assembly: GCA_015039315.1. Lineage (NCBI taxonomy): Eukaryota > Fungi > Basidiomycota > Agaricomycetes > Cantharellales > Hydnaceae > Clavulina > Clavulina sp. PMI_390. The sequence continues at coordinate 237,887 of WIDE01000034.1, forward strand.
ATTGGTCAAATCCACTTGACCCAACCCCAGCTGAAGGCTCAGGACGTGCGGGGTATGGAGGGTATGATGGGGCGATCGGGCCAGATGAGTATGGAGGCATCGCGTACCCTGCGCGGGGATGGGGAGGGCCTGGAGAGGAGGAAACAGGAGGAAGAGGTGGTGGCATCGAGGTGGTGGGGGATGGCCACTGGGAAGAGGACGACCTCGTGGTTCCACTTCTATATTCTTGTCCAGGATCGGTGGTAGTGGAGCTTCGCGCTGGCCGGGGGCTAGGGGCATGAGAGCTCTCAGGATAATGTAGCTGTGGATATGGCTGACTTGGCGGATACCCGGGAGGAGTTCGACGAGGAGTTCGGAATTCAGATAGACTACCCATCTCAGCCGTTTCAGTGGAATAGCCCAAGGCAGAGAAGGTGCGGAATTGCGAAGAATGTTCGAGGGTAGGCTCGTGAGCGAGGGATGGTGGAAATGTTGGATCTGGATGATATGAACGGCCGAGGGGGGGCTGTACCTCACGTGGTAGCCCAGGTAAAGTATTGCCGGGAGGTGCAGCCATGTTAACATCCTCAGAGGAACCGAGGGGTCTCCATTGTAAACTAGAATCACGTCGATGTTGAGACGATAATGACGACGACGAATAAATATCTGGTGTAGGGGCCTGGGGCACTACAGAGCTGGCTGTCGCCGCCCCCGCAGCGTCTACCGCCTCAAGCTCTGTTGAGCGCGATAGCTGGAAGTTAAGGCTGCTGATGGGAGGCAACGTCAAGGATGGGAGACCTTGGTTGGCGTTTCGTTGAGGGCCATCATCATGGTAGCCTCCATTAGGAGCAGACATCTACCGACTGAGAGCACAAAACGCGAAACGCGACAGCAAGTGGACGGACGTCAGAGGTTGGGTGAGTAAACAAAGCTGAATGACCTGTGTTACATCAGAAAGTGACATACCCCCCTGCGACGCGCCCTGGCTTTCAACAGACTCGCTCGCCCTCACTTGCAACGGCGACCCACTAGATGGAAGTAGATGGAGGACACGAGACAGAAGCCCCGCGCTCCTCGATGAGTGTTCGCTGTGAACCTCTTGAGACGAGTAACCTCTATTTGATCAGCCAGTCAAATGAGGCAGGTGGACTGAGGAGAACTGAAAGAGATCGCCCCCCTCCAGTCATGTCACGTCACGGTTCGCAAAGCGTGGTTGGCTATGATCAATGAACGTGAATGATGGTGAATAAACAACTTATGCACATTCATGAAGCGTAGGTATATCTTGGCGAGTTTTCATTATAGTCTATATCCTCAGCCCCCAGTTGCTGTGACCCCTCGAGGTCGTTCCTCGTGCTCGTGCCGTCAGTGCTTCCCCCTGTCGGGTTAGTTGGCCGGCATGCTGGTCCCATCAAATACGAATAGGTTGTTGTGTTGGACCGGTGTGCTGCTCCACAATTCCCGCACTCGCCGCGGAGCAGATCTTGTCGGCAGATTGAATGGGAGAAGGAATGACAGTCGATCATGAAATGCCATTTTCGAGCTTCTTTCGGGGCTTCTTCTTCCCATGCGAACCTTGTTTTGGCCATGAAACGCTGGGTTCATGTTTCGCGGTACTTTTCGTGCCGTTTGCACGGCTCGTTCACATGAGTTGATGTTCTGCCTCGTGGCAATTTTCGTGCCTCATATGTCGTAAGGAGCCGTAAATTTGCCCCGATTTCGGCATTTTTTTGGGACACGAACTGCGACGAAACACCAACTGTATTATCGACTGAATTCTAATTCACCGAAGATATCGTAGTTGGGGCCAATCAGGCACACGGCGTAACCCAAAACGCGGGATACGAACAAGGACTGTAAAGGGCCAATTCAGAGGCGTTGTCTGGATAAGGCATTCGCGTTTTCTGGGCACCTGCGGACTTAAGACGGCCTCGAGTCAAGCTTGCTGCACAACCTCACAGACAAAAAGAAAGAAACCCAACGATGGAGATATGTGGCGTGTATCTTACAATATACCTGTCGGGCCGACGCGTCCAGATCGCGCACGACCCCATCTGGATCGCCGAATCTGGATCGGGAAGCCGTCGATGTCATTGTCAATGACAATGCCGGCATCCTGACTTCCATACACGCCGCCACCGTCGAGGCGAATCTGACAATCATCGAAGGTAACTTAAAGCTCTGCTCGGACATGTGGTTGAAGCTTGCTCGAACAGCAACCAGCCAGGGTTTCCTCAGCCCACCCACAACAGTCCTACCCACGTCGCACCGTCCCTTTCACAAATTCCACAAAAATCCTGAAAATCAACTCAGCGGCTTTCTTCGGGAGCGAGGGAATTTTACTTTACCCAGCGCATGACCCAGCGATGGGCGCCAATTCTATGTTGGCAATCGCTACTTCCACGAACGAAGAACGTGGGGACGAGGACCCTTGCAAAGCTCGGCCCCGGCTCGAGCGGTCATTCAGTTACCCAATTTCCTCACCGATCCACATTGTTGGGATGATAACAGTGTCGTGAGGCTTCCGATGGACAAAAAGAACGGCAACGGAGGATGTGGGGAGGCTCCTGATCACCGCCATCAATATAACGCAAAGATTATATCAACAGCCGACGACTTCTGATGACAGCTGGAAACTTAGGGGTGACATCAGTGTAAAAAAAAGCTATTAAATTTATCATCTACTATAGGACAAGTGGAGCACTCATGCCGAGATGGATGGATGGCAGGCATGTCAACAAGTGGGGCCAAGACCGAAGCGGAACAGATTTGGCTTCGACGTGCCGGATCGTGTAGATTCTCGGCGGATTTGCACGAAGCCAGTTGTCGGGAATGATTCATAGATGATAGATTTCAGATCAGCATCAAGAGAAGGATGCCTTCGTCAATAAGTGTCTGTAACGCCACTTTATCAACGTCACGCTCATGGCAGTGACCAGGTGGCCAGCTAGCTTCACAGGTGGAGTGGATACATAATCCGGTCCGCAATTCAAGAATTAGGAGACGAGAGACCAGTTTGTCAGAGTTTCACGTTGCGCTCGGCATACTCCTTGCCGGCAATGAGAAAGGGATCTTGTCGTTTTGGTCGCCTTCCGAAGTGTCAAGGAAGCGAGAAGGTTAGTGGTGGGTCATATCGAAACCGTCAGGGGACGAAACAGATTTCATGATGGGGACGAGCAAATGTACGGCGTGGACCGCTGCCGGAATTATGTAAAGTGATCTGCGCTTTAGCCCAAAATAACGTTTCGCATACGCCCCTATTACGACAACTTGTTGGACCTCGCAACGAACTATGCAAGGATGTCGCCACTGTGTTATTGGAGAAACCCAAGTATGGACTCCGTCAGGCGTGCTGATGTTACAAGGTATCACAAAGTAACAATTACCCCAGGCCAAACAAATGGATAATGCACTTTCAGCTGTTTCGCCAATCAGTCTGAACGGGTGAAGAATATGGCAGCTCACCATTTATCGATCAGCATCATTGGCCTGTCTGAGCTCGAGTCCGGCTCAGAAACCAGTCACGTTCCACAAAACCGACTCTATCCTCTCCACCATGCACTTCATGCAATTCCTCAGCAGTCGTCAATTTCCTCACCTCAATACCTCTTTGTGGCGTCATTTTGAGCCGCCAGACATCAGAAGGATTTGCTTGAGAGCGAGACATCTCCTGGCCCAAGAACGAGAGAAACCGCTCAGCAAACTCTAATGCATAGCCAGCATCCCATATTTCTGCCATATCGCCTCGTTTTGCACGATTTTCTCGTGCCATGCGAGGGATATCAAGTGTTTGGAAAGACTGAATTGTTTTCAACTCGCCCGTGCGGCCGCGAAAGCCCACAAGTACCTCCTGCGATGCAGGGATGACTCAATCTGGCACAAGGTATTGGATCCGAACAATGGAGGACTTACTGGAATACCAAGGAGGTAAGATTGAGCCCAGAACCGGAGCAGTTTTCTACAGAACGGCACCAATTACGGGGTTTCGGGATGGAGTGAGATCAAAAAGGAACTCACTCCTCAAAGCGGTGCTCCTCAATTGGGGTCTTGAGATTCACAGATGTTTTCAATTCCATCAGACAATCCGTCTCCCCATTGTACTGTTCTAAGTGGGCATATACAGAAAGGCAAGAGGGTTGAATGCGCGCGGGGGCCCAGGAGGCTCATGAGACGTTGCGCGGAGGATTTACCTCGACAGCAATCAACTTCCCCACCCATAATCAATCGCACAGATCCTGTTTCCGTGCAAGTCCGAGTACGGAGATGACTCACATGAGATTGGTATGGAGATAGGATGGTGGGATGCTCCTACCGAGTTTCGTTTTCACAACGTGGCAATGCTGCACGTTAGTATTTACGTCACCACCCCAGCCTGGAGAACTGGTCCCGTTAAGTCCATCGGCATCGGACCTGGTGCACCATGACTCGAAGGCGTAACCTCGATACGTGTTCTCGCGATCAATCATCGAAGGTTTGTTCCTGCAACATGGATATGAAGGCGAAGAGCTCCGAGATTTCGAGCCCTGGGTGATTTACTTTGCTCGTAATTTAGCCTCAGTGATGTGTTCTTCCAAGCACAGTAAAGGGCCTATCAGCATCGCATTCAACTCCCATCCCTCGCGCGTTTCCGTTGGAGCAGTGAGAATTCTGATAGAGTGGTGGTATTTGTTAGCATGAGGGGGGAGAGTGGTTCACGCAGGGCTCATCGACGGACTTGGTCATAATACCTCTCCAAGTGACGACGCTGGGTCGATTAGAGGCGTGAACAGCTTGAGGGGAGCCACCGAGACACTTAAGCAGAGAGTCCAGTCTTGGCTTGGTTTCCACTTTGTGGACCCAGTGGTCGAATCGATAGTTGAGATCAGCTTCAGGCGGTGGAGACTGGAAATACCGGAGGGCCTCATTAGAACCAATGTGAAGTTCATGCAAGCTGTCATAGGAGAAAGTAATAAGAGTACGGGGTTTCTGGAACAGAGGTGGGGGCCTGATGGATCGAGGTGGAAATAGAAATGAGGCCATCTTGGTCCCTGCACCTAACGCACAAGTCCGAACACCGATGTTTGGCTTAGCGTCCAATGTTTGGACTCCTATCACCGACAGCATTCTGTCTCCGATTTTCGTCAAATAATTTTGGCGGGTCCTGATGAGCGATAAAGACATCAAGGCAGGTGTCTCGGCCGGGCCGACTGGGATTCCGGCAAGATCTCGGCTGCAACCGCCGACAGCCCGAGCTCTGCGTCCGTCTGGGCTTGCGCCTCCAGGAGGCTCAGTAGCCTCCTCATCACAGTCACGAGGAAATGCTTCTACACCGGGCTCCAGTGGCGCACGTACCACCTCTATCTCAGCCCCTCGTAAGCCCTCTTCCGCCGCGGCACCCTCCCCAATCGCCCGGAAGCCATCCGCACCTACTTTGCGTACACAAACCTCAAACGGCAAACTCAAAGTTCCTTCGTCATCCAAGTCACCAGCAGCTCCCATCCCATCTCCCAAACCCCCATCTCGCGTCACCCCTTCTTCACGAGCAGTTACCACGGCCCCCCGCTCCCCCAAGCCACCCGCATCGTCCCGAAAGCCTGCAGCACCAAATCCACCACCCGCCCAAGAACCATCGCCTGAGAATGGGTTCTCCGCATCTGTGGGGCTCTCAATCAAAGACCAAATCGCTGCTCGTCGAGCAGCAATGAAGAAAGCTGGCGTGACTTCTAGCACCTCGAGCTCTGGTGGTTCTGTAGGGTCACGGAAAGCAAGCTCCACTTTTTCCTCCAGCCTCAAAGGCGGTTCAGGGCTCGGTGATTGGGCAGAGCCTGCGCTATCGGAAGGTCCTTCAGAAGGGGCCGATGATATCTTTGGTCGAGCAACGGTCCGGGAAACTATAATGAAAGCCATGCACACTGGCAAGTTTTACTCGCTCGCTCTACATTCGATTTGCTCACTAATGAGATCGATTTCATTAGGGAATCTGAATCTGATGTCGCGTCAGTTGACGGCTCTGCCCACGTCTCTGTTCACTTTACATCTCGGAATCACACCAGCCCCACTGAGTGGTAGCAGTGGCGAGACGATGCCCGATGATGATGCTCCAACTGGAATCCACCGGTGGGAAGCTATGGATCTCACTGTGTTGAAAGTTGGCGATAATGAGATCGCGGAGCTGCATGTACGCCTCAATTTGACTCTAGTAAGCTTCCTCTCACACCTTTGATAGGAAGAGATCGTTCTCTTTGGGGCTTTGAAGAATGTAGATGTAAGTAGCCCTCTACAATTCTGTATGCAACTTCCCTTCAACGCTCAATGATTCTCTGGAGGTAGCTTCACAAGAATAAGCTCTCCACTCTTCCAGCGAGTTTTGGAGAACTCGTTTCTTTGACACACCTTGACATCTCACATTGCTCGTTTACATCGCTTCCCTCAATCCTCTCCACTTTGCCAGCCCTAGTGTCACTCAACGTTTCTCACAACTCGTTGAGTAGCCTCAACCTCGCGTTTCCTCCCGCTGATGCACAAAGCGAGTCAAGGCTCTCTCAGTTCCGAGATGCACCTCTCTACTCTACCCCAGAGATCCAGAAAGCTGGACGGCCTTTCGAAGCGCTGCAAACTCTTCTCTTGTGTGGCAACAAGTTGACCGCAGCCGCGATCGAGCCACTAGAGAACCTTCCACGTTCACTCGTCAAACTCGATATCGACAAAAACCCTCTGGTGAACTCAGGCGCTGGAGGCGTCATCTCGCTTCTTTCAGCCCTTGCAATGCTCCCTGCGCTCAAAGAGCTTCAGATGCGCTCAGCAGGTCTTGAAGACCTCACTTTGGCAGACTTCCCGTCTCCTACGTCGTCGACTTCGTCCTTTCCACGACTGGAAGCTTTGGACGTTGGTGATAATGACTGGCTCACCGAGGCATGCGTGCGTCGCAGCCTTCTCGCTTCACGCCCTGCGGAGTCGATCCAAGTGGGCACGCACATGGATGTGCTACGTGCTGCTGCTTCTCCTTCGTCACCTACATCCGTCAAGCTAGTAATAGGGAAGCACGTCGTAAAGGAGGCCTGGGAGCTCGAGCTTGAACGCAGGCAGCCTGGGCGAAAGGCGGCCGTTGCTTCCGCCCCAAGCAATGGCACACACGACGAGAAGCCAAATGCGGTGGCAGCAAAAGCTGGCGATGACGATGAGTGGGGCCTACCTGGATTTGGGAAAAAAGAGGTGCGGGTGAGGCGCAATGCTGCTGCCAGTGGAAGAGCGCTCCCTTCACAAGCGTATGGGCGCGAGCCTGAGGAAGAAATCTCCTTGCCTACCACCAATACTCAAGCAAGCAAGGATGACTCTACCTTGTCCACTGATGCTAAGGAGAGCTCCGCTCCGACTACTCCTGATGTTGCTGCTGGTGGCCTCAAATCACCCCTGGATAAATATTTCGACTCTCGTACTAGGACCCTCACATTACCCTCTGCCATCCCTCAACGAGGTCGTGGATTTGGTGCAGGGCACGCTCGTACGCAATCGCTTTTTGCCTCTCCTACAAAAGGTAGCTCTAACACTGGCGGGGGAGGTGCTGCAGAAGACATGGCCGTTCCACAACAGACGTTCCCGCATGCAACAATCATTTCGCATCATGCGTGGGTGCGCGATCTCCGAACGCTGGTACTGTCAAATCGTCGGGTCGACGCGGGCTTTTTACTGGCCGCTGCCTTGGCTGGTTCAGGAGGGGGTTCAGAAGGCTTTCTCCTACCCGGCGTAGAGGAGCTTCAGCTTGATGGATGTAACCTTCCATCAATAGTGAAAGTTTCCTACAAGCGTGTTGATTTATCTTCCCTGGATGGTGCGTTGATGAAGTTTATTGTACTGGTTGTTCCTATCCTTTTCGTTCAGCATTTCTTGCATCGTTTTTTGGGGCTCTGCTCACTGTTTGGGCCACTTCTTGTGCCCTCGAGCAAACCCAACGTGCATTTCATACCATACGGGGGCTCGACCCGCCATTGGTCCCGGCTTTTCGCTATCAACGCACCCCTTTCATCGGTTGCGGTCACGCCGTCTACCTCGCTTGCCCCTCGCGTTTCTCCCGAAATGACTGCTTCCGTGTCCTCTGACCTCATTCATATTTGTCTGGACGATCAACATAGATATTCGCGAACCACTAAACCCCACAGGGCCGGTTCCAGAAGGAGAGAACCTCCCGCTGATCCCCCTCCTTCATCGAATATTTCCGGCACTCGCCACTCTGGACCTTTCATATAATGCACTCACTACTCTCGACGGTGTCAGGGAGATGTTCCTTCCGACATCTCCGCCCTTGTTGGGGGAAGCAGGCGCTGAGAAGGTCCTCAAAGTCCTCCGCGTCAGGGGGAACAAGCTTGATGAGGCAGCACTCAACGACCTCGCCAAGATTGGCCAAGATATGAAAGAGGATGGAGATAATGGTATCAAGGAGAGGTGGAAGGGTCTAGAGCTAGATCTGAGGGAGAATGAGATTGGGAAGGTGCGTCATCCCTCAGATAGCACGGGTCATCGTCTCGCGGTTTTTCCCCTGTTGCCGCGTTTTTGCGGTCATTCGGTTTCTCGCTTCCGCCTCCATTTAACTGCATTCAGCGGTGCACGTCATCATGAGTGCCTCAACACATGCGGAAGAACCGCTCTAAGGCTCCACAACCTGGGCCTTGTGTTTCACTTTCCGAGTTTTTCCTATATTCTGGCCACCTCGAGGCTAAAACCTCGACCATTCGTCGGGCTGTTCGCTCAGCTTATTCAGAGTGGGCTATATTGCGCTTGCATATTTCATCATTCCGATTTTCTCCTTCATTTGTCACTTTCGGTTCGCGCTTTCTTGCGGCTTCACTGCGCGCTGTGTCGCTGGCGCTTTCCTCTCAATATCGAGTCACCGACTCCGCTCGTTACGGCGTACCGCTGGCTTGCAGTGGAGGGGCGCTCCCGCCTTTTCGTTTCGTTGCCTTTCCGAGTGCTATTCCACATTCGGGAACAGCAGGAAAGATGTGACTCTCTAGAATCCTGCCTGATGGACTCGCCCCTTCGGGTGATATAGGCGCTTGTTTCGTTGATAGGTGCCCAAGGCTCCCTATCTACGTGCCAGCTCACGTCATGCTTGTCATGACAGGGGGGTTCTATGAGGTGGCTTGGATCATCGATGGCACCGCCAATCTGACCCATCTGCTTCCGATATACCCTTTGCAATTGCTTGGTCACATTTCTCAGCAAACCTATGGGTACTGACATCCGTGTTCTATTTCTTTGTATTCTCCATGTTCGTGCGCATTGATTGGATCATCGATGGCCACGCCGGGATCGATTGGTGACCAAATCACCTTTTCCCCCGCAATGATTACGGGATTAGCTGCCAGGCGCCTTGGGATGGCTGCCGTTGGATGTGCTACTAGTGGAAAGCAACGCGTTCCGGGTGCCGAACCGCCGTGTATGGGAGCGAGATGGTGAGTTTTCTGCCGTGTCGCCCGAATGTTGCCCAAAACGGCTGACAACGACTTTTTTTCTTAGGCACAAAAGGCTTGCAGGCATTCCTAAAGGCCATGGCTGATTAGGGGATGGTTTTGGCTACGCGTTGGTGTGCGCGGTGGGTGGATACTTGGGTTAGGAGGGTCTATTGAGTCACCTTCCGTGTTTGCCCGTTGGGTCATCCCAGCCAACCTCCACCTCTCGCCCCCAAATCCGGTCTTCGTATATTACTTTCTGCCCTCTTTCTCCTCCCTGTCGTCCTACTCTCTCTCTTCTACGCTGTCGATAACTTTCTGCAACTCTCGCGCGTTCCTGTCTTGTTAGTTTTAAGTTTTCTGCCATCGGCTAGCCAATCTTAGCATGGCATCTGTGAATGAGAGACCAACGTTGACGGCGGGACGCATATCGTCGTCCACGACGCCCTTCTTTATCGTGCCAGCCGTCACGTCCTCTGTGAGTACACCCTTGTCATCGTCTACAAGGCGTAATCACGTTAGTTTTGCAAAGGGTGGAGCAAACAACAGGCCGACTGGACCCGCTGGGTCAGTCCCCGTCGTCGACCCCTCGAGCCTCATCTCGTATCGGGCCCCCGCCCACAAACATGCGCACCACCTGCACAGTATCCCCCCACGCGAGAAGACAGCCAAAGCGCTGATTCTAGACCATATGCTGTGGCAGCACACTCGCGCGAGGTTCCTCCAGGCGCGGTCCGAGCTCGGCCTCCCACCCACCCTCCCCCCCTCCACCCCCGGTGCCCTCCTTGCTGGAGTAGTCGGTGGTAGTACCGCCCCTACTTTTGACACCACTTCTGGCCAGCATGATGATATGATGCTGGATGATGAGGTGGACGAGGACGACCTCACCGAAGATGCCCCGTCATCGTCCTCCTCTTCCTCACAACCCGTCTCCCCAAAGAAGCAGCAGCCTCTTTCGGAGCTTGACTCCGACATACGTGCCCTCAAGTTTGGCGTACGTGGATTTGACAGGCTCAAAGCGTCGCTGGAGCACGCCCAGGATCCGTTCGCCGCAACTGTCGACTTGGAGACCGCCTCCGTCCAGCGAGCGACTGCAGACGGTATGGAGAAGGTGAGCACTATCCTCCCCGTGCTTTTGAGCGTCGTTTCGAATTTATTGCTAATTTCCTCCATTTTCCTCACTTTTTTGCCCCTGTCGTCCCCCCCACTTGCGCATTTGGCTTATGTGATCATCAAACCCGGACCAACTCGGAACCTCACGTGCCGTCACTGCCACTGCTCCCACAACATACGGAAACATAAACAAATAATAGGTCGTATCCTCCCTGCTCACGCAAAGCTTGTCGCCCACAAGCCATAGCAGCGAGCATGACCGCTCTTACTCGAACCATGTGCAGGGTGGCTCCGTTGCTCTTGGACACTCCGTCCGCATGCGCGTTGAGCTCTCTGCACTCGTGAATGATTTCTTTGCAAGAGATCATGTTTATTCTACTTCTCCATCCGGTCCAGATGGGAGCCGTGAAGGACAAGCGGAGAACGAAGAAGATGAAGAGGAGGAGGAGTCTGCACCTGTTCCGGCGCAACTTCAGCGCCCCCAGTCCTCCGCAATGGCGATCTCTTCCCTCGTTTCTTCATCGTCGTCTGTGCATACGCAGACATCAGGCACAGCCAAGCTGTCTCCGCCTGAGCCTTCTATTCCATCCTCTCTCCATGCTCTCCTGCCCATCTCATCATATACCCCTCCAAGCAAGCAGTCATCCGAACATTATTCGCAATCTGCTTCTGCTCTTCCCGCGGCTTACAGCACTTCTCCGGTCAATGATAGAGCCGACGGAGAATCATCGCGTCTTCACACGCGTAGCCTTGCCCCGCCCAACTCGATCTTCAGCGCGGTTCCCCGAGGCGCGACGACTGAGCTCAACCTGCAACAGCTCGGCGCAGGTGGCGCCATGCTCAATGGGATGGGAATGGGATGGCCTGCACGTGTGCCTGTCCCCAGTACTGGGGCAGGCAATGTTGACCCAAATGCTTGGGGCCCTAGTCCTGTAGCTGGTACTGCCGACAAGGGGCTCAGGCTTGGTTCAGCATCAGGCGCTGGAGGGAGTCTCGGCGCCCCCACCCCAATTGCTGGCCACGGCCACTCGCATTCCTTGCACTCTCATCATGGTCCAGCCGGCCATCGTGTCTGGAAGGCCAGTGGTCGGAGCAGGGACCTTTTCAATGGCGGTGTCGCCCGCCGACTCTCGAATCCGCCAGCCCCTCCAGCTCCTTCGTCCCCTACGTCAAGGAAGGGCAAGGATTCCTCCGCGAGGGCGAATGCCCAAGCAAACACTAGTGGAGCTGTGGGTCGCGCGGCGTGTCCCCGGCATCTGCGCGAGACCGATGCGTGCCCTCGGACATGTGTGCACATGACCCTTGAGGGCGTGGTTCCGGCTACTTCAGCCCAGGCTCCGTCACATGCAAAGGCCCCACAGACGGCGATCGGCGCAGGCCTTAGCGCGCCTGGCTTGCCGCTCAGAAGGGTCATCGTCGACCTTCAGACGTCGCCATCCGTCGAAGATGCAGCTAGCACTCAAAAGCACTCGACTAAACGAGCACGGCCCGCGTTCGCAGCTCCTTCCCCTGTAGCTTCTACATTTACGAGTGCTACCGTGCCACGTCCTCTCCGCCCATCGTCAAAAGCCTCACTTGATAATGATTTGATGGGCCTAATTGACGGTGATACTGAATCTCGTATGGCCAACATCCTTCCTCGATTCCTCCGCTTCTCAGCGCTCATAGCCAAGGACCTGGGCAGAGAGGCGCGTGAAACGGGTGAGCAAAAGGTCGTGGTCATCCAGCAGACCCAAGCAGATGGTGGTGAAGGGGTATCGGCCTCCCGTTCCAGGACCAGCTCCTCTGCGAGCATCCCTGCCTCTCCCACCATGCCCTCGTCTACTACTGGGATTCCTCCCGCGTCGGGCCCTCGTTCGCCTGTCCAAACGCGTTTCCCGCCATATACCGCGGACGATCTGCCGCCCTTGCATCTTCAGCCTTCCACGACGGGTGATGCTCGCCCAACCAGAGCATGGTACGCTCTTCTCTGCGGTATCGTGACGCGGGCTGTGCTCGAAGGCTACATTCGTGCCAAGTGGCGCGGAGCCGATCCTTTAGAGGTTCTCTTCGGCGTTGGAATGGGAGGTTGGGCCACTGGCGAGTGGGAGGAAGATGATATGTATGGCGTTTTTGGTAGCGACGCCGACAATAATGGTCGAGCCTACCCTGGTAGCTCCATGATGCCTCCAAAGCCTGTGTTGAGGCGGAGCGCGAGCATGAGTACCACAGCTACAAGCACAACCACCACCACAGCTGCTGGTTGGATGACTACGGAAGGCGACGGGGACATCGAGATGGAGTCCAGCCCCGCGGAAGATGCAGACGGAGATGAAGACTTTGAGGGATCTGCCTCGCCTTCCTCTGGCTCGTCCTCTGCATCGTCTTCTGACTCGGAAGACGCGCCTACTCCTACTCGTCCCGTGAACGGCTCACACGCTGAGACTCTTCCCTCTGCATCTTCTGGCCGCGCGGGAGTTTTCGAACCTGACGGAATGCCCACGCTTACCGAGGCCGTCCGTATCCTCTTTGAACGCGGGATTCTGCCTCCCAGCGCTCTCTGGACGTGGATGCAGGGTAAGGAGAAGGAGAAGGAAAGCCCTCCTGCATCACCTACGACCGCTCGCAAGGCGGCTAGAGGCAGCCAAGTACCTTGGACTCGTCGTCCCGCGTTGAGGCCAAGCTTCGGTGCTAGCGATCCCGATTGGGAGTGGGAAACGAGCGAACGTATCTCCGAGGTAGGTTTTTTCTGAGTCCAATCACGGATTCTCCAATAATGACTTGCATTTGCTCCCTTGTTTCTAGTTTGCCACAATCTCGCTTACGTCGCCAGATCTACTCACACACCTCCAAGAGCTTTCCAAGCGCTACCCACCTGAGCCAGTCGAGCGTGCTGCACTCAGGTTCTTTGAGAGCGTTGCTGAGTGGAGGGGTACACCAGAGCTTGAGTCGGTTAGTTGCCTATTTCCTCCATCCAACTTACTCTTCTTTCCATTGCAATGGTGCTAACATGACAATGTCCCTCTAGTACAAAGCTCGCCACGCTGCTTCTACCGCCGTAGCTCCTCCGCCTCCTGCACCAGTCACCACTAAGGAGGCGGATACCAAACTCGAGAATGAGAGTGAGACTTCAACTACGACTGCGTCGGACGAGCCACCAGCGCGTCCATCAACATCTTCTCCTCCCGTCTCTCCTGCCGCTAAGACAGCGCCATCTGTCACCCTTGCGCCTATCCTCGGATACTTCACTATCCCGAAGGAACACCACCACTTAATCCCAGCGCTCCGCCCTGCCCCATCCTTGGGCAGTCTTGGTGGGAAGAAGCGGGGTGCAGATGAAGGTTTCGCTCATGGGAGAACTGGTGGACGAGGCGCCAAGAGTGCGCGGTCTGATCGCATCACTCCCACCCCTGTTGGTGGTGTTGAGGCGGGATGGACAGGACCTTACGGAGTCTGAGGTTAATATCAAAGCTATCTATGCGTGAACATGCGCACACGTCCACTCAGTTTGTGACTGCTGCGTCTGCTGTTTGTTCCCGTTTTCTCATCTTTTTGGACTTTTCGTTCGGTTTCGTGTGAAATTGCCGTCAACATGATGTATCATTTGTGCTACTAATTGCTCCAATGAGCCTTTATTATATGTGCCTCCATCATCCTTAGTACTTTCGGTGCCCAGCTTAGACACTGTGACGTCCGCAGATGCCCATACCCAGCGACGGACCCTTCCCCGAATTTGTATTTAACAAGCCGATTATCGGCGAAACATAATACCCTACCCAGCTCCACAGCACAATGATATATGTCACAGGATCACCGCATCCTACCTACCGGGCCCACGCTGGTACATCCTCATCGTCAAGATCCATTTCGTCTTCCTCATCGTTGGCAGCGTTCGCTCTTCCGTCGCTGTCGTCCTCGCCGCCTCCGTACGACGACAATCCTACGCCAGCGCGCCCGCGAATAGGCGAGCTGTCGAAATACAAGGCATTGTCCTCGACGTAGACCGTATGGTCCACTTTTTCAGGTGAGCCTTGTTCATGTAGCTCTGCGAATGACTTCCGACTGTGGATCCGGCGACTACTTGGTCCCGGAACATTCGGATGAGAGGTGTTGGAGTGGGAAGGCACTGAAAAAGTACCCCGTGCAGCCAAGTTCCGAGAGACCTTATGTTGCGTTGGAGGAGTGGATGGGGCATGTGGTGTCGTTGCTGCACTGGGTGTCCTATTTGGAGTGTGTGGCCGAGAGCGCGATGCCAGCGATAAGTCGTCGAGCGATATCTGGGGCCCTGGAGTGTGTGCTTGTTTACGAGAAGCCTCCAGGACCACGTTTGCTTGGGACCCGCGCGAGGATGCATCTGATTGCGATTCTGAATCAGACTCTGAAGCCGCGCCATCAAGCCGCGCGCCTTGAGGCCCACCGCTCGAAGAAGGCTCCGCATGTTCTTGGGGAGATTCGGAACGGGCCCAAGACGGCTCTTGCTCATCGTCGGACTCGGAGTCCTGGCCACTCGGGGCTTTTCGGTGAAGAGTCGTAGACGCAGCTGATGGCAGTTGCGCGGACGAAACTTCGATTCCAACACGGATGCCGTACATTTGGAATTGAGGCATAAGCTACAATGGGTGCGCGTGGTAATTCATGGCTGAATCAAGTAGGTGGATGTACGTGATGGGAACTAACCTTGTCAATGAACGACTGCGCGACTGAATTATTTTTATCAAGTCGCAGGGCCTGCTCAAAGTGTTCTTTAGCCGCTCTTAAATGGTTTACGCTGAGCGGGGTGGCTGGGGTTCTCGTTTGATAAAGTAGGGCTTGGCTGAGAGTGTTCTGTGAGCTACCTAGGAATCATTGTATGTTAGTGTTTTTTGGGGGTAGCTCAACAAAGCGATGAATAGGCAGAAGATGTAACTAACCGACTTCTTGGGCCAGATAGAGAGAAATCAGACCGCCGTATGTTTGGAGAGTAGATGAGTCGAAGAATGGATAGGTTGTCAGATACCTGAGTGTGGTATTAGCCATGTCCATTATATGGAGTTCATCAGGTAAGGGGGCTGACTCTTCAACAAGATAATCACGAGCAACCTGATGCTCTCCGGCAGTAATCCAAATTAGTAGGAGCTCCTTCATAGCCTCCACGCGCTGGTGGTCACAATGTTGTGATTTTCAAGCGCACTGATCGTTGGGGTTGTAGATCTCAAAAATGCTTACATGCGCCTTGCTTTCCAGTATCACTGCTTTTAGATACTGAACCTTTTTGGACGAACTCGACGGTCCAGCATGCAGTTCATGGGTCTCTGATTCTTCTGCAAGAATAGCAAGTCCAAGCTTCCAGATGTCCACCCAATAGATTTCTCGACATCTAGCAAGCACAGAGAAAGCGGCCTTTGCCCTCAAAAAGTCTCCTCGTTGGATACATAGGTGGACGATGTCGTTGAGTCGTCGAATGTGGAATTTTCGAGCAGATTGGTGAGCCTTCAGCCGAGAAGAAGATGAGGAAGAGGAAGGTTTCGATGATGGGATCGAGAAGACTGGTGGATTAAGAAAGAGATCATCACGACGGCCTGGCATAGACTGGTGGGCACTCGATTGTGCAAGGTGCTGGGCTTGGCCCAAGGCGGCTGGCCCGGGACACCCCGGAGCAGCTCCGAACGTGACGACACTTTCCGTACGCAGATGATAAAACGCTTGGACCCTTCGAAAGCTTGCTGAGGTTTACAAAATTATATCAAATACACCAGTCAAGGGATCATGCAAGGCTGATCTGCCCTTTGGAACACGCTGCAAGGGCTTCACTCACATTACTAGCGAAAAAGCGACAAGCCGCCCTCATCCCCAAAGTTCTTACAAGACAAGACAGACGCCCACTTACGACTCTTCAATCCTTGAGCAAACCACCTTGCACAACTCTGTCCCCAATTATATTAAGCATTGACGTGATACTTGATGAAACCATGCTCCCCACCTGATTGACGCGCGTTCTGAGGTTGTCTATAAAGTGTATTGTAGCTAATTTATCCTGATAGAGCACTAGCATACAACCAAGACCCAAAGGCGCATCTTTGGGACAGTGGACATGGACAACCTCAAATACTGTACGTGCGATGTTCCTGGACTGCTATATATGTTCGCAATGAGACCTATTGACTCATGTGTTGTTCATCGCTGAATATCGTAGTCTATTATCAAGTGGTTGAAGACGGCCTCGCCCGAACATCCCAACAATCTTTCGATAATCGTGATACATCAATTGGGAGGGTCGTCGCTACTCGATTCTTCCCGCCAACCGTGAAAACGTTCAAAGCCAGCCTTTGGGCTTTGGAGGGGATTCGGCCCTCTCGCGTCATCTCCTTCAAGCTTACTTCAGAGAGCCCAGAGGAAGGGTCAGAGGACACAGTAGCCCTGGCTATTGGGGATCCTGATGCCCCCGGCGCATACCCTCAATCACCTTTCATTATCCTAGTAACTCGTCTAGAGGATGGCGTGGCAGACGTTGCAATATCTCCTGGTTCGTCTGATCAAGCATTGTCGTCAGACTGTCCGCAGGGCTGGGCGGTATGTACTTTGAAAACGACCTGGACTTGTCACTGTAAGTGGGGAGCAGTCACTTCGTTGTCGTCGCGCTCGAGCTCCATAATAATGTTCACCATGTCTGTGCCATTCATGTACCAGTACGAAAAGTAACAGGGTTCCGCGTTGGCCATCCAGGCGCGAGTATCATCCCAAGAGCAAGTTATTTCTACGCCAAGGTGAAACGACCTGAAGTCTACTTGCTCGATTATGATGGAAATCCTCGTAAGATTCGACACTAGACGCTTGGACTTGAGGGACACTATACTGACTGTTTCTTTGTAGACAGGCATGTCCAGGTTCTATTACCAGCTGAACGTTTGGTCGGATGTGAGTTTATTGTCGTGCATCTCTCACTGAACTGTGCTAAAATCTTGTGTTTTCAGATCTTCTTCTCACCGATATAGAGGTCCTTATCCCTGGCGCCGAGAGCTCATAAGTACCTTGGGCCCCACAATCGGCCCATGGCACAGTCGAATTATATGACGTTTGATAGTCCACCGAGACATAATTGTTGGAGATGGCCAGCGCCGCCTCCCACATCACCTTCTTCAAAGCAGCCACCATGCCACGGAATTTGTCAATAATCAAGAGAAATTCGCTAAATGTGAAACTCGCTTGTGTTTTCTGGCCGTTCGATCGCGTAGCGGAGAGCTCATTGTGTGGAAAGTGGAGTATCACAATGCGCCTTCACCGTACGTATCAAGGCGAGCGTAGGCTGTTGAGACAAGGACAATATGGGAGCTCAACATCCAATACACACGGAAGGGATTATTTTAGTGTTTCAGCCTTGATAATGAGCCAGACTCCAATGATGGATAAGCGGTGATCTTTCCTGCACCCATGTATGCACATCATAAATTGTCGCGAGTTTGGAGAACCGCAGCACCAGCGAGATAGCCTTTATGCCAGCTTGGATATATTATATCGTCATGAGGTTGCAGAGTCGCCAGTCAAAACGAGAGGATGCAACTCGTCTGGAGGTGTCACATCCAAGGTGGAGTGACAATTGCTTCGAGAGACCATCTCGCGTGCCTAGGCTGTTTCGCACCAGACCCACATGCACAAACGCCTGAAACATTGGAGTGAGAGTGTTTTCGCCGCACGATCGAAGGGTGGATGGCTGGTCAAGTCCCTGCACTGACACGTGACAATTTGTCCACGCCCCGCAGTTGCAGCGACGACCAACATCAAAATCAATCCCGACCTCGAGACTCTGTGAATTCTTATCGCAAGCGATCGAAATGATGTTGAAATTGTGATAATGCTCGGGAATATCTATGGATCCTCTCATCAGGCCAAGCCCAAAATACGCGAAGTTCCTTGACTCCTATAGTTAATGATCAATGAAGCGTCGTCGTCTGGCGTGTGCCCCATCATCTGCGTTGCTCCTATCCTAAACATCGCTAATCAGCGGATTTCCGCCCAAGCCCTTAGCACGCGAGGGTTCTGAGGTATATAGTCTGATAGGTTAATCGCCGACCTCCGTCTCCCTGCTGGCTTTTCTTCTTGTTAACTGACTCCAACTTCCTTCGTCTCTACTCCATTCGTTCTTTTATTCTATCTTCATGGCTAGGCTGAGCTCTGCCATACTTTCGCTCTCTCCAATCCTCCTCCTAGCAACACTCCACGCGAACGCATTCAATGACTGGAATGAAGCTTGCGTGCAGGGGTACTGCACCTACGAAAGTGGTGATGGTGTAAACACCATGTTCCACACTCTGGCATTGGTGCGTCTCATAAATGAAAAAGACAAAGCCTTGCCTTTGACTGACTCTTGGTATCCATTTGCTGCAATGGCCATGTCCTATTGCGACCCACTCCGACAGGTCGGCTCCAATGACACTATCTCCGATCTGACCTCCGCTGCTGGCTGGACCATCTCGGGTTGCATAGCGAACTCCTCTGATCCACAGACTGTTCAGGCTAGCTGCGACCGCAATGCTTCGAACGCTCAACATTGCGACCACGTTCTCGCTGGAACTCCTATTCACAAAATTGTTCGCTTGCCTGACTCCTGTGGCAGTGGACCATTCGCACATGTCGCCTCATGGACCCAAGTCAATAGCACAGATCCCTCCGTGGACCTTCACACGCTCTCTTTCGACTACGCTTTCACCGACATTCCTGCTGGGTATGAGTCCTCTATCTTCTTTCTATACATCTAGTGGTCTCATGCAGCTTGTCCGTTTACAGGAACAGTACTGTATCCTTCTCCATCCATTCGTCCACTGTACCGAGCTCTCTGAATGCACGAGACGTTTACGAGGCATCCCAGTCACGAAAGCGCTCTTATCCCCGCCGGGAGCTGGCTCCTAGCAATACCCTTGCCGATTTCTCGCATGTCCTGGTGGATCGCTTTTCGGACAGTGACACTCTCACTACTGCCAAAATCGACTTCCAGCCCAACAAGGCGATCACTGTGGTGAACGAGGCTATCACATGTGGGAATGTGAAGGAAAGCCTCGTGTTAACTGTCAACCCCAGCCTCCATGCGACAGTCAACACCACCTTCTCTGTACGTACATCACTCCGGGGATATTTCAGGCAATCCGTAGTCTGACTTCCCAATAGATTTCTGGGACCATTTTCCCTCCAGAAATCACTGGGGCAGCACTGACTGCTACGATGGACAGTGACCTGCACGCTGACGCTACCATCAATGCCGCTCTCCAGGTAAGCTTTTCTCCTCTACACTCTACCACGCCCGCGTGTTAAATTTCATATAAAAAATATAGGGCTCAATCACTGCCAGCACCTCCATATTCACTTTGGCTCTGCCCGGCTTTGATATCCCCGGTATTTTCTCACTTGGCCCCAAGCTCGACATCACTGCAGGGGCAACGTTCACGACTGGCGTTTCACTGGTTTCAAACGTGACCGTTGATCACAATCTGCAAGGGCTTCTGCTCAAGTTCCCCCCAAGCACTGGAGGCTCCTCAGTCGCCACTAGCACTCCCACTCACAGCGGTTAGTTGCACTGTGACTCTCCTCGATGATACCTCTGTATCTCGTCTGAATGTGTTTTCTAGATCTTCATCTTTCCATGGATCCCTCTGGTACTGCACTCGGTGATATCCGATTCGATCTCACTCCCAAGTCAGTTCATATTCTCTCTCTTCGCATCCTGAGTAGTGGACTGATAGCTGCTGGTGCTATAGGATATCCTTTGGAATCAGCGCCTTGGCTGACCTTGTGGATACCGAAGTTCGTCTATCAACAAGCGGCGTCACGAACCAAATCTTACCTATTACCTTATTAGATCTTCCTCTCCAACGATTTCTTTGCCGACCTCCATGGGACTGTCACTGCGACCGAGAAGGTGACGACTAGTAGCTCAGGAACCAACACTACGGCTCCCAGCTTCTCTGGTGATGTCAACCTGAGTCTTGGCACAACCCTCACCGCAGGCGCCACCGCAAAGTTCTTCAGCTTGTTTGATGCTACCGATAAGGTCACTCTTCTCAGCAAGACCATTGATGTCTTTGATGTAAGTTTACGTCTCTTTTCTGTTACCTTCCCACGAGTCTTTCGGTTTCCTGACACATTGTGCTTCCTCATCGCCTCTCTACAGAAAACATTCACGCCCTCCCTTCGCCGTCGCATCTCTAATGCCTTCTCCAGCTCGGGCTCACACGGCAGAAGCGATGCAGGAGCACTTCACACCGTCCGTGTTCTCACGGGTGCTGGTGCACGCATCCACGACGCACCCAAGGCTCGTGCACTCAGTTGCTCGATCACCGACAACCTCAGTTCCACCCTATCAGTTGCGATCTGAGATGAGTTCTCCCTGCTATTGGAGGACTCCTTCGAGATCTTACCCACCCGTCCTCTCCCTCTTTCGTTCGTTGTTTTGGCAATCTCTGCCTATTGGACATTCCCTCCTTATGTGCCCTTTCGTTCGTTCAAAATTAATTGATAGTGTAATTTATGCCATTTTGTATTGTAATCTGAGTGAAGGTCAAGTTCCTGTGCCTACAGGTATCCATCACTTTGCGCGCTGTAGCCATGTAGATGCTTTCCATCCAGTAAGCTCTTCTGATCGGCTCCGTGCTCCGGCCTCAGTAGCGACATGCGCGTTCAAGCCTCAACGGTGAGGTGTAATTACCCATCAGTTGACACAAGACCAGGTCAGTTGTATGTATGGCATCAACTTTGCCTTGGCTGACAAGTTGACATGGTGGTCTCCGGAGCCAGTTGCCAGACTTGGGGCCCTGGCAGGGAGTCATAACGATTACGTGTCCAGACTACAGTTGGAATGACAAAAGTAAGGAACGAGGCGCAGATGCTGTCCCACTTTAGCGAACTCGTTGCTGCTCGGGAAGCCGTCAACGGTGTCCATAGCTGGGCGTCAGATTACAGAGAAGCACATCGTCCCAAGTTACCGTGGATAGGTGAATGAGTTGTAGGTAGGGGACTGTTGTCGACGACGTTGCTGATGACAGCTTGTCTTCTTGGCGCCGCACGCGCCGAAGCCCACTGTCATACAGTCATCCCCTCAGAGTGAATTGACTCGTCTTTCGCCGATCGGTAATGGAATGGCCTGACGAGGTGTTAAAAATCCCCGCCGGAAAGAGCAGATGACTTGTTGTCGTTCTGCCACGATGTTCCATCACACCGGTTGCCTTGATCCCCCGACGGGCTTCCTCGATCAGCGGCCTGCTCTTGGCGATCGTGTGGAGGTATATAGTTAGACAGGTGATTGTATTTTCACCCCCCTAGTGCTGGCACTCCGTTGACCCACCTTTCGTTCACCTTGGCCCACTTCTTCATTTCTTCGTTCTCATGGCTAGGCTGGGTACTGCCGTTTTATCTTTATCTCCTATTTTCTTCTGGGCCGCTCTCCAAGTCAGTGCTTTCAATGACTGGAACACCCCCTGCGTCAACGGGTCTTGCACGTACGAGAGTGGTGATGGGGTGAACACCCTGTACCAAACCCTCGCACTGGTGAGTCCAAAAAAAAATTCTCCTCGATTATTTGTTTGTGCTGACCACTTGATGAATGATTGCGTATGAAATGTCCTAGACCGGCTCGAATAATTCGCTGTCCGATATTACACCTGCTGCTGGCTGGTCTATCTCGGGTTGTGCAGCGAACTCATCAGCTCCTCAGACCATTCTGGTCAGCTGCGATCGTAGCTCGAACGGCTCGCAATACTGCAGCCATGTCCTCTCTGGCACCCCGGTCAACAAGCTCATTCGCATGCCTGACTCTTGTGGAAGTGGGCCGTTTGCGCGCGTCGTTTCCTGGAACCAGACCAGTAGCACCTCTGCGAACGTAGAGACGTACGCATGCTCTTTCGACTATGATTTCACACAGATCCCTGCTAGGTGAGCATCACGATTTTCCACTTGAAGTGAATCTGTCCAATCTTAGCATACTAATTGTCGGATCTTGACTTGAAGCAATGGCAACGTCTCATTTGCCATCCATGGATCCTCGGCACCAAGCTCATTGAATGCTCGGGACGTGCACTATGCCGCCAACACTCGCAGGCGTTCGTACCCTCGTCGAGGGCTAGCTCCAACCAATGCCCTTGCGGACTTTGTTCATCCTCGTGATCAAGTCAACATCCTTTCTGCCGTCAAGATTGATCTCCAGCCGAACAAGGCTATCACCATCGTGGATGAGAGCATCCAGTGTGGCAAGGTCAAGGAAACTCTCCTTTTGACGGTCAACCCAAAGCTCACTGCACAGCTGAACACACTCTTTTCGGTTAATCCCTTTCTTCATCTTGTTCCCAATAGTGATCAGTACGCTAATACCCCCGGGATATCTATAGCTTTCCGGTTCCATTATTCCTCCCTCAGTTAGCGGCGTAGCTTTGACCGCTCAATTGGACAGCGACCTTCAAGCCAATGCGAACGTCGTCGCTGACTTGACCGTGAGTTTTGTCGCTCCCTTTCCCTGGTTAGACTTACCATTACTCACACTGCACCTCCCTATGATGAATAATAGGGCTCATTCACCAGCCCCAGCATCCCATTGTTGAGTTTGGCCCTCCCAGGCTTGGACATCCCAGGGATCCTCACCTTGGGACCCAAACTTGCAGTTGACGCCGTTGCGACCATCTCTACTGATGTCTCGTTGGAATCGAGCGTCAACGTTGATCTCAACGTCAAAGCACTGGAGCTCAATTTCCCACAAAGCGCCGGTAAATCTTCGATTGGCTCCAACGCCCCTACTAGCAGCAGTGAGTACTCTATCGTACAATCAACTTTCCTCATCCGATTCTCACCAATCCGCCCTCTTTAGATCTCAAACTCTCGATTGACTCGTCGGGCAAAGCAGTCGGTGACGTTAAGCTCGATCTTGCCTCCACGTAAGCGATAAAACACACATTCCATTATCCCACTGTCATTTCTCATTGGCTCCTGCAATATAGGGTGTCCTTTGGGATCAATGTTCTCGGCAACCTCGTCAATTCCGAGGTTCGTCTATTCATCAACCTGAGTTGTTATCGATAGACTGACTCTATCTATATAGATCTTCCTCACCAGTGATTTCTTTGCTGATCTCCACGGATCCCTGTCCGCCACGAAAAACTCCAACTCCAACTCCAAGAACAAGAGCAAGAACACTACGAATAACAAAGGAAACAATCAGAAGAATTCTACAATGACCCACTCGGGGAATCACAACACTACGTCGAGCAATATTGGTAACCACAATAAGAACTCGACGGTCAGCAACATGGGAAATCACAACAAGAACACGACTGTCAGTAATTCGGGCAATCACAACAAGAACTCGACGACCAGCCATAAAGGGAATGGGAAAAACAGCACCAGCTCGATCGACTTGTCTGGAGAGATTTCGCTCGATCTCGGTACGGACATTGTTGCGGGTGCCACGGCAAAGTTCTTCAACTTGTTCGATACTTCCGACAAGATCACGCTCCTGAGCAAGACGATCACGGTGTTTGACGTGCGTTGGTCGTCCCTTGCGTCTGATACGAGGTAGTACTGACGCTTGATGGTATGCATTGTTCTTCAACAGAAAACCTTCAAGTCTTCGGTGCGTCGTCGTGTCCCTGGCCGCGCGGCGCGTCCTCGTGTCTGGAAGGCTGCAAGCACTGTGCTCCGAAGTGCTCCTCAGGCTCGTGCCTCAGCGGCCCCGTCCTCCAAATCCCTCAACTGTGCAGTTGATACGCCCGCTTTCTCGGTCGCGATCTGATATGGACCCTACTGTAGCCAATACTCTGAATTTCTTCCTGAGCGGATTGCTCCGGTTTTTTTTGTCAAGCCGTTTTTTCCTTCTAGTGTTTGTTCGTCCTTTGATTTTGGACTTTTGGACTTTGGACTTCAGGCTTCGGACATGAAATTTTTCTCTTTTTGGTCAAGACCAATTCGTTCGCTGATGTAGCTTTTTTGGGTCGTGAAATGGTAAAACCTACTCTCGTATGCGTGGGGCAAAACTTGAAACTACCTCGGCTGTTAAATTGTGAGCTTGACGCCAGTCCCAAAACCTCCCCAATGGGGCAGCAATACTCAGTGTCGTATGGAATGACGAAGGTCACATGCCAGTGACGAAGTACCGATCCTTAAGCTTTGCTTCGATCAACTATCATCTCAGCTGCTCCTACCATCGCCAGGTCACACCACTAGCTCAAATTTTCTAGCAATGACCTCTTCTAGCGATGAACCTCCGTTGAAATATTGTGAGGATGGTTGTCTATCCATTTATCAAACCATCCGCCTATTTACTGTATTCATACAAGTTTACTATCGCGTATTTTACGATGGTCTCGCGGTCATATCGAAGAATGCTGATCCCACGGTCTTTGAAGACCAGTCGCTCGGACGTGTGCTTGATAGTCGAATCTTCCCCAAGAATGCTGGTACTCTCAAACGCGCAGTTGCGCAGCTTGAGCAGATCCACCTCAGCAGATTCGCGTCACTCAAGCTAACTCCCGAGAGCGATCCTGCGAGCGAATCTTCTCCTCTCACTACAGCGGACGCTTCTGCTCCTGGTGCCTCTCGGGATCGACCATTAACGATCATCTTATCCAAGGTCACGGACGGAATATCAGATCTCGTGATCTCACAAGACGATCCAACTAAAGCTGTGTACAGCGAAAAGCCCGGTGGCTGGCTAACAATAGCAGCACCTACTACGATACACGGTGAGTCAGGGTGATCATCAGCACACGTTAGATTTACCATACGAGCTCTCTTTTTTCTCATAGTCTATCAACAAGACCCATCGAACTCGGCCAGAGCATTGGAATCGGAGAGAAAGATTGTCACTTCAGAAATTGTCCACTATAAACCAGTAACCGAGGTTTACGTCACCGGATTTGGACCAAGTAAGCAATTTTTTTTACCGCTGTGGCTATACTTTTCATACCCTTGATCAGGTTTTGATTGATATGGTGAACTGAAAAAATCAATCTCCCCACAGTGGTCATGTACCAAGTGCTTATTCCACGAGATCGTGCATGTGGATGTTAGTGATGAACCTTCTCCTCCTCCTTCGCTTATTGCTCACGAAATATTGCCTGGTAGATGTAGTTAGGAGATGTACGTTCACTTATAGCGCTATTATCATGTCTCGTTCTCGTACTCATTCGGAAAATACCTATCAGTGTTTCCCTGATGCATATTTGGCTTCCTTGTCTACAGGATCGCCTACACTTCGACGCCAGCTAGTGTTTCGGGATGATAGCTGAGCATACGTCACGATTCGATTTCCGATGCCCCAGGCGGATTGGATGCAACCTCTATGCCAAGCTCTTCATACTGTTGAAATAAGATGTTCGGATTAGTCAGCGACATCGCGAAGATTCTAGCATTTACTATAGGTCGAGTCACGGACTAACGGAAAAGTGTAGAACTTTCTAGTAATATAGTATTTTGTGTATATAAGGACCTTTGGTCCAGTAGTTAACATTTTGTTGTAGCAATCCTATCAGAAGTCTACCTAAAGAAATCCCAACACATACTATATACATGAGGGGCTGAATAGCTAGTGATCGCTTCTATGCTGGTAGATTAGCAGTCGTAATGGCATATCCTACATGGTTCCATTTGTATGTAGGAGGGTCACACCGACACACACGTGACGCTTTCCCACTTCCCAGCTCGTACCATCTCAACCTCTGACAACGTCAAAGATATCTCCAAATAATGCTAACGACAGGTCATTACAGAAATATGAATAGCGGTCAGGAACCAGCCCCCAATTACTGTCAGTTCTACCAAATTCAATGAGATGATTTATTCCTCAAGTACCGCGCGCTAGTCTACTATCGAGTCTTCGAGGAGGGGTTAGGGCTCCACGTCCACAACCATTTCATACATGACCGATGCCTCGGGAGAGTGGATGAGCGCCGAATTTTCCCACAAACCGTGGCGACGTTCAAGCGAGCTTTCGCCTAGCACGAGAACATCAGTCTTTCCAGAGTTGCAAAGCTCCTATTCGCACCCGAGGGATCTGATGCTCCTGGGGCAGCCCAAATAACCACTGCTGATGCTTCTGCTCCTGGAGCTTCAATTCAAAATCCCTTCCTGATTATTCTTTCGAAAGTCGTAGATGGTGTAGCTGACATCGTGATGTCACAAGAGGATGTAAACCTTGCTGCGTATGAAGGAAGACCACAGGGATGGGTGGACGTACAGCCAATAAGTAGCTCTGAAACATCAGTATACCGTGAGGCCACTCCCTACCGCGTCTTGGAATAAAAGCGCTAACACCCAACTGCGATGGGAGAAACCGTCAGTCTTTCGCAGGGTTTGGGAATCAGGAGCACCCACTATGCACTTGACCACAGCTGAGGGCAGGTATCTATCTCCAGAGGAAGTGGTCTACGCCAAACCGTGCACGGAAATGTTTACTCGCGACGGTGACCGTCAGTGCATCTGCTGCCGCCATTATCCTGTCACTAACAACATCTAATCTGATCTTGTCTTAGGATGTGTTGTATCACAAGTTGTCATCCCGTCAGACCGGGTTTTTGGATGTATGTATAGTTGCTGCGCCTCGCGCTTTCCTGGTATTGATACGTTCTTTTTCTGTCGCGGCAAGATGTTAGGAGATCTCGTATGTATCCGTTGGGCCCTTTACCCACTGCCTTTGCTAATTTAGAGTGTCTTGATATTGGACTTTAGTTGTCACTTACTAGGCTCGCGAGGTTTATATTTTCCGCCATAACGAGGACAGAGCTTTTGATGAACAAATTTACCAGTTTGGGTGCGCGCAAGTGCCAGCAACATGAGCTACCCATGGTTTGGAATGTGATGGTGATTATTGTTTAGGGAGCATTCAGTCAGGTGTAAAGTGCGATCACAATACTGAGTGCCGATGTAGCAATGAGTAACAGGACTTCTGCTTGTAAAAAAGGGGAACTGGAGGATTAGTCTCAGGCGCTTCTCTCAATGACGTGACATCCAGACCCATATTCGCGTCTGTGATGGAACAAAAATTAACCAGGGTAGGATTAATTGCCCAGCCCTAATTCTCAACTGCTCCGCATGTAACGTGACCTGGTCTCACGCTCCAGGCTGTCTTGCCATCACTTTGGCAGCGACCTACGAGCCCTGTGACACATCCCCTGAATAATGGCGACAGAAGGAGAACCGTCCCCAAAGTTTTGTCAGTCATTCAGTTTGTTGTTTGTAAGAAACGCGGCCTTAACTTGATCATGTTCAGTCCATTATCGAGTATTCGACGATGGTCTTGGTCTTGCTCTTAAACAAAG